>JAQPZY010001646.1:4100000-4700000 GCA_029931535.1 Margaritifera margaritifera
AAAATATGATTTAAAAAATTCAGACCTATTAATTTTCCCTAACATGGCCAGCAGTTTTGGACATAAATCGACATTTTCCTTATATTAGTCCCATTTTCTAATATTAGAAAATGACTTTCAAATAACAGAAAATGGTTATCAAAAAATTGTTTCTTTTTGTCAGGAAGGAATTTTCGGCAATCTATCGTTGTGGAAAACATGGGTATTTTCTAATATTAGTAATATATTTTATAATGAAGAAAATGACTTTTTTAAATATTAGAACATGTACTGATTTCGTATATTAGACGTTCAATTTCTTGTTTAGAAAATCAATTTACAATATTATAAAATATTTGCCTAATATTTGAAAATCACCCTTTTTTTGTAACATTAGAAAATATTTTCTTATGGTTTAAATTTGTTTTCTAATATTGGGAAATTATTTTCTAATATTGGGAAAATATTTTTAAAATTGGGAAATTATTTTTAATATTAGAAAATAATTATTTAATGTTACAAACGCAAGGTTAATGCATTTTCAAGGGATTCGATTTAATCTTTTTAAAAAAACGATTTTTTTAAAAACAAATGCATATTGTTGTATTTCATGAATTATTTATTAGTTTGAAAGAAAAAAAAACCATAAAAAATGAGAAAATTTTAAAGGAAATACACGTACATTGTGTGAGTACTAAAGTTTTTCTAGAAGAACGAAATCAAAGCTTGGAAAGGACATTTCAAGAATCAGTCCTTTCCCGGTACACTCATTAAAAACTATTTTGATTGCACATGGCAAGATTTTCGAAGCTCAAAACTGGTGTCTTATTAAAAAGTTAGCGCAAAATGATAGATAGATAGATAGATAGATAGATAGATAGATAGATAGATAGATAGATAGATAGATAGATAGATAGATAGATAGATAGATGGATGGATGGATGGATGGATTTTGTTTTAGAAATATTTTGCGTATATATATATATATATATATATATATATATATATATATATATATATATATATATATATATATATATATATATATATATATATATATATATATATATATATATCGGTTGTTCCAAGTATTTATTTCATCAGCTCAGGATTTTTGAAAGACTAAAGTCATATTAATTGAATCTAATGTATCGATATCACGTTTTTTTCCCCCTTCTTTATAAATTGTCAACCTTTGATGTCTTCACCTTGACAAAATAATGAATTTATACACGTTTATCAGGCCTGCAGTTTACGTTATGGGTCTTGGTATATCAAAATCGGTGATTAAAATAATCAGGAAATTGGTCATAACCCACTTGATTATATTTTAACTGCAGGAATTACTTCATATTATAGGGAGAAAAGTAATTATGACAAGTTTACCTGTGTCGGGGCTGTTTCCTGTTGTTAACACCTTTTTTTCTTTCTTCCTGATACCCTACTCAATTAAGGGCATTTGCATAAACTCCAGTGGAGATGGTGGCTTCATCATTATCAGTGTGCATTTTTTGTTATTTAAAATTTTTAAAAAAAATTACTCCGTGTTTCATATCTATTGTATTCTACTCGTGTCACAAGTTTCATTGTTAACTTTTTTCAGGCTAGAATAGTATATTTACAATAAAAGCAACACCTATTATAATTAACTTTAAGGCGCAAAGGGACTAGACTATATTGAGGAGCATGAAATATTGATGAACCTTTCCAACAATGTAAAGATTTAATTCCCCCTCTCCAGCATCTGAAAATAGCTTGTTGTCATAAGTTTTTCAAGATCTAATGGAGTACAGTTTTGTCAAAGACTAAGCCCAAATATCGTACAGTCAATTCAAGTTAAGTTGACATGTTCAACACCTCCCAGGGCATATTGAGGCGGGAGCAAAATTATATTACAGACATAAGTACACTACATCTATTACGTTAAGTGAATTTCACAAGGACTTGGTAAAAAAAAAAAATCAGAAATAACACCAATTAACGGTGGGTAGTGGTATAGACTGTTACATTGAACCATATCTTTTGACAGGCATTTACTTTCAGACTGTGTTTTGTATTCATCTCTGTAATTTAAATTAATCTCTGCCTGAGACTTGTAGAGTTGACCTATATAAAAGTACACGTAACATACAGGCATGAAAAAGATAGACAGAAAAATCCATTAGGTAATATCCAGCTCCGAAAATAATGTGTAACCACTTGTACAGCCATCAAAAGTTAGAACATGTTGAACAAAATGGGTAACTTTTTATTAAATTTGTCATTATACAAAAATCTACGAAATCAGGGATTTTCCTTAAGATTCTCATCCCCGAATATATGACTAGATCTTAAATGCTATTGAGTAACATATAGATGCGTGGGTCTTTTAAACATACGTGGTTTTGCATGCTCCGCCATATTGAAAAGACATTTTCAGATTTTTTTTACCATTATTTTATGATGCGACAGAATGTATATCAGACTCCAAAAAGGTTCATGTGCTCCGTTCAAGGTCCTAGCCAACAGTGTCTACGATTAATCCTATTTGGAGTACTTCTGTAGATGCTGGCCCCTAGCGTGGGAGTCTTCGGTTTTCTCTCGTTTCCGTGTGACTGCGAAGGATTGTTCTGATGTTCCTTTACCGTGACCAGTGCTGGATTACCCAATAGGCAGAATAAGCACGTGCTTAGGGCACCAGCAAAGCAGGAAAAAAAAAAAGAAATTACGGGTGTTGTTTTAATTACATAGGGTTGGGGGGGGGGGCACAATAATGTTTTCAGTGCTTAGGGTCTCTAAAGGTCAAAAATCCGGCCCTGACCGTGACCAGTGCAATGAGTAGTACCATTTGCAAAATAAAGTGCGGACAGTTTCTAACACGAGTACCGTGAACGGCACACATCATACGACTGTCTCATGTTTACCAGTCCCCTGTGTAGATAACTGAAATGTTTGGCATAAACCAATTTTCTTCTTTCAGTCCGAGTGCCCATGACAATGTGATCCCCAAATCGAAATGGTTCTTCCGTATCCCAAGTGCAAGTTATCAACAAAGTGTGATAACTGTAGATGATGGAGAACTCGAGTTACTGTGCAGAAACCGTTTACATTTGTTCAGTCCTAGTGACCTTGACCTTTGAGCTTTGGAGCAGAAATCGATAGGGTTCTTCCTTAGCCCAAGTGCAAGTCATCCACAAATATTGATACCTGTAAATGGAGAACTTGGGTTATTGTGCTGAAACGGAATTGGAGGCAGACGGACAGACGATATCATAATATAATTCGCTCCATCTTATGGAGGGCATATACAAAGTGCTCGAACTTTCATGCCTGTAACCATCCGCACAGGCTAGCCCGGATCGGCTGCCTCGGTGTGTACTTGGGAAAGGCACATATCCCCCATTTTCTCGGCATGATATATCCAATAATGTATTAAAAGAGCCGTTAAAACCAACAAAAAGAAAACAAACAAACGTCTTTAGCTGCGCTCAGTCAATGCTATCGTATTATCTCGCAGCCACCCAACGACCACAATCAGAATTAAGCAAGGGAGAGACCCGGGTACCAGTAGTAAATTTTGTGTTATGAGTTGTTATCACTAACAGCTACACTATACAGTCTCATAGTTAATATTGACCACTAATAAATCGTTCCGTATATCGGAGTATATTTGGCGAAATATATATCAACCATCGCCCCTCGTTCTGCTTCAAGCAGAAGCTTGATTAATGGCAATGCTATATATTGTCCATATATGCAACATCACTACTCAACGTAATAAGCAATCTGTCCCATATATATTTGACGAGGATTGTATTGCGTTATTTGCGCATTATTAATAAAATGTTTGCACGCGAACAGCACGTGCAATATCCCGATTAATGCAAGGAAAGGCACAGACTGTGATATGATTGTGCACGTGCTTTCAGAAGCATCAGCATGCTGTCAGACGCAAACTGCGCTACAGTGAAAGAGAACATGATAAATATCTTTGAGTAAGGCTTTGATTTAGTCGTGAAGAACTGGACAGGGACTGGAACGATTTACCATTATTTTTGTCTGAAAGCTAAAAGGCAATGTATACTTTATACTGTAATGTCGGTTATAGGGTTGAATAGACAAAGAACAAATTATTATTAACTCTCAGCTCTAATTCTGTCAAGATTTACGTTATCAGCTGATCCTTTTGAGTTTCTTGTATTTTTACCCCACACAGTTTTCGACAAAATTGTGCATGCTTTGACACGTAATATGGAAATATACGGTGAATAAAACGATTAATCAGGTCACAACTATAACAAAATAACGTATCAAAGTTATATATATATATATATATATATATATATATATATATATATATATTCTGTTTTCTGCCCTGAAATAGGTTTTATTCAACAGTTTTAATGCTGTATGTGTAAGTTTTTTGTTTTTTTTTGTCTTTCTTTAGTGTAAACATGATTAGAATTCCATCTCCTGATAAAGTGAAGTGACATACAATCGAGGTGTTGCCGTCAAATTAATACGTAACTTTTTCATCCAAGTTACTACATAAATATTGACTATCATTACGACAAGAACTATGGTTGTATATATTTGTGTTAGTTTAAATGACATACGGTAATGTTTGAAAACAGTTCCACATATATCACATATCTGACTCAAATTATCAGCCTGGCCCTTAGGATTTGGGTCTGTAACCTGTCATCACTGTAAAAGCAAACATTTGTTTTGTCAATGAACTCTGACTTTGTCTCTGTTCTGTAGTTTTTCCAATGAAATAAGATAGCTGATAACATATCGCTCTGGTCTAAAAAGACCAAGCTGTTTGATAACATATCGCACTGGTGTAAAAAGACCAAGCTGTTTGATAACATATCGCCCAGGTGTAAAAAGACCAAGCTGTTTGATAACATACCACCCTGGTGTAAAAAGACCAAGCTGTTTGATAACATATCGCCTTGGTGTAAAAAGACCAAGCTGTTTTGTGTAAAGGGTAGTCGTCTTGTGACATAGCTTGTTTTAATATTAAAATTACTAGGGAATCTACTTATCTGCTGGATGTTATTGTCTGCAACTTATGTACCCGGTAACATAAGGGGTTATATATGTTTCTGAATACACATCTGTATAAGGAAACTGATATATGTTACTATTGATTGATTCATTGATTGATTGACTGATTGACCGATTGATTGATTGATTGATTGATTGATCAATCGATTGATTGTTTGATTGATCAATTAAAATGTTGGAACGCAATACTCAATCTTCTAATATTAATCACGCTACCACCACATATATAATGCGAATATACGAAGAAGAAAAAAATAAATAACGGGTATTAGATAGAATAGGATGTGTGTCCTTGGTGATGACAATAACTGATCTGATAATTCCGATGATGTGATCTGTGATTTTTTCTGCCACTCAGGAGAACACCACGAAAGTTTCAATCAAGTGGTTTATAGCATATGGGTAAAGTATCAGTGAACCACTTTGTATTTGGTGCCATTAAGTTAAATAACAAAATTATATGGGATACATAGTCATAGTTACTGTTGAAATGTTATATTACGTAAATAAATTCTATTGGAAAGGTGACGAATCCTTGTGTTTAGTGTTGAAACATTATCATTTAATATATCAAAATACATAGGAATATATAAAAGTGCATGACACTATGAAATTATCGTAGAATCATTACACATGTGTGCATCATTACGTGTATTGTATCATATTCTTTTTAATAAATTGCAAGTGCATCCATTAATGGCTAACACAACAACAAAAAATATAAAAATTTGTTTAGTCGTTAAAGGTCATGGCACCGTATAACGTTCAACACTAAATATGAATGTATAAAGAATATGCAAGTGTTATAATCTCTAATCAAAGAACGTTCCGTTTGATAATTAATCTTTAAAATTCCATAACATATCGTGTTGTCTGAAGTTTCAACCAGTCTTAAAAAAGAGCCAAATCAATATTAAGCATCCAACTTAACGCAGATCATAAACCAAAAAAAAAATTCATACTGAAAAAGGAAAGTCTGATTCTATAAGACAAATACATGTACTTGATTGTTTCAATCTGAAAAAGAACTAGCATTCAGGACGCTGATATTTTGTTCATAATTCGCTAATCTTAAGACCTATTTGTGCTGATACAATCCATAATGCCTCATTCTTCTCCAGAATACTGTTGGTGAGTTTTTAAATTTCTATTCCTTTGTTAACATTTGACAACACACTTTGTGACGATTGCGAAACCAATACATCTCCTCTGGAGGGTAAAAAATACCAGTGGCATAACACGTAGAAATAACCTTCTCTCCTTTCTCATCACACTCAGAACCAATAATTTGAATATCTGTAAAAATATATAGACAGTAATAACCAGTACGCTATCATTTTGATATCATCATGGAAATTTCTAAGATTCCATGCAACATAAAATAGGCCCAGGTTAGTCATTGCCTCTATCAAACACAAATTTCGTATAAGGGCATGACAAAATCTTTTCCTTTTTCCCCTTTTTAAAACAGTTATTAACATTTGTTAGGAGTAGGGGTGATGTAACAAAAGAAAAGACTCAAACAAGCTTTCAAGATTTAAATACAAATATTTAATTTCCTAAAATATTAAAATATTTCAACAAACAATCAAAGTGAAAGAATTAAAATAACTTACAGTATAGAATATCCTTAATAGTCCTAAATTGTTCTAAAAATTACTGATCCGGAAGTTAATCCAAATATTCCGAACGAAGTATGTTCCGAATGAAGTAACCTTCACTGTACTAATGTGCTAGTAGAATCAAATATATCCCAAGTGTTATAAATTCCAAATAGTCTTTGCGAATATAGAATATCACAAGTTCTAGAAATGTTTCCGATAATTCCACGGAGCTGTATAATTAATAAAGGTTAAAGACACAGTACTGAATCCTAAGTGCACTGTATTAGAATAAACATTAATCTCTGAAGTAGAATATCCGCACACAAAAATGAACCAAATTCGTTTATGACCTCTCCATCCAGTGTAGCTATGAAGAATGCCAGAATGCGGCTATTAATCCTATAATATAGTCTCCCACTACGCAGAAACAAAATAAAACCCATTACGTCTTTGATAAACGACTGGGCATTTCGAAATATTGCAACCCTCTCCGAACCAATCAGAAACTAAGTTATTCGTGACATCGGTAAGTACTTTTACACTAACGTTTTTTAACAGTCAATAACGTATTGACTCTGAAGAATCATAGAATCTAGGTCAGAAGTTCATAGCCTCACGCAATAAACCACGTGATATACTACTGTTACAATTGATAATTCTTCCCACGTCCTAATGTACTGAGTCACATTGAAATACCGTATATGTACTTTCTGCAAGACGACAGCTGTTAGACTATTATGCAGAGATCATAAGCCTATACCATTATTTAAAAATAATACATAATTCCGTAACACATTAAAGAAGAAGAACCTATATGCATGGCATTTCTGATTTCATAATATTTCATGGATTCAATAAATGTCTACATTAAGGAAAATATCTACTAATTAGGCCCTTTTAGCGAAGGAAAATATCTACTAATTAGGTCCTTATAATGAAGGAAAATATTTACTAATTAGGTCCTTGTAAATTAAGGAAAATATCTACTAATTAGGTCCTTGTATATTAAGGAAAATATCTACTAATTAGGTCCTTGTAATGAAGGAAAATATCTACTAATTAGGTTCTTGCAATGAAGGAAAATATCTACTAATTAGGTCCTTGTATATTAAGGAAAATATCTACTAATTAGGTCCTTGTAGATTAAGGAAAATATATATTACTTAGGTCCTTTTAGCGAAGGAAAATATCTACTAATTAGGTCCTTATAATGAAGGAAAATATTTACTAATTAGGTCCTTGTAATGAAGGAAAATATCTACTAATTGGGTCCTTGTAATGAAGGAAAATATTTACTAATTAGGTCCTTGTAATGAAGGAAAATATCTACTAATTAGGTCCTTGTAATTAAGGAAAATATCTACTAATTGGGTCATTGTAATGAAGGAAAATATCTACTAATTAGGTCCTTGCAAATTAGGGAAAATATCTACTAATTGGGTCCTTGTATATTAAGGAAAATATCTGCTAATTGGGTCCTTGTATATTAACGAAAATATCGACTAATTAGGTTCTTGTAATTAAGGAAAATATCTACTTATTAGGTCCTTGTATATTAAGGAAAATATCTACTAATTAGGTCCTTGTATATTAAGGAAAATATCTACTAATTTTAGTTCCTTGTAATGAAGGAAAATATCTACTAATTAGGTCCTTGTAATGAAGGAAAATATCTACTTATTAGGTCCTTGTAATGAAGGAAAATATCTACTTATTAGGTCCTTGTATATTAAGGAAAATATCTACTAATTAGGTCCTTGTAATTAAGGAAAATATCTACTAATTAGGTCCTTGTAATGAAGGAAAATATCTACTTATTAGGTCCTTGTAATGAAGGAAAATATCTACTTATTAGGTCCTTGTATATTAAGGAAAATATCTACTAATTAGGTCCTTGTATATTAAGGAAAATATCTACTAATTGGGTCCTTGTATATTAAGGAAAATATCTACTTATTACGTCCTTGTATATTAAGGAAAATATCTACTAATTGGGTCCTTGTATATTAAGGAAAATATCTACTAATTAGATCCTTGAATATTAAGGAAAATATCTACTTATTAGGTCTTTGTATATTAAGGAAAATATCTACTAATTAGGTCCTTGTAATTAAGGAAAATATCTACTAATTAGGTCCTTGTAATGAAGGAAAATATCTACTTATTAGGTCCTTGTAATGAAGGAAAATATCTACTTATTAGGTCCTTGTATATTAAGGAAAATATCTACTAATTAGGTCCTTGTATATTAAGGAAAATATCTACTAATTGGGTCCTTGTATATTAAGGAAAATATCTACTTATTACGTCCTTGTATATTAAGGAAAATATCTACTAATTGGGTCCTTGTATATTAAGGAAAATATCTACTAATTAGATCCTTGAATATTAAGGAAAATATCTACTAATTAGGTCCTTGTAATGAAGGAAAATATCTACTAATTCGGTCCTTGTATATTAAGGAAAATATCTACTAATTAGGTCCTTGTATATTAGGGAAATGCGTAATTAAGCTCCTATGTAAAACACAGACATAGCATGTTCATTAGCGAAACCACCGACGCCTGTCTTTTCTGACAATAATTATTGATTTACATTAAGACGGCAATTATATAACTTTTCTAATATATGTATTTAACCTCTTTCTTCATAGGACATGTTTGTTCTTAGAAAATATGATCAATAGAAAAATTATTAGGATGGTCAACAATTTCCCTCAAAGTAAAGCAGAAAGAAAGTATGGACTAAAAAAAAAGCATAAGCAAGAATCCATAACATTTTATTTATAATCCTGAATAACATTTGTATTTTTGCGGCGCTTCGAAATCTCAACTTTGATGTTAAA
This sequence comes from Margaritifera margaritifera, assembly GCA_029931535.1. NCBI lineage: Eukaryota > Metazoa > Mollusca > Bivalvia > Unionida > Margaritiferidae > Margaritifera > Margaritifera margaritifera. The sequence continues at coordinate 4,109,481 of JAQPZY010001646.1, forward strand.
ACAAAAGACGTCTACAAATATTCTGTGTATTGATATGTGTGAACTGAAACTAAATTTTAAATAACCTTTTTTCGAATCTATATTTATTCTATTTATGGGAACACGTAAACTCTAGCATTCTGTTCCGGAAAACACTGAATAAATGGCAAGAACCAAGCCAAAAGGCACACACACATGAACACTAATAATTCACAAAAACTGTTGTGACGCTGTCCGCGTACACATCCAAATGTGACTATACTCACGTAGGTATAGAAATCAAAGGGCACTCATATCTAGGAGATCTGTACGTGTCACTTTTTGGAGTAAACATCAAAGAAATACCTTTTTTCGCACATATTTATGAGGTTCACTCCATTACATGTACTAGCTTGGGTCACTGGGACAGCTTCAGCTTTTGTTGCTATGTAATGAAAACCCAAATCAAGACCTGGTGAAAAAAAAATTAATTGAAACGAAAACGAGGCGTCATAAATTTGTGGGCGCTAGACGGCGCTGTGAGCGTTCCCAACGGTAAATTGAATTTAATAATGAAAACAAATCATGCCAAATCATATCTTAAAGGAAAACAAAGTAAAATTCACGTCAGTCAGGAATATAAAAAATAAATTCAGTTATATATTAACCTAACGTCTTTTATGACGCTATGCACATTATGACGTTATAATCTCAATTATGTCAGTACTTGTTCAAGGGATGGGATCAAAATGAGTCCACATGAAATAAACAATCCCCATGGGGGCTCAGTTTTCATCGTTTTTTCCCCAGACTGATATCTGCAAATTTGTTTATGCAGATACAGTCAGATCAGAGAAATTTTCAAACAAAAGTGCCTGTTTTAGAGAAATATATATGGTCATCATTTTTCCGAGGGTTCAATTAATGTGGTACCCATATTTATATTTAGGCGAAGCTGATCAAGTCAGTATTGCTTTGGTCACGTCACAGATGAAACGATGCTTTATATGAAACTTACAAATTTGTTCTTCAAGTTTTTACTAGACTGGTGATCTGAAAAGGGTGCTTGAAATGTTTACATTACACTTTTAGAATAATTAGCCTCTGGAGATGTTTTAAGAACAAATTAAGCTGATTAGCAATTTGTATACTCACCCGTCTTCTATATGTTCAACATATCAGCAAATCCCATTGGTCCATTTAGAGCATGGGAATATATGTCATCTTTCCGATCGTTATTGGTACTTGGTCGCCTACTTGCCAATATACCACCTAAAATTTCAAATTTATGCTATAGCTAGTTGATGTTAATAAAATATAAACTGAGCAAAAATAGATTTATTTATTAATTTTTTCCAATTCAATTGTTTGTTCGCATAAGCATGTACATGTTCATAGGAACAGTATTAACTCCTTACTTTCAGTAGCGGCGCGAGGTGGTTGGGGTTATGAGGTGGCAATTGCCAATGGACGCCAGGCGAAGTAGTGCCTTTTTTTTTTTTTTTTTTTTTTCCCGCTTAAATTTTCATAGTTTTTCACCTTCACCTTAGTGTATCGGAGACAATACAATTCTTCAAAAGATTTATATTTAGGAGGGAAAGGGAGAGGAGGGAGATTGGCAACTGACATAAAAACTATTCTCTGTAGCAAAGTAGGGGCGCCACTAAAGTGCATTGCCCCCGGGCGCCTCGAACCCTTGCGCCGCCACTGATTATTTTTCAATCATTTTTGAGGGATTAGCTGTAGCCCAGTAGAAGAGCGTCGGACTCGTAATCCAAGGGTTGCTGTTTCGATACCCACCCAGGCCAAGCCAGGTCGGCTGCCTCGGTGTGTCCTTGGGAAGGCACTTAGCTCCCATTCCGTCGGCATGATATAGCCAGTATTGTGTTAAAAGTGCTGTTAACACCAACGAAACCAAATCCAATCACATTTGTCCTATGGCACTATTAGAGATATTTATTTATCACACAGCAAGTCCTAAACCCGCTGTTTTATTAATACATTTACTGATGCATGTACACTGCAAATTCAAAAGCTGTTAATCCAGCTGAGCACATAAAAACGTTGATGAAATTCGCTACTGATGTTTGCAATGATACCCACACTAAGAAAATGAAAAAGAAATCGCCTGTCCCCAATCCACTGAAACTTTAATTTTCTTTGTGTCTTCTGGGTTTTTCTTAGTAGAAAAACTGATTTTTACCAGGATACTTTTCATCAATTAAAAAGAGTCATCCTAGCAGCTTAAAATATTGACGAAATAACACATATGTTCCTGTTTGAAGCTGAGAAAGGTGCCGGGTATATTTATGCACACTCTGGGAATGCTTTTATCAAATATTTATGAAAATAGAATAAATTTACGTCATTGCCACGCGGTAAGTTGCGGTTCACACGGTCTATCAATCTGATTACAATTGAGATCTCCGACATAACGGATTATAAGTAGATCTCGGAAATAACGGATTATAAGTAGATCTCCGACATAACGGACTATAAGTAGATCTCAGACATAACGGATTATAAGTAGATCTCGGGCATAACGAATTATAAATAGATCTCGGACATAACGGATTATAAGTAGATCTACGACAAAACGGATTATAAATAGAACTCGATTTTAGTCAGATTGAACAATCCATGTTTGTCTTAAACGACTTAAATTGTCCAGAAAATGAGTATTTCAATGAGGTCTTATTTAAAACTATAAATATCTTTAGGGCGTTTTTAAACCGGTAAAAAAACTAACTGAAATAACTAGCCCAACCCAACTCTGATTTGACAAAACGATAATAATTAACTATCGATGAATTTTGAAACAAGAAAAGAAAAGAGGATATTAGTCACGGATAAATTGAATATTGATGTTGTTTTGTTGTTTTTTTTTTTCTTTTCTTTTTTTTTTTTTTGGGGGGGGGGTGGTTGTGAATTTAGGGTTTCACATTTGCCTGTGAAAACTTGCTCATTTATGAATCAAACGTTGGATTGCAATATGATATTTACACAATACTCTGATAGGGAAGGTTTCCAAGTCATTGCCAGATGCATAGAATCATTTCAATATGCAAAGGATACCAACATGTCTTGCTAATGTTACGTTGTATTGTTAACCACGCATTTAGAATTCAGTATGGATGAATCACTCAACAGCATTATATGGAGCACATCTGTTGTATCAGTGGCAGGTAGCATAATTATCTTAATTATGTAATTAATGATAATGTCAGTGTAAATTACGTGGAAAATGAAAGTGTCATGACTCGATGCCTGCCGGGGATAAAAATAGCGGCGCCACAGCTAATTAGTAATTCAATGTCCAAGCGCTCTTTAAACTGGTAAAAGAATTCTAGTCCCAAATCTTCGACATGTTTTTAGACCTTTTCTGGGAAGAATTCAGGCCTGGTCGACAATTTGTAAAATAATTAAGAGAATAGTTACGGAATAATTGGGGATGGAGTAATAGTAATTCTTCAGTCATTTTTTATTCTGTTAATTAGCGAAAATACACCACAGTTAATAATGTATATTCAACTGTATAGATGTTCTTAGAACAAATGCTGATGTACAAATATTTTCAATCTTGTGACGCTGATAAACTTTTCGCGGAATCGGCAGGGGTGTGTGGGTGGGATTTCTCCTGAATACGGTTATATTTTGCTCACTAAAACTCATATAGTCTCTTACATTGTTAATCTAGAATGTATATGGCTAATAGATAGGTTTAAAGGACAATATATTTATTGGTTACGTCAATATACATATACACATAAAATATTAATCCTCTTTTATGTTTATGACGACATATAGTTATTGCGCACAGTCTCTATGGAACAGCTGGGTACTGACAGTTCCCCAGTATGAATGGAAAAATTCACTGGGTATCCAGATACATTCGGGATTGGCGATACTGTGTATCACCTTATAACTGAAAAGACAGAGGTAAACATATTGCATTATCAGACTCTTCGTGTTTGTGTCGAATATCTCAAGACAGGTAATATTTTCAAAATATCGACAGAAGTATAGTTGTTTGTAAAGCTAACTAAAATGTTAAAAATGCACAAATTACAATGAGAGAAATATTTATTGTTATCATTGCAATTCTGAATCACTAAGTAATCACGACTATATGAAGATATCTTTCCGTTCATTAGGACCTGTTGCTTGAGATAATTGCGATAATTGAGAAATGGATGTCACAAATTCCGTGGCAGGAACATAAGCTAAGCATTATGTAACAAACACAACTTTCCCTGTAACCTAATAGTAAAGCCTCTCGTTCAGAAACATCATAAAACTGAAATAGTATCTTTACATTTTCGTATGTTATGGTGTATGTTAAAGACAAATTCATATTTGTACCCCAGGGTTGTATGGTAAGGGGAGGCTTTTAATGATTAAAACTCTCCTACTTTCCTATATTTTTCAGGTTTTGTTTTGTTAACTAGTCGTCAGGGTAAATATCTAATATTTTTTGCTTGTTTGTTTGTTTGTTTGTTTGTTGTTTTCTTTTTTAATCTTTAAAAGAAAATATTTAACCCAATATTTAAAAGACAAAAATCAAATTTTAAACTAATTTGCTCCATTGAAAAAAAATCTCAAATCTCTTATCTAAGTCTTCACATGGGAATATAAGTCAACTGTTAGTACAAATACCACGAGGTACAAGCCAGAGTAAAAATAATTATTACCATTTATTAACACTTGCTTATAAAACTGTCGCATGCCCTCACCCCACCTCACCACTCCCAAAACAGGCAGAGAAGGTATACACCGCCCTACTGTACCAAAACCAAATAAAGTTACCTATGCAATTTTACAAATTTGAATCGATTGATAAACAGCGATGTTTTGCAGCACACTGCTTAACAACCAGGAATACAGATGAATGTGTCTTAATTTTGATTTAATAAATTAGTCTAGCACAATCCATGACAAATAACCGATTGCTTTCCCCCATACAAACCTTTCTCGCTTTGTTCTTACAAAAATATCCCTATAAAAGAAATTCCCTCTTATGGTTAGCTATTTTTCTATCGTAAAAAAAGCAGCATGTATTTCACTATCCATAAGTACAATATTTTAAAATAAAGTGGTAAATACTATATTATATTTATACTTAACTCATTAAAAAAAACCTATACTAAATATATTATGGGAATTTAAAATGACTATCAAATAACCATTCTACCTATCTATTTGTTGAACTGCCTAAAATGTTTTGTTTAAATATTGTGAAGGTTTTGTTTAGAAATTGTAAACGTTTTGTTTTGAAATGGTCAAAGTTTTGTTTTAAAAATTGTTTAAAATTCCATAGGTGTCACAAGAGTATGTCTGAAACAATTAAATTCATTTTTAATTTATTCCATTTCCTTTTACTTGATTCTTTGTAGAGTACTCTGAGTTACCACGTATCTGCGATATTTCAACCACATTTTTTTGGTTGCCTTTGACATCTGAATATTGACACAAATGTTGGGAGGAAGCTTGTAGCTGGTAAATTATTTGCTGAAATATTAGAATCTTTGTTGATCGTATTGTTGTTTATATGTATATTAATTAATTATTATTGTCGATTCAGAGAAAAAGCTTGTTAACTGAATAATAATAATAATAATAATAATTAATAATAATAATACTATTACTACTACTACTACCACCACCACTAATAATAATAATAATAATAATAATAATAATAATTATTATTATTATTATTATTATTATTATTATAATATAATACTACCACCTCAACTACAACTACTACTACAAATAATAATAATAATAATAATAATAATAATAATAATAATAATTATTATTATTATTATTATTATTGTTATTATTATTATTATAATATAATACTACCACCGCAACAACTACTACTACCACTACAAATAATAATAATAATAATAATAATAATAATAATAATAATAATAATATAATAATAATAATCATAATAATAATAAATATTATGATAATAATAATAATAATAATAATAATAATAATAATAATAATAATAATAATAATAATAATAATAATAATCTTTGAGTAGGTTTAACAAAAGCATATGCCTCTATCGTCCTAGGTCATGATAAATGCATGTAAGACAATGTATAATAGAGGCTGCAAGTTTTACCGTTTTTATGAAGAAGGAGAAAAGACGGACATGATCAGGCCAGAAACATTTTTTATTTAAAACCATACATTCAACAACATTTATTTGATTCCTGTTAAATAATTTGTAAAGCAAAGATCTGACACGTTTTATCACTATCATCAACCCTTACGTTTGCAGCGCCGGTAAATGCAACAAACGTTGGTAAATGTCACAAACGTTCTAATTGTCACAAACGCCGTTAAACGGTTAATGTCACAAAGTCCAGTGTGAATGAATCCATACTTGGAGCTTCATTTAAATGATCGTGATTCAGAGGAGTGGGGGGAGGTAGAGAGAGAGGGACTTGCAGCCTGTATACTGGTTGAGGGTTTATCAATATGTTTAATATTTGTTCAATAATCAATTCAGAAATGTTTTTCAATACTCACCGACGAGCCAAACCATGTGATTCAATATTAAAGGCTTCGAAAAGCTGCTAAAACAAAAGAGTGGAGACGTGCTCTTTTTTCATGTCCGTTATAAGAGTATGAACAATATAACATGCTGCAGTTACTAACTTTATAAGGACTATTAATTGTGACTAGATTCACGTATGAACTCATACATCTTGCGCGATAATTCACATCGACTTAGGAAGAAAGAAAGAAAGTTCTAGTTTATGTACACGTTATAAATTTACGCAGAACCATTTAAAATTTTCATAATCTCTCTGAAAACATGTTGCCTTACAAACAACACGTCTGAACACTTCTAAAGCTGCAACTGATCTTTCCTCAGTTGTATCTAACTTTACGTTCTCTGTTAATAGTGCTCTCTCTATAATTATCTTAATGCACTCTTCAGGTGGCACATGGAATGTGAATTAGAAAGCCGATAAAATCTTCAAACAGACACGTACAAACGTGATCAACAGAACTGGAGGTCGCATATAGCTGAGGAAGAGCTAAGCCAAAAATGTGAACTGTAACTTGGATGGAAAACTGCTATTTATCCTGAGATTAGGTAGTCAGTGTAACATGCATTGTCTCTGTCAGATTGTCTTCTCCGTCCCTCACTAACTTATCCTTTCCTGACTCGAGCCTGGCTTTCTTCACTCACTAATGTAGATTATGAGAGTCATGGATCATGAAAATACCCCACCTAAGACACGCCGTTAATTTAGACGGGCCATTGGTATCTATATTACCGTGGAAGCTCTTCACTCATATGGCTTGGTAAACTCCTCCACTGACTTAAAAAGAATGTGAATATTGCATGTTATCAATGAGGAGAATAAACTGATAAAACAGAATAACATACTTTCCAGCAACCAGGCACAGACAATATCTCTCTCTCTCTCTCTCTCTCTCTCTCTCTCTCTCTCTCTCTCTCTCTCTCTCTCTCGTTTAGTGTACTACTTGTAAGATAAACTTGTAAGATAAACGTTACTTTTCTTTCGTTTGCTTTCATGCGGACAAGGAAATTAATGACAGCCAAAATGTTTACTAAAAATAAAATTTTGCAACACCAGAAGTACAAAACTTCTACAACAAGAATGGGAGAGAATACAAATTGTATGAACATTCAAAGTATTTTTTTAATATATTTTTTTATTTTTTTGCTACGTAAAAATGTTAGTTTTAAATGACTGTCTTCATCTATGGAACGAAATTTAATTAAAACATTCTCCACATTAAATGATCTTGCACTGTGATACACTCAGTAAAACAAATGCCTTACATTCTCCTCTTTTCTAGCTGGTTTGTTTTTCTTGGCGTGCAAATGAAATGACATTTTTGCTCCGTTCCAGTCACACAAAAAAAGTTTATGTAAAAGTAACCGTGCAATGTTAACAAAAATATAATATAAAAACCATGTGAATATTTACCATAATATTTTCCACTATTATAGGCCTATTTATTTGGTGTTAAAAGCGATTTCCAAATTGTCTTGTCAAAATATGTGAAAAATATTTACGACCAAATGTCAAACAGTTGAGGAGGACACAAGAGATAACATTGCTATGGTATTCTTGTTTTATTTTTATCTTTAGTTTGCAAACACGGAAACAGTGGTAAGTCAGAACTATCCTGTCGAGGAGTTTTGGTCAATATTAGATGAGACGTTAATATATATATATATATATATATATATATATATATATATATATATATATATATATATATATATATATATAGAGAGAGAGAGAGAGAGAGAGAGAGAGAGAGAGAGAGAGAGAGAGAGAGAGAGAGAGAGTTTCAGTTGAATTACCGATTTGAGAAAATAGGCGGGAGAAAACTGGAGCCTTGCCATTGCACTTGTTCCTTTTGTACTGCTCAATGTACGATCAGATAAAATTCGCATATATTCTGCAAAGTCAGAGATTGCACCGAGCGCTTTGCAGCTAAAGCAAGCGAATATAATTCTAATCAAACATTAAATCTATATATATATATGTTATACTGATTAGTCCTAACAAACTGTATAACTGTATAGACCCTGATCTGCTGGTGCATGATGCGACGGCAGACCTTAGTCTGTGCAGTTTGCTGCTGGACTAGACTTTTAAGTGGGTGCATACGGTATTTATGAGACAATCTAATGACAATAACATGAAAATATGTTCATGAACATAAACAGTCTGAAACAGTTTATTTCCCTGTGTGTAATATAGTTTTCATGCAGTAGTAATGTACGACTTTATATCTTGCACAGACCACATGAGCATAGATTGCCACTGAATTTGAACTTTTGAGTGAAAATGTCAAACCATACGAAATTTGAAAGTTGCAAGTCACGTGTTAAAGCCGTCGAAGACCTTAACACATGTTCCAACCCCATGCTCGATATACATTCTGATCCTAGAACTATTCAAATTATAGATCGATATAAAGATAACTTAACACAAGTTAAATCTTTAGAACTGATGTAAAATCAACACATTAGTTGTGATATATACGCGGCTGGAAGAACATGTAAGAAAGGAAAAAGGAAACGTGTAAAAGCGTGATACATTTAAAAGAACAAAACAAATCAGAGCATATATTTCATGATGAAAAGTTTACTACCGTTTTCATGGCCAATATCGAACCATAAACCATATTTAGGATTGATGACATAAATGGCTCACTTTAAATTATATATTTCACATGTATATTACAATATTTATACGTGCAAAAGACTCCGACAGAATTGATATTGAAATACATAAGAGTTTGGACCAAGAATGCACAGTGCAAGAGAAGAACGAAAAATTACTCTAAGCGATGCGGACTTATTAGTTCACTATTGAATGAAGACGCAATTGTTGAATGAAGACGCATTTGTTGACTTCAAATTAATTTAATTCATCGGAAATATTAGCTTAGTTTCAGAATGAATTAATTATTGACTAAAACACCTGAAATAAGGATCCATGGTCTTTACAATGACATTTTGGACTATACATCTAAAGTGAATGCAAACCCAGCTTACCAATGGTATGCGACATTAGAGTATACACAGGGGTGGCGCGAGGGTTCGAGGCGCTCGAAGGCAATGCTCTTTAGTGTCGCCCCTACATAGGCGCCCGGGGGCAATGTTCTTTAGTGGCGCCACTACTTTGCCACAGAGTACAGTTTTTGTGTCAGTTGCCAGCCTCCAACCCCCCAACAACCCATCTACGCCATGGTTACAGCAAGAAAAAAAAGCTCCCGACGTCGCCCCCTCTCACAGCGCCCAGGGGCAATTCCCCTCCCCCCGCCCCCCCTCCCCCGTCGCTCCGCCACTGAGTATACATATACAATGAATGCAAACTCATCTTACCAACCGTATGCAACATTAGAGTATACACATCAAATAAATGCAAACCCAGATTACCAACAATCAGCTGTTTTGTGTGTCTTCAACCTCCTGTGCTGAAACGACGAGACAAATGATACAGGATTGCTTGTTACATGTAAAAGACAAAAGGTAGAAAATTTCTTGTAAAATTAACAAAAAGTACCATCATAAGCACAAACACAGAGATGAATCTTGAAAGTCCCCTTCTGTGCTTCGGAGGAGTCAACATTCAGCCAATTTGTTGACGTAAGAACAGAATCTCAACAACAGTATTCACGCAGCCCTGTCAAACAAAGCCGTGAAGAGTTATATGTAATGATAAAACAATTAAAAAATATCTCCACAAGAGCGAGAAGAAGCGCGCTTCTCGGCAAAATTATAAAACATATCAACCTCATGTCGTTCAGTGAGAGATTAAATTAGACAATCTGGGACCTTTTTATCACAAAATTTCTCCTCATTACTTGAGAAGACATTTCATAATTTGTGAACCGCACCTAATTAAAGTCCATCTGGTATTACATGGAAACATCAATTTCGGGAGAATTCTAGCAAGATTTGTGTAAAATTGTTTCTTTCTTTTCTAACTTCCATCTTTCCGACTGAGTTTGTTGCTGAGGAAAGTATTTGGGGTGCTCTTTAGCCAGTTGAATCATTTAATAAGCCATTTACAATCAGCTAATAACTGATAAGAATTAAACCTGGCCCAAACACCGCAAAGTCGAGTGACACGTTCATCTTAACAAACAAAACTGACGGTATATTGACTGGGTCGGAATTCTTAGCATACATGATAATAGGGTCATTAAGGTGCTCACCGTATGTACCAGCTTTTAAGTGGAGTCTAACTGCAAACTGCACAAACCCAGATCCGCCGTCACATAATGCTCCACCTGATCTGGGTCTATGTAGTTTGTTTAATGTAATCAGTAGAAAAAACAACACAGATCCTGATCTGCTGATGCATTGTGCGATGACAGTTCAAGGTCTATGTTGTTTGCAGTAGACTTATAAAAGCGACCTTTTACGGTACTATGAATGCGTGATAGTTTTGAACACCATTATTTATACGTTCTAGGTTGTACTAATATTTTCGAAGCTATATTAATTTGTAATCATTTTTTTTTTTTTTGTTCAATAGTTTTGTATATCTCAAAATAATAAATATTTTTATTCTTTATAATTTACATTTAGCAAGTTTTTAATGTTATGAATAGGTGGGAACTCATACAGGTACTGTTTTATTTTCATGCTTTACATAAGAAAATCATTATCTCAATGCTTGAATTAAAAATAGGTTTCCAAAGTTTGACGACAATCCACTACTTGTAGTACATAATTTCTCCTGACAAGCGAAAGATATGAAATCCAGAGAATTATTCCTTTTGGATCAGTAATAATAAATAAAATTATGAAAAAAAATTTAATTTGGATTGTGATAATATTTTAGGAGAATAAAACATCATAATAATCTGTTCCAGAAGGTCTTAATTTTCCAGCGCAAAAGTTCTCTCAAAAATAAGAAGGTGAAGGTAATTTTTAAATTTCTTTCGGAAACAAACGCTTTTTCATCAAGCCCTTTAAGTAACATTTACACGCTTTTTCATCAAGCCCTTACAGTTATATTTACACGCTTTTTCATCAAGCCCTTTAAGTTACATTTACACGCTTTTTCATCAAGCCTTTTAAGTTACATTTACACGCTTTTTCATTAAGCCCTTTAAGTTACATTTACAAAACACTTTTTTTTATCAAGCCCTTTAAGTTAAATTTACAGGGTTTTTCATCAAACCCTTCAACTTACATTTACAGGGTCAAAAATTTGAGAAGATAGGATCTCTGAGTGACATTTATTATTCCGAATCACCATGAAAATGGTTTGATAAGGTAACCAAATCCTTGTAGTATTTACTCTATGTTGACATTATGCACTGAGATTGCTATCCGATGGAGCTATAATCCTAAAGCAAATAAGATGAATGCTACCCTTAGCTTTGTACTGATAAACTGCTGACTCATTATGATAATTTTCTTCTTGAAATGCTGTTTTTAAGACTATGTTTGGCGGTGATTATAAAACTCTTTTTAAGCAAAACTGTGTTCGTATGCCCTCTTCTTAAAAACAAGAAAAGATTCTAACACAATATGTTACGTATTTATTTATTTATTTTTGTATTTATTTATTTACGTATTTAAGATGGACTTTCTTTCAATTACAGGTTGTGGTTGTTTCCTATTTTTTCTCCGCATTCTTTTTAATTATTTTCCCAGTCCACATGAATGAAGTACATAAGATGTATAGCTTGAATTCAAGTCGCATCTTCGACCAAATTGATTTATTGTGGTATTATTGAGCCGGAAAATGAAGCAATATGTTTTATTACCGTTAAGTTTCCACTGAGTCAGAATCAATATTATCCCGTTAATGATGAACGTGTCTCACACATACACATAGTTCACGGCAAGCGCGCTGTGACCAATTTCTAAAGTCCACTAATTTCCTTCTTGTCCAATTAAATAAAAACTATTATGAATGGCGCCAGCCATTCTCACACTGAATCTGAATAATCAATACTGAATTGTTTTCCTTCCACCATATCCCCTGATATTTCTTTCATTTTTTATAAAATAAAAAATGCTTACGGTCTATACTCACTAATAAGTCTAGTCCAACTGCACATATCCAGTTCTGCCGTACATATGGTGCTATGTATACTAGCTGAAATTCAGGATAACATATGGCATCGACAATGATAGCATTTTATCATAATCTCCTGTCAATATTCTGAAAGCTCATTTTGAACGTGCTTTGAATATAGGATACTATTAATAGAATCCTTCATATTCATTGGTGTAGGATAATAAAATTCCATCCTAGGTCAGAATTTTGCGTCAAGCAAGAGACCTTGCCAAGTGTTTTGATCCCGAGGGTGGAGTTTTCCTAATCAACAACGAAGGATTAATTTTATCACCCGAGGGTGGAATCTTCCTATCCAGCAATGAAGGATTACTTTTATTACATTCCTGAAAAAAAAATTATGGTCCAAGTCAAAATGGTGTATTGTATTTAAAACGGCAAAACACCCATTGAAAATTTCCTCAGCTCAAGATAGTGCGTAAAAATTATGATTTACACTGAAAAACTCATTGAATACTGTAAATGACGCTGAAACACATATCAACGTTCAAATAACAGTGGTTGATTGAGACCGTCGAGATAATGGGAATACATAGCATCCGAATTGTGTATTGAAGACAACTTGCGCATTGATGCCAATGTGAACAGGTAAAATATAAAGTCCCGTCTTACCCTTATGATTTGACGAGACAGATCAAAAACAGTGACGTTGTCCTCAAATCATCTTTGATCTAGAATTGATTTTCCTTTCATAAATAATAATGAAAGGACGAATTTGGAGAAGAAACAAATTACAGTTACAACAACGGCTTTTTCAACTCAAAACAGGGCTACAGATTCCGTATATGTAGCTAGGGTGATGAGTGCAATATGTTTTTAGTGGCATGTAAATGTGTTTGCACCTCTTGATTATTGTGAAAAAATGCTAAAGTGATGGTGGAAATATTTTGCCAGTTTATGTGCACTATGATTGCGATAGAGGGTCATGTGATGACAGACAGCAGTCACATGATGAAAGAAAGAGATGTTCCCAATCCTCGTTCCACACTGCAAAACACGCTCATTCACACGTAGGAATGCGAGAAATAAATCTCTACTATTCAAAATCTATTTCTTTGTTTGGGAAAATAATTGTTTGAACTCAGAAACTTACACTTTTACGACTGCCATCTAGACCAGGGGTGTCAAACATACGGCCCGCCAGACTATTTATTTATTATCATTATTTATTATTATTATTTATTATCATTATTTATTATTATTATTTATTATTATTTATATCAAAAATGGCCTGTCATAGAAAATGAGTTTGACACCCCTGATCTAGACTGTGTCATCAGACTGACGGGTGCGCAAGCCAGATAGACTAATCGCATGCGTACATTTGCATAGTAATTTGGAAGTACCGGCTGCCACGAATTTTTAAATTATGAACTGTTTGATCGGAGTCCATGTGTCTCGTATTAATGATGATTTTTAAAGATCTCGATCGGCTGGCACATTATAACAATACAAAAATAGCTCTTACCCATTTATCGTGTTGTACACAATTTGTGTAACTGCGTATCAGCATCTAACTGCACAAAAATGTAGCTATGGCGGACTGTTAGACTGTTGGAAAAGAGGACAAAAATTGTGATAAAAGTAAGCAGAAACACTAAGACTGATTTCCGATGTATTCAGGTAATACGGCAATCAAAATGGGCATGGATAAATGACCTAAACAGCACAGGTAAATGAAGTACCGATATCACCATACTAGTATTCCAGTCCCTTGTAAAAGAAATTTGTCGCTTTTAATAATTTTAAAATGCTTGAAAGTAATTGCTATCGTTGTGTGAATTGATCCAGCCCAAATGCGATAAATAAACAAAACTGACAAAGTGAGGAGACTAAAATGGACAGTGTGGCTTTTATTCCAATTTTTAAAAAAAATTTAGGCCGTGAAAAGGTATGTCTACATGATCACGTTACGGATCTTCAAAAATCAGCATTCCTTTATGTCTGAAGGCCCACAAATTACGGTGTCTATTTTATGTCGAGTTTACCATCGGCAAGAACAAACACGGGCTAGCTTATTTATCCACCGCATTACTTCTTTGTTTTCCAAGTCGTTTTCATTTATGATCGTACACATTTTAAATTGTTTCTACTGTGTATCTTTCAGTTTCATGAAGCACCTTTTGGTTTTAACTATCTCGTAAAAAAGATTTGGCTACCTATATTAGAAAGTTTGTCTCTGTATATTTTCCTTCATGCATTCATTTTGAAGGCGAGTTTTCTCTGTATCATCATGCAAATAATTTAACATCTCATAATCAGTGCTGGATTACCCAATAGGCAGACTAAGCATGTGCGTATTGCAGCAGCAAAGCAGGGGCACACAAATTTTTTATATATAGAAATTACGTTTTTTTTTAATTACATTTGGTGTGGGGGGGGGGGGGGGGCCCCATAATCTTTTCAGTGCTTAGGACCTTTAAAAGTCTTAATCCAGTCCTGCTCATAATTATTGGTTGGTTGGTTGATTGGAGTTTTAAGGCACACCAGCACTGTAAGGCTATATAGCGCTATAAAAAGGTTAGATGATATATGATTTATGTATGAAAAGTGGTTCACGATTAATGTGCGATAAAAGTAAAAAAACAAAAAGAATCAGCTGGTGAGAGTAATATATGAAGGTTCCCGATCAATGAATGGTATGTATAGAGGGTAATTGGATCATAAAATAATTTTTGTGTTTCGTGTCTGTCATACCGTCCCCTAACTAAGAGTTTGCCGATCTAGAAATTATGGGCTACAATTAGTACCCGCACCCGCGCCATTTTATTTTTGTGTACTTCTGAACGGTTACGCGCAGAAATTACCATTGAAATGCATTTACACGCGAAACTACCGATCTTAGATAGTAGTTTGTCTGTATTTAGTAATTGTACGTTTTATACGAATTAATATTTGCTGTGTATTCTTTAATTTATGACGAAGTGCTTACAATTAGGAAATTGGTGAAAATAAACGTGCCTACTGGCATAAAATGCTTTTCTAAAGCTCGCTGCGCGCTGATTTTTTTGCAAGTTTTTAAATCTCAATTCGATACATACACAGACCCGCCGAGAGGTCGCCGGGGGAGGGGGGGGGGTGCAATTGCCCATGGGCCCGGCGATTTATAGGGTCCACCGTCAACTCATTTATGAAAATTAAAAAATATTTGCAGTAAATATTAAAATTTGTTCCTTGCAAGAGTCTAAGTTAGGGTAGATTATTGCAGGTTTTATATGCACAACTGTACGCAGGTTTTATATATAAAAAATTAAACTAGTTTTGGGGCCCATGACTGCTTTGCCCTGGGGCCCGAAATTTCTGTCGGTGGGAGTGTACATACAAGATACATTTTTGTTTCAGCTATTGCATTATGGATTCTCCATAGGAATTCGTGTCTTGTAGAGGAGATTATACTGTAGAAATAATTAAGGAAGGAAAACATTTATGTTATTACATAGTGATTACTTAGCTTTTATGAATACTAATACTCCGCAAATGTTCCATTGATTTCTATTAGCAGATATGAATGTTGTGCACACAATGTGCAGAAGTAACCCACGTTGTTATGTCACTGGAAAGAAGACAGAGCATAAATGTGTCATTAACCAAACGTGAAGTAAAATTTACGTTTCACGGAATGGAGATAAGCGTTATTTTAGTGAGTGTCGGAAGTCGTAAAAGTTACCGTATATACTCTCGTATTAGTCTAATGTAACTGCAAACAGCATAGACCCCAATCTAAAGTCCCATATTTCGCCGGATTATCAAGGTCTATGTTGTTTGTTCCACTAAATAATCCTAACAAGATGCTACGTGCACATGGATTAGACAAATATGCAAGTATATACGGTACACTATGCGAGGGGAGCCATGGTCGCTCAGTTGATAGAGTCTCAGACTTGTAATCCAAGGGTCGCGGGTTCAATATCCGCCCAGGCCAACCTAGGTCAGCTGCCTTCATGTGGCTTGAGAAAGACATTTAGCTCCCATTTCCTCAGCATGATGTTAGTGGTTTGTGGTTTTGTGGGTTTAACGCCATTTTTCAGCACATGATAGGCTATAAATGGCGGCCAGTATATCTAGTGGAGGAAGAACCCGAAAAAAACTCCGGGAAGCTACTGGCAAGCTTTCTCACATACCCATATGGTTGAGCCCGAGACTCGAACATAGGTGAGATGTCAGTGATCTGTAAAGGCGGGTGCCTTAGACAACACGGCCACCCGGGGCCACTCCTCAACATGATATACCCAATCACCACCACCACCAAACCATTATAACGTAAAGCATTCACGCTCATATAGGACATTGTGTTGCACCTACCCTTACAAACAACCTAGTCGTAAGGCATCATATTTTACAACGTGTGAGATTTAACACTTAGCTATAGTAAAATAATATCTAACAGCCCCTCTCGAGTTTTCCCTCTCTTCTCCTCCAGGTAAATCAAATCTGCCAGACAGTGTGTTAGTTAATCATATTTCCTACTGAATGTATAAAGAGGAATAAAATAGTTAGTCATAGGATTCATATTTCTTGGTGGATTTTAATGTATTAAAGACTCTCCCTTAACCCCAAAGACAGAATCTTACAGAGTAAAGTGATGGAAAGGTGATACAAGTGTCATTATCACTGTATACAGCCGAATAAAGATGGGATACAAAAAAATAAAACAAGGGTGAAATCGTTACGATAAACCCAAACTTAAATTTTAATTATATTTTCAAGTAGAACTGAGTCTCCTTTATTTCCATTAAATATCAATTTGTCGCGTCAATTTTAACATTTAGTAGGTCGAGCTTGATTTAATTTTTCCAGATTACACACGATCCGTAACATTGATATTCCAACAACTACTCAATATTAAGAGAAAATACGACTATTTTGCAATTATATTAAATTTATTCGACTGTTTATTATTACAAGTTTATATCGCATTTACAATTTGGCGAAGGACTTTGATGTCGATGAGCCGTATATCTAAGGTGATCTGTTACACACTGCTAGCATAAATAAAAATAGCATAACTTCTGTTGCTCCCGTATTTCTTTCACATCCCATCAGATATAAAAGTCAAAGTTAGATTAAAATATTTAAGTAACGTACGATTTTTTCGCCTAGTATTGTTCTTGCTATTTGTTTATTAACTCCAAAGTAAACAATCACTGAAATTCATATTAAAATATTTAATTTTATCGCTCAATGTTTCTGCCTCAGTTTTTTTTTTCTTCCTCATTATGTATTTATTTATTCTTTCAGAATTTTCTACATTAACTATTTACAACTAAACTGCAATTATTTTAGTAAAGTTAAAAGACACTAATAGTTTCCATGATCGAAAAAATCTCTTGACATACCAATATAAAATTATCTTGATATACCAATATAAAATTATCTTGATAAACCAATGTAAAATTATCTTGATGTACGAATATAAAATTATCTTGATATACCAATATAAAATTATCGGTAAATCAGAGGTTACTCTTTTCATATCACTCTGGCTGCTTCGCGAAGATAACAAAGATATTGTTCACTATGAAAAATTGAACAACAAAATACCAGCGATGTAAAGACTGCGCAAAAGAGGGAAAAATCATCAAAGAGTTATATGTGAATGTGAAAAGATAATATAGACAGACTCAAAGTATTACAAAACTAATTTCTCATTAATTTCTTTATTTGAAATAATCGACTCTCGATTCTTTAACAAACTAGTGCATCACGTTATTCTTGTCCGGAGATTCGGTTAATCAAACAAATCGTTTAACGCACCTTAACCGAATCAACAATTCAGACATATTTAAAGATATACAAAGCTTCTATAAGGAAAGTAAATTTTTCGTATACAAATCATTAAACATTTTTAATAACTACATTGTACATTTTAAAACTATGACTCTAAGAACTGAGACAGAGTATTGTGTGACATTAGATTGTGGCATAATCTATTAAATTTGGCCGCGTGGGTGACAACATCTGGTTGTAGGATTTCTTTCTTGCATTTAATAGACACAAATGTACCAGAGTAAGTCAGATCTAGCTAAAATTTCATGTTTATTTCCAGATACGAAAATCGGTGTTTGAATGTAAAATACCTTTACCTGATAATCAAGCATTCAAATCAAACAACAATAGCGTAGATAGAAAATAATCTGATATGATCTGTAGCTGTTGTAAAATTCTTCCACAGCCTGACTGGAGATACGCCACTTGATAGATACTGGATCAGAAGATCATAAACTTGTGTACCAAGGTGTTGGGGAGTCTACACCTGCTGCTGTGTTAGATTCTTAAAAACGTGCAAATACGTATGGAGCAGATACTGTTGAATACTGGGGAACTTTGTCAGGTGATGAAATTAATTCTTTGGCACATTAAGATGAAACTACTGACACGACATACTTCTTTCTGCATTTAACAGATGAAGGTATTGCAGGTCTTATGCAATATGCTTATTAGATGCACAAGTACCAAATAATTCATTTATTTTATTATCTAATTCCACTGTTCCAGAAAGCGTGAATTTTATTTTTGAGAAACTAATCCCAGGTGAACAAGGTTAC
Organism: Margaritifera margaritifera; assembly: GCA_029931535.1. Taxonomy (NCBI): domain Eukaryota; kingdom Metazoa; phylum Mollusca; class Bivalvia; order Unionida; family Margaritiferidae; genus Margaritifera; species Margaritifera margaritifera. Next base: position 4,128,598 of record JAQPZY010001646.1, read on the forward strand.
GACTCAGATGAAAATACTATGACCAGATTTCAATAGTATATATCAGTTGCAAAAGTGAAATTTGTCTAAGATGCTGCTGGTGATTATATCATTTTGTATAATTACAGTCCTAATGACATATCTCGATTAATGCGATTCCATTCTTGGACATTTAAATGTCACTTGGCGATTTTGAAACAACCATAATCTATATGTATCCTTACATAAGTAACAGACAATTATATTGATAGGAATGTTTGCATATACTTTTGTAATAAGCTTTAATTAAGCTGCTTTAACGATATTTCGAAGAATAACCTTGTATACGGTGATGAACTTCGCGAATTTTGTTTAATACTTTGCTTACACCTTACACCTCTGATCACAAATGCAAATAACAAACCCGCTGATATCAAATTAAGAAAAATAGCATATTCAGCAAGGAAGGAAATAACATATCCAGCTGTTTTAATAAACCATTTTATTACATTGTCCGTAATTACAGGTAATGCTCCTGCTGCTTTGTTTGTTACCTAAAACATAATTAGCAACATGTTTCCTTTTTAATTTTGTAAATGAACGAATCATATTTGCCATCTAATAGAGCAGCAATTCACCCATCTATTCTTACTACCTTTGCGAACAATTTAATATGGACAGATCAGCAGAATATATAGTCATCAATACTGCAGTGGCTATGTAAACTATTGTTACACCCTTTGTCTTTCAACAGTTGTTTTAGCCTTTCACCAAACGGTACATTGTCTCTAATTTGTTAATTGATCGAGTTTTGTCCTTCAAACGTTTCTCTAGAGAATGTTTCCATCTGCGTTAGATCCAAGGTATCGCGCTTTTTTAATTACAACATTTTGGAACTGTTGTTGCATCAAAGATTGTTGGCTTGGATCCCTTTCTTTGTTGATGTCTTTTTGTAACTGTTCAATCTGTTGTTTTTTTTATACATTTTAACATCAGATTTCATAATTTGTATTCTTGAACTGACAAACTTCACAGCAGCTACGCTAAATAACCACTTAAATATCACTCATCTTGATCTGTGAATATTCTTCTTTCCCTTGCTTGAATAAAACTAGTCTCAGTTTTCTTACGTGTTGATCACACGGCCAATTACCGTCTATTATTTGCGTCTATGTTTCCTTTTGTACTTGTATTGATTTACTTTTTAGAACAGTAGGTTCTTGTGGGTAGTTAGGTTCTGTCTCTGCGTTTGGATTTTGTCCAGTTTCTGATGTTTCTCTTGCATGTCTAAGTCTATTTAATCTGCCCTGGAATTAGTTTACTGTGTTAGAAGTCTATCTGCTAAATCCTCAGTATTTATTTCTTTCGCAAAGCTAGAGCCTCTGGATTTCATTCTATCGAACTAGGTGCTAAACGTTTTCTATTTGGGTGATCTTCAATTCAACAAAACCACTGGATCTTTCTATGGATTTGATGCATATTTCATTGCAACATATTTCTTGTGCTCTTTTATCTCTTTTCTGTATGGCATGTTCGTACTTTTAGCCGATTTAATCGGCCATCACGGTTGATCAGTGGAAACATTTTTGTTGTTGCTGCTGTTGTTGTCAAGAGAGGCGCATTTGGAATGAAATTATCTACGTCTATATCATCATTACTAACACCTTCAGGCTTTGTAAAATTTAGCCATATACGATACAAGCCAGTTGACGGAACACTAAAGAATATTTTGCGTCGTGTTTGATTTAAATTTTTTTATTAAAGTACACAACTTTTGTTACTTGTTTTTAGAACTAATCTGAAACACAGTTATATCTTCCTCTTCCCCATGTTTTGATCGTGTCACGTAATCCATCTCTTTTATTTAAGCAGTAATATATTTAATTACTTTTCACCACTACAAGTAAAGTAACCTTTTCTAACATCTTAAAATCATGGTGATTTAACTTTACAACTGACTTATAAATTAACTGGAATTTGAACAAAGTAAACATCAAATAGAAAACAAGGTTAGCAGAGAACCTGAAAAATTTACTTCACAAATATCAACAGATCCAAGTTGAGTTGAAGCTGGTAGACAACCTGGAAAATGTTCACAAGAATTAAAAAAAAAAGAAAAACAACGTTTAAGAGAAGAACAAGAAGACACTCAACATTATACGATGCACCTTCTGTGCACGGCTCATTGCGAGAAAAATATTACGCAAGTTCAAAAAGCGCGATCTAATTCGATAGGTGGTGGTGTATCTGTTTTAGGTGTCTTGTTCATTTGATCTTTAAGCAATATTGTTTCTGTTTCTAAATTTGACAAAATGACAAAACCTGTACAAAACATACCGTTAGAGACAAAGAAAATATATAAAAAAACTGAAGAACAACATGACAATACTTTGTCCCAGCCGATCCATGAAGTGCTTGAACATTTATAGGTAAGAAATAGCGTATGCAAAAGCACTTCGTTTGTCATAAGATAAATAGCATAGTTTTTGCATACAGATACATGTCGAGCTAAACGAACAACATCATTAGCTCTTTTTACCATGCAGCACTAAACTCTGCTATAATAGTTGCATACAGCATGCTTTTGAAACAGTTAAGATTTCAATATGAATACCGTCAGAGATAGTGGAGAAATTGTAAACTAATTATTCCTTTTCTAACAGTTCACAGTCGGCTATCTGAATGCACATGGACTTTCACCAGACATAATTTTTAACAATATAGAGGCCTGGGTAAAGTCAAACTTACATTGCTGAATACTTTAGCTTTGTATGAGTTTAGAAGTATCAAGTGCTCCTCCGTTATACAGATATACCGCCAACAGATATATATATGATACATCTGGCACACGTGCATAGCACTGCTAGGACTTTATCTGTAATAGGCTTAATTTTAGGTTGTAAAAAACATTACGAGATGAAACATAATTTGGCCAGAGCGATCGAACACTGTAAATGAGTTACAAAGATATACAAAATAGATACAAAGTCTTGCATTGGGTGGAGGCAGGGATGAAAATAAGTTCGGTTGGCATTGGTGTTTTCGCAGCTAGATTGGTTTTAGCGGAATAGTTACAGGAATATTTGTTCCTTTGATATTTGCATGTGTTTGTACAACACTGGCAGATATTGTTGCAAAAGCTATTAAGGAAAATTTAATTCACAATCAAGTAAAAAAAAAACATGATGAAATATTTACGAGTACATATTCATTGCACTTATGATTGTCTTTAGCATGTATGTTTCTTAAAGGTTTGTTGGATCCAAATAGCAAAGCTTTCTATATACATCACTCATCACAAACACGACAAGATACCACAGGGAGGTAAATACATCAATCCAACGCATCACTGTATCACATGCACCCCCAAACAACATTAAACCCAAGAAAACTTTAGATGTTTGTATAACAAAACTAAGCCTAAATCTATTGATTGTACCAGGTAACTGTTTGTATTGTTTAAAATGCATTCCCTCAAAATTCCAAGTTTCTCATTTTTTTTTTTCCGCATCAAAATTCTTGTCTGACAGGGTTGTATCGGACACACTCGACAAGAATATGTTCCATGTTCCACTATCAGTGGACACTGCATGGTTTGCACTCTGGTCGAGGTTCACCCTTAAGGAGGTATGCATAAGTCAGGTATGTATGTCCGATTCGCGATCGGCACAATGCTACCTCATCTCTGCAATTAGTTCTATACGAGAAATGTCACTCTCCAATAGGGGTTTGATGTTCTGAAATTTGTCTGTGACGTTTTCATTCTACATATTTTGCCAAGTCTGACGCGCATGCTGATTTATACAATTTTTTAAAGTCAGTATATGGTACCTTCCATTCAGAAACGGGTAATCGCGGGCCATCTTTTGCTGCTTTATCTGCCCTTTCATTAGACTTTATACCATTGTTACTAGGCAGCCAAAAGCACATAATACTTTTCCCAGATTGTATGAGCACATCATGTTTCTGTGATATCTCGGCTATTAACGGTTGTCAGATATACGTTTTTGCAAGGCTTTAAATGTGGAAAGACAATTCAAAAGCATAAGGAAATTGTCTTTTGAGATGTTTTAATGTAGTTCAAAACTTTTAAGATGGCTGCAATTTATACAGTACAAATTGAGGTTTTATCCCGTAACCGGCTTCAGATGGTGCCAAGGGGTGTTGCAATGATAGCTTCAGATTTGTCTCTCTTTGTATACAGGGACATATGGCTACGATAGAAGGCTCTGATTTCATTGAATTTACTCTAAAAAAGGAGAGAATTTGTTGAGGACTGCTTGAATTGGAAAATATCAAATATAATGGTTGGGGGTGTTGAAAATAGCAAGGTGGTGTTTTTTGAACACAGACTTTTGCAGTATTTCAACACTAATCTGTTTTAATTGAACAAAGCATTATGAATGATAAATTGAACGTTACAACCAGGAACATGTAAGGAGCAACAATACTGGTACTGCAACTATGCAGTTTGCGATGTATAGAAAGAAGTTTAGAATACCACTAGACTTCTAAATACTAACTGATCATTGTTCACTGTATCCGTGTGCCGTTCCACAGGATTTCAGATTTAGCATACCTTTTGCACAGGCCCCTGAAGTGATAGAAGGTGTAGTCTCCAGTACTATACGATTGCTAAAGATTGCATGCTACTGGTCATAAATTAGCCAACGTTAAACGAGGTATCCAACTGCAAACCGATAGAAAGAAATTTTTTATATCATAACATGCATCTTTGTTTCGTGTCTGATTATCAGTTACATATTCAAAACAATCGGCCAAAATAATTTATGTTTTGGTCATGTATAAACGTATTGAAAAAAAGCACAACATGATAATTTCCAGAGTGATTAATTATTTAAAGACTATCTTTGCACTAAATCTGATATAGAGACTGAATACAAAGACTTTTTTGTTACATCGCTATCATCTGTCCAACCTTTCCAATTAGGACAACTTTCAATGGAAAGTGATTACTCAAATATGTGAGGAAGATCCTGATAAATCCTAATGATAAATTTGACAAATGGTTAGAGTTACTAGTTGATGTGTATCAATGTACAAAAACTTTATTTTTGATTGATGGCTGTGGCAGTTCTCCGTATGTTTACCGAATACAGCATTATTCGTCAGTTTGAATAAGTCTTTCTCGATATCATTTCTTACTTTTTCTTTCATATTTGTATTCAATTCAATGTAATAATTTTAATCACCGTTTTTTTTTTTAAACCGGACAACTCTGTGTATCTCCTTCTGTCTTAAACCTAATTATGTGCATAGCTTACAGTTTCTGAAATACAAAAAAATGAATTTGTCTTTATTTTTCAATTTGCAAATAGTTTTGGTGCATTTGGTTTTATATCCTTTTTCAATCGTCAATCAACATCTTCTGTGATTCTGATAAATCATTTTCATCTGGAATAAATTTATCTGGACCTAATGGATAGTCTTTGATATAGTCATGTAAAACATGTAATGGAATTTCCCAATCCACTTCCAAAATGCAAGGCATCTGGTATTTCAAGCAATTTTTTTTATATCCATCTAATATGTTTATCAATTCACAATAAATAGCATACGAGACTATTAATTGGTGTCGATGGCTTTTGATTATCAATATTATAACATAATCGGTTGTGTTCAAATAATTTTGTTGCTGTATTGGAAAGCAATTATTTTCACAGATATGTTTCTGTTCGTGATGTATGTTTACCTATGATATTCTAATCTTATAAAAGAAAATTTATTTTCACGAAATGGTAACTTCCATCTTTATAGTCATTACCACGCGCAGATTGAAATATAATTAACATGTACCATCTCTCTCTCTCTCTCAGTTTTACACTCCCCCCCCCCTCTCTCTCTCTCTCTCTCTCTCTCTCTCTCTCTCTCTCTCTCTCTTAGTTATTAGAACCCGTTTGATGTAGGGTGGTTTAAATATTTTATAAACATTTACAGACATATCAGATTCGTTGTCATTTTTGTCAATGTCCACTATTTTTACGGGACAGCTATTAAAGCAATAACTGTCTATCTAAATTGTATTTTGATGGAATCTGGGGATCTTTTGGTGGAGTATTTAACAATAGTTCCATGGCAAAGATAAAACATTTATTATCTGTATATTTCTACATTGATAGAAGTCTTCTGCATATTAAAAAATGCAGGCTACTCTACATGAACTTCCTCTGAGCAGTTGATAATTATATATGTGCAATAGTAAATAGTCAACTCAAGACTTGGGCTGCTGTACTGGCCAAAAATGGAGTTAATCCCCCAAAACATTGCATAGTCCTATAAAAGGATACTGTAAATTTGAGACAAAATGGACACAGACGACAATGCGCCATACACATGGTCGAACGAAATATGACAAGGAAGGTGCAAGATAAACATGATGAAAAATATATACATGAACAAGATGACATAAAAAGTAAGCGAAAAGAAGGATAAAAGTCAGAGACCACAAAAATATGATGAGTTATTCTCTTAAAGCTGTTGGACATATAATTTTGTACAAATATTATGGTCTCCAAGAAAGTATAAATATATCTAAAATAACAGCGTCAAGACCAACGTCCAAGAGGTTTATGAAGCGGTCCTCCCCATGCGATTTTTCACTCAAGCTGCCACAACAGTCTGAAAGGAATGAACATTACAGTCCAAACTTCAACACGTTAGAATCTCCCGTAAGCTGTTAATAAAATAACAAATATACAAACATAAATAATTTTAAAAAAATGGACTACATTGGAATGCAAGAAGAGGCTCTGTAAAAGGGTCATTTCAGAGGCACAGTATTGTTCTTGCTGGACCATATAGGTAGTCATTGCCCATGATGGGCCACACCAGGGAATTATTGCATGCAAGCACGCGTAATTTAACCCTTTGCCTAAAGAGGTCCATCTTTGAAGTTTGAAAATTCAAGACATATCCTTTTTCCATCTTTCTCGAATGCTGTCATATAACATGATGATCTGTCTATTGTGTCCCTTGAAAGTGAACTATCCACATCTCAATAATGTGAATATACATGTGCACAGGCTGCTTTCATTAAACTGTATGTGTGCCATCCAAACTTTCCATTCTGGAGAGTAAAACATTTTCTTTCCCAGAACAACTTTGTTAGGGACCCGCTGTTTTGAGTATGGGGGTTGTAATTTTTAAAACCCTCATTGTCCATTGTAGAGGTCGTGTATGGCAGGTGACGACGATGAACACGTAATTCCATGTTGAAGGTAGAAATGCTTGACCCAGTCAAAGAGAGTTTGTATAATGCAATTTCAAAGCATCCAAACAGTAAGACACAAACAATATTAATGCATCCTCAAAAAGAATGCGTGAAAAAGTGGGCCACATATCTGTCATCAGAAACCATATTCGCAGAAGTGTAAAACCAGTCTCGTATGCTTGCTTGGTTGCAGGAGCTCGGACATCATCCCAATGGGTCTGGGCAGTAACCATTAGTATAGGTGGGTTCTTCTTGGTGTAATCAGTCATTGTTTGTTATCTGCCATACAACGACCGCTTCATCGATGTGGTTAATGACTGTCTTTTTCGCTAGCTGCATCACAATTTTGAAATAAAGTTCAAGTAACTATACTGATCTTCATAAGTATGTCAAATTATTTAAAGAGGAACCCTTTAATGAGACCTTAAGAACATTAGTTAAGCACGTGATATGGTCAGTACTTCATAATGAGGTCCCAATCTGGATGATTTCGTAAAGAAAAAAAAAACCGTTTTCGCCTGAGCACAATGACAGATCACCACAAAATACTCGGCTGTGTCCAAGACTGTCGCGGAAAGCGTCAAACTGCTGGGAACTATTTTATCACTGGGAATAGTGACAGGCCTAGGAGACTCCTGGAGCCTTGAATTAACAATCCAGTAGACGGCATATTTCAGTTCAACTAATTCTTGCCTAAGTTGGTGTATTTTACAGTCGTATGGGTTGTTGGCCGTATAATGAGTCTACTTTTCCGACTCTCTAACATGGACATTTCCAATCAAATGATGGTATTACAAATGAGTTTATGCTCGAAATGAAAAAAAAAATGTTTATATGAATGTCATAATGACAAATGTTTTTCAGACACTTAGTGCAGTAGTTGGAATAATTAGTAGCTTGACTTGTGCTTTTTTCATTAGTATCACTCACTGGTGCGAGAGAGCTACATAAGAGACCAAGGACACAACAAAATCAATCATTGTAGTAACTTCGACACTAGAATAAACTTTAAATGAGAGAAAGAAAAAAAAAGCAACAAAAAAATTATAGTGGAAAAATCATGAATTAGGGGTACTAGTAATTTGGATGTACAAGAAGTAGCATGATCCCAACGAAATAGATCAATATAAAATGTGAAACTCAGGTTCAGACGATTCAGTAAACATCATCGAATAGTGGCGAATGCAGCTGTTTTGATCAGTAATTTAGTATGTATCAGCCATGGTACACATTTGCATCCGTTCTGTTTTGCTCGAGAGCAAAAACTTTCAATTTGATGGAGAACTGCCATTTCTCGAATAACATCTAGGGTTCCCATTATAAAGTATACGGGACTTGCACCAACGAAAGGAATAGGAAAGAAAAAGGTAAAGTTACCCATGGAAAATAAGCCAACAACAAACAGCATGACAACATAGGACACACACACACACACACACACACACACACACACGGAGAAATCTCTCGTGTATCTAGAATATTACCATGATATGCTTATGTGTGTTAATCTTACGGAAGGTAATTGTAAATATCGGACTGTAACAACTGCCATTAGGAATGCAAATCTCCTAAAGTTTGTGCAGGTTATCCATCCATCTGCACACAAATCCCAATCCATTTGTGTTTCATATTTTCGCTACGGCCCTCAAAGGGTGTTCAAAGTCATACCCCTTTTTTAATCACACTCTCGCAGTTTTTATTTCAAGAGGCAAGGAGAGAACAACGCGCGAAATTTCCCTGTAAGGCTTCCTTTCGCGTCATTGCACGAGCTACAATTTGTACATTGCAGCAGCTGATCGTTACAAATCCTCCGAATCGCATGTTGAACTATTTATCTCAAATTTCCAGAATCCCGTGAAGCTGATGATTTTGTAAAGATGACTTTCACCCTTTTTCATGATAAAGTTATTTTAATTTTGGCCTTGTAATTGCCGCGACGGAATCGGAAATTAAGCGTAAAATGATGGGGAAAAAAACCCCAGAAGCTGAAAATAATCGTCCACTAACATGAAATATTCCAATCTGAGTTTTTACTTTCTTTTTTTTGTTGTTGACCGGATATAAATGCGCTAGTGGGGAAACGGAAATTGTATTTGCCGAGTTCGGTTAGTAATTTATCACATGAAATTTACAACTCATCTCACATCAAAGAGTGTACCATAATATAACATCGCATGGAGTCCAATTTTTATGAAGCGGCGATAAACCTTTTATTTAGAAATAGATATGATATATAACATGTTGATTGAATTCACATGAAAGAAAAAGTTGTGGATTTGAACATTTTATATCACAAATATAACTGGAGCGAGGATCCATACATGTTTCCGAGTTTGAATCAAACTACTAATGCAATTTATTTCAGTATAGCTGTAAACGACTTAATCCTATTTGTGAACATCTTGGAATTGAAGTGTCATAGTCCTCACACTGATATATCCAATCGATATGCCCAATTATATTTTATTTGTAACTGTGATATTTTATAACGTTTTTTTATGCGACGTGCAAACACATGATATAACGTTTTCAAAATGTCAGTTTTATCTGATGAATTACTGAAAATTGAAGAAAAATCTACTTTCAAACCATCCAGTTTAATTGCTTTCATGTGTATCTGTCGTTGGAAAGCTCCGGGTAACAACCCTTTCCTTAAGATGCAGTCGTGTTTAATTGAAAGTCTACTCGAAGTTTTTAATTGACTTTCAGCCCTTCAATTTTTTACTCGAGATAGTTCATGGAGGAAAAACATTGCATAATTAGCTTTGTTATATTTGTATAATAGCGCAAACAAACAGTCGTAATACGTGATTATATGTCACGGAAACATATTTTCCCTTACGAGTTACATACACGGGCAAATAACATCTTCCCCACCTACTTAATCTTTTACATGTGTACATTAAATCGATATTCATACACTTAAAATTTGCGTTATATTCCAAAGTAACTAGCCTTTCACTTTTCTAAAAATATGAGTCAGCTTAAAAAGCGCTTCCTTCAAAAAAGCTTAAATACATTGCAACTTAAATATTACATAGTAACTACTATTTGTTTGCCATTTCATCATCACAGACTGCGAAATAATGCGTGCTTTTTTACTACTATGTAATACAGCTATGGTGCAGCTGTTCTTTAAACAACGACTTCTCTTGGGCGTTTGCGCTTCAGCTAAAATCAAACAATGCGCTGCTTGAGGCATTAATAATTTAAGACATGGGAGCCAATGAGAAACCATTTAAATGTAAAACACATTGCAATGTATCATCCACAATACAATTATTCTTAGATGTCACAGTGTAGTGTCACCCTCTCAGCACCTCGCTATCTTGCTGCAGTTATTACCTAAAATGGCAATATTAACCGCTTGCACGCAATAGTTTCACGACAGCCGTATCTGGCCAGTAACAAACAACATACCGCTGGCATCTGCAGGCGTAACACAGAATGTGTAGATGTGTACCAGGCCGTTCCATGGCATTCAAATGTATTCCCTTTGATATGCCTCACCAAAACAGTGGTAGGGACACAGTCTCCTTTTTTCGTCTATCTGCAAATTAGTCTACCCGTCGGTCACACGTAGGTTAAGTTTTACGATGGGTATTTAAAAAGTGCTGAATATTAGTGCGTTGGACAAAAAAGCTCTTTATCAGTGCATCCTCTCATACTACTGTCCATGCACCTCTACATACTATCTCAGTCTGATAATCCAATTATTAAATGCCATTTTGTATTCAGTTTTCTTGGTATGTTGTTCCTACACTGGAAAACTGCACTTGCAACAGCATGGCGGACTTTAAATAGTCAGCACATCAGCAAATCTTTGATAAGGGGATTCAGCCAAAAATCACTTGGAGCTAGATCAGGGATATATGGAGAATGAGGTAAAATATGGATGCTGTACTCCTTTCGAAAGGAAGCCCGTAACGACGGTGGATGTATGCGCCGGTGCGTTGTCATGGAGTCGATTCATACTTCTGGTACCGCTGCGCGGACAGATGGTTCGGTAGCGTTCCACACCTTTTGGAAACACTGTGGATGCATAAAAATGTCCAGTGATACTAGCAGAGTCAGGTACAGGTTTCTGCATCGAAAAATAATGCGTATAAAACTCTCTTGACAGTCTGCCTTAGTCAAGTAATTTGTGGTCTGTCAATATTTCTCCGATTAAAACTTTATTACGTTTTCTCTTGAGTCGGGTTCAAAAAAAGTAAATCCATGTTTCATCACTTTTGACAGTCTCATTTTAAACGTATATGGTCACTCTTTTCATACTTGGCGAGTAGCTGTTTGGCGATTTCAACCAGAGTCCATTTTTGATGAGCCGTCAACAAATATGGTACCCATCTTGCACAAATCTCTCTGAGCTTCAAATAAGTCTTCAACATATTCAAATGAATCTTAAACATATTAAAACACTGTGTATCGAGAATCTTCATCAGTTGCCACCTTCACAGCACTTCCCGCTCCCTAATCGCAGACAACAGCATTTCAGAACGTGAATCATCTTCCATGGATTGGCAACCATCTTTAACACAATCGATCAAACCACCTCAAAATTGTAGGATATGACAAAGAATTATATCCGTAAAGTTTATCCAAGTCGATCTTGATATCAAGGGGAGAGTACCCTAAGAAATCCCTGATTGCACTGTATGCTGTTTTCTCAGGAGCAGAATTATTCTCCGACATTTTTACGTGACTGTCAGTTATCTATGTTACATCATACGCATACATCTGCAGTTATCCAGCGTGCTGGACTTGCAGCCGCTGATCATTTTATAGAACGGTCATTCTGTGTATCAATCGGCATTAAATGTATTGACATGTTCACAGTAACAATAAAGTTACAACAAAACATTCATTACTGTTCAAATACCCATCGCATGCTTTGTTCACTTTTTAGGCCTTGTAATGGTCATACGTGTTCCATGAACATATTTCTTGTTTCAAATGCCGAAATGGACATGGTCATGTATAAACAGAATAACCTAATGTCAATAGTTTTCCGGTTTTACGGAACTTTCCGAAGGCATTTGAGCGCTCTAAGGGACCGATCATTTAATTTTCGAGGTTGGTACTAGTGGTGTGGGTTGGGTTTTTTTTTTTTTTTTTTTTTTTTATAAATTCCGGCATCGAAATAGCTTTAAAAAAATTCTTGCTCTGGTTTGTAGAAGAAATTAACTAATTATATCCATTATATTAGTTGAAACAAAATTAATTATCTTCAGGTAAAAGAAACAACAATATCGTGGTCTGAAAATAAATCAATACCCTCCTCCCCAAAAGAAAATTATGTTACTGGTCCCTGATTGTAATGGGGGGGGGGGGGGGATGATGGATCTGGAGAGACTGCAAGAACAAGAATTACTTCATTGGTCCTGTTGGATACATTGTATTTCATGTTGTCTGGAGACACGTTACACTGTGCAAGAGAACCAGAAATCAACAATGCTTGTGATCACGCAAATCAGCGGCCTTGGCCCCGGACATCAGGCAATTAATAAATGCTTGTAATTTAAATCTGTCAATTCGTCTTTAAACCAGGAGATATTGCATCTCTCGTTAACTATTGCTATTATCCGGTACTTCCGCAAATTGATGGACCCATGCAGGGGCGGATCACGAGGGATGGGAGTGGGGTGGGGGTGTCTTACTCGTCCCGCCTCTACCCCCATCCGCCCAGCATGTAGTCATGTAAATACCTTAATCTCAGGCCACGATCACCAAGTTCGAGTCCTGTTTGGTTCTTTATGTGGTTGTCTGAAATTCAAATAGTCTCAATCCGATTTCCAAAAAGAACGATCCTGTTATACGACTATGAAAAAACGAATGAAATAAAATGTCTCTGATATGTTTAGATTATTATATTATATAAAGCATCTATAACTATATTGGACCTTAGAATCTTTCTTTATATAGAAAATTAGTACAGATTTTTTTTTAAAAATGATTTTCATCGATTGTTTTTTTTTTTTTTTTTTTTTTCACACAAGTTGCTGATTAGGTGATCAAAGGTTTTGATTTCAAGACGATACACCTGCCATTTGGACAACATTGATCTGGCAATCTTTGAAAACTGGAAGAGTTGGGGAATTTGTCAGGGATTTTATTTTTTTAAAACTTGGTTGAAGCTATATTGGCAGATATATTTAATTTGTTTCAATATTAGGGCTCTGTAGTGCTCGTGAATTTGGTACAAGTTAATCTAGCTGTATGTGAGAATGTTTAACTATATTCTAAATTTTAATAACTTTCTTTTGATTAAATAGATTACCCGAACCAGCATACAAATTTATTTTAATCCCATACTCCCCCAGCAATTTGTTACCCTCTACTGATTTTAAAATGAAAAGCCTCAATGATATAACAAATGCACATAACTTGGTAATTTCATTCATCACTTTGTAATTTCTAACCCAATTGTCGCCAGGAGGTCCCTAACCTTGTCACGTTGTTTGAGTTTCAAACCAAATGGGAGTTTCTTTACTAACACGGTGTCCATATTTGATGGGGCGAGTCTATTTTTTTTTTTTTTGTTTTTTTTTTTTTAACAGGAGTGATGTAGTTTATTGTCTTCGATAAGCTCCAAATAATTCCGTATCTATCTGTAACTTTGGTAGTTGTATCCCTATGCAAAGTGCGAAACTGTACAGCGGAACCTAAGAGTTAAACTGTACAGCGGAACCCAAGAGTTAAACTGCTCGCCGCTTTAATATTGTTCAATTCTTGTTAGCAAATTAAAACTAGACATTGGAAATATTAAATGCCGACGACACGTGTTTTATTTTCTATGCATATGTAATCATAGGACCTCACCCCTTTACGGAAAATGGACTTTTCCAGGAATCGGAAAAGGAGAGTGACCAGGTTCATTGTTTACACTAAAACTCCCGCTTTGTTTGAAAGGCGCAGAAGATGAGTGTTCGGGACCCCTGACGACAATCAGGTAAGAAAAAGTATCCACTAATCAATGAAATGACTAAGCTTTTCGCATTTTTATATCCTTTCTGCTTTTTGTTTTTAAAATCGCAAGGGGGGGGGGGAGGAGGAGGGCGGGGTCAAGCGAATACTTTAAAAGATTGTCATACCGGGATGCTCCCCACAAGAATTGGTTAATTTAGGCCCAGAGGTTTTATGAGTCGAATTCTTTTATTATTATAATTATTATTAACAATAACATCCACCACAAAGGGTCGCCAGTGCAAATCTTTGTTTCTGAGAGGAAGTTAAATTTTGTGAGGAAGCGACACTGTAAAACTAGCGACACTGTAAAACTAAGTGCAAAAAGAATGCAATAAGCTTTGATACTGACATAATTCTTGCGAAATCAAATAAGAACACCTTGTGTACTTTTTGTCAGTTTAGTTACAACGACTATATTGGTTACTGAATATGGGTAATTTGTTCCAATTCGAACGGTACTGCTACACGGTTTTAGAAGAAATCGAACAAAGCAACTATTTACAGACGTGCACTAGACAATGTCAAACGTCCACCAATGCACTCAGATCGCATCATCTTATGATCACGTGGCCTTGGGCAAGGGTAGCTAAAGAAAATAAACAAGCACTTTCTGCATGAAGTGTATGTCATTTGTTTCAGAATTGTATTCACAGCCTGCAATAAGTCATTATAATATACACTTCAAGTTTATACACCTAACGCATGACATGGTATGCATGTATTGACATATAGACGGCAAATAAGCATGTCTCCTATACAAGCAGGTCTTCTGTCACCAGCCATATTCAAATGCTTCTTACAACGACCGAAATCGGAATTCTTGTCTATAGATAATAAAATTATATCTTCATTGACGAAAATCCAATTCTGATCAAAATCAATATTGAGCTTAAAATTGGTATGCTATATACGCACTTGTTCCTTCTGCTGTTGAAAGAATTAGCAAAGTGTCGATATATTCAACATGACTCAAAATGTAATTCATTCTCACTGACACGTACATTCCACGATGACTGTCTTACGTAATTTGCTCGTAATTCATCAATAAACTGCACGCGAACAGCGCGCAATATATGACCAAATCTATCATAGAAAAGGCACAGACTCTGACTGAGGTATAACTTGGCACTTGTCTCGGAAGAATCAGAGTACTGTCACATCTATACAAACTGTCTTCGGAAGAATCAGAGTACTGTCACATCTAAACAAACTGTCTTCGGAAGAATCAGAGTACTGTCACATCTATACAAACTGTCTTCGGAAGAATCAGAGTACTGTCACATCTATACAAACAGTCTTCGGAAGAATCAGAGTACTGTCACATCTATACAAACAGTCTTCGGAAGAATCAGAATACTGTCATATCTATACAAACAGTCTTCGGAAGAATCAGAGTACTGTCACATCTATACAAACTGTCTTCGGAAGAATCAGAGTACTGTCACATCTATACAAACAGTCTTCGGAAGAATCAGAGTACTGTCACATCTATACAAACTGTCTTCGGAAGAATCAGAGTACTGTCACATCTATACAAACAGTCTTCGGAAGAATCAGAGTACTGTCACATCTATATAAACTGTCTTCGGAAGAATCAGAGTACTGTCACATCTATACAAACAGTCTTCGGAAGAATCAGAGTACTGTCACATCTATACAAACAGTCTTCGGAAGAATCAGAGTACTGTCACATCTATACAAACTGGGCTGCAATTAAAGTAAACAGGACAAATATCTTTGAGTATATGCTTTGATTTGCTTGTGAAGAACTGGCTAGAGACTGGGACGCTTTACCGTCGTTCGTGTCTGAAAATATAAAAGGCAATGTATATTGTGAATGTGGGTCCTTTGGTTGATAGAAAGAGGACATAATATCACTACCTCCTAACACTAATGATTAGATTTATATAGCAACTTTAGCAAGTGACAATTTTACTATTTGCCTTTTAACTTATTATTCTTTGACAACATTGTGTGTATGCGTTGACGGAAACGGAGAGATATCACTGAATAAATTATAACACTAATTCAAACTGTCATTATGACATAAGTCAATATCATATATCTAAATGAATTTAGTTTTGAACTATTGAAAACATTTAATACAACAGGTCATTTTGTCATTTTGAACTACTGAAAACATTTAATACATGTCTTTTTGTCATTTTGAACTACTGAAAACATTTAATACATGTCATTTTGTCATTTTGAACTATTGACATTTAATACGTGTCTTTTTTTGTCATTTTGAAATATTGAAAACATTTAATACATGTCATTTTGTCCTTTTGAACTATTTAAAACATTTAATAAGTCTTTTTTGAACCACTGAAAACATTTAATCCAACATGTCTTTTGTCATTTTGAACTATTGAAAACATTTATTACGTGTCTTTTTGTCATTTTGAACTATTGAAAACATTTAATACATGTCTTTTTTGTCATTTTGAACTATTGACAACATTTTATACAACATGTATTTGTCATTTTGAACCACTGAAAACATTTAATACATGTCATTTTGTCATTTTGAACTATTGACATTTAATACGTGTCTTTTTTGTCATTTTGAATTATTGAAAACATTTAATACATGTAATTTTGTCATTTTTAACTATTTAAAACATTTAATATGTCTTTTTTGTCATTTTGTCATTCTTTGTGTTCTTTGTGTAGGTGAGTTGTCATCAATTGAATATGATTAGAATTGCACATCTTAAAAAGCGAAACGGCAACTTCAGATACAAATAACCTCCTGATGACAAAGGATAATTTTCAAATATTTCTTTGCCCCACACCCATGAACGAAGACACTTAGATAAGTCCGTAGTGACTACACGTTACTGAAGCACAAACGTGAATCTTCTTAAATTGAACAGAGGAAATATGAATTTCTAAATCAAATCACACAGAAGATTTTGGCTGGCATTAGAATAGGGCGTGGTTTCCGTGGTGATAATGATAAATGTAATGTGATAACTGAAATGACATCATCTTGGATTTTTCTTTAAGCAAGGACAGGACTATGAAGTTGCTAACCCGATGGTTCTTATCATCTCTACAACCTATCAGCGAGACAGACTGTGTCTGATGCAAGCTTATAAGATAAAATATAAAAGAAGGTCGATAATACAGGAATTATTGTTAAAGGAAGTTATAATCACATACCTCTTTTAACGTTGTAGGTCCCAGCTGAAAAAAGCAAAGTAATGATAAGATAAATTAGAACTGTGAATTAATAACGTGGGTGGAGGTATGAAGAGCATGAAAGAACGAAGTTAATAATAGAATCATTGCAAATTTGTACATCTGTACGTGTTTTGTATCATATGATCTGTGATAAATTGCAAATATATCTATTCATGGTTAAAACAGATAAAAAATCCTTTTCCTGTCGTTAATGAAGAGATAAGATGTAATATCAACCGGAGAAATTTTGTCATAGCTTTTAAAGAAAACGTAAATATGTAAATGTCTAATCGACAAACAAAGAACCTCTACAATGCTAAGTAATGATAAATCTCAAATATATTTTTGCAGTAAGACGTTTCAATAAAAAATTAAAAGCAATTGATGCACAAATAATAGTATGCATGTATGTATGTGGTAGTGTTTTATGTCACCTCAGCACAAAAGTGGCTAAAAGGTGCCAACTAAAGGTAGAGTTCGAAAAATGTAAAAATAAATTGCACAAAATTTTAGAAACATAAACCCTTCCAAATAAATGTTAAAGCATGAAGTATAACATGAGAAAATATAAAACGTAACGTGTAAAATGTACATAAAATAACAGCAAAAGGCAACACATGTAAAACCCTTGAAACGTGTTAAAAATAGGTTGTCTAAACCGCATTCCCTGAAAACGTCCAAGATTTTCTCAGGTGGTACATCCTCACACAGTTTTATTTATGCAGTTCACGTCAAAATATTTCTGTCGCACTGGGAGGAAATTTACACACTCGACAAGAATGTGTTCCACTGTCAGTGGATAGTGGCATGGTATGCATTCCGGTCGAGGTTCACCCTTCAGGAGCTATGCATGAGTCAGGTATGTGTGTCCGATACGCGATCGGTACAATACCACCTCTTGTCCCCGATTTGTTCTATACCTTCAAAATTGACTTATGTCATGAAAACGAAGATAATAAAAGGACCGAATCCTGAAAACAAAGACTCAATTGTTATGTCTGAAAAAAACCCTACCATTCAGGACGTTGAGCTTTTTGCTTGTAATTTGCAGATCTGAAGACCGACAGACATATATGCCGTCATCCTCCATACTGGCTCTTTCTACTTCCAGGATACTAGTGATGCTTTTTGCAGATAGTGATACCCTCTCGTAAATTGCTACACCTTTCTCAGCATCTGACAACACTCTCTGGCCATCGAGAAACCAATCCATCTCATCTGGAGGGTAGAATATTCCTGTGGCATTGCATGTCAAAATTACCTTTTCTCCTTTCTCTACAAACTCTGGTCCATTTATCTGAATGTCTGTAAATAATAGCATGAGAGTAACAGAAAGCACTTTATCAAGTTGAGATATTCTGAATGTTTGTCATAAATCACAGAAAAAGGTTCAAGTAAGTCCGCCATTGGCGCATCATCATATTTAGGAAAAACAAATTTCCGGCATTTAGAGGGTAATGTATTTTTATGTTTTACGCCATGAGGACTGATGTAACTTACCTAGGTATCGTTATTTTCATTTTTATATCACCTTATATGACAGTTATAAAAAAAAATTATAAAAACAACTTACTATAAATAGGAGAATAGAGCTTGTGGGTTTCGCATACATTTTCCTCTGACTTGTTTTCATGGATTTAGCAAATGGCAACATCATTCTTTTTTTTTTTAAAGAAGTTAACTACAGTATATTTGTAAACTCAGGTAATGTGTGATCAAGTTTCTGAGAAATACTAAGACATACTGTGTGTATTATATAAAGGTACAGAAGCTTGCCTTCCTTAGCAACAAGCAGTGATTTTTACTTTAAGAAAGTGTCTATATTCATTCCAAGAGATGTAAACTTAACATCCATTTTGACCTGCTTTATGGAGGTCTTTCTTGTTTCTTTGATAATAAAATACGATAATCATTTGACGGCAAACATATTCTAATGGCAAAAGCGTGCACCTGAAATTTTGATTTTCTTGTAAGCACATTTTGATTTATGTGCTCTTTGAAATAATTTTTTAATGTATGCTGAAATAGATATTATACAAAAATGACAGGAAATAAAAATGGAAAGTGTATACAAATATAAATGCTGAAAGCAAGGATGCAAAACTTTAAAAAAAAAGCATAAAAACACGAAGCAACATTTATTCAGCTAGTCTTCAAAATATTGAAATGCATACATTCATTTATAGGACGTCATAAACCTAAACTTGTATGCTCCATGTAACGCACGCGCAGATATGTTACCAATGCCTCTGCATTGATCAATGTGATCTAAAATTAATTATTTTCTGCATACCTTTTCCACATACAACTGTCTTCACTTCATTTATTGCAATATGTACATAACGAGGTTCATTATTGCTCAAATCAAAGTACGAGAAATTACTAAAAGCTGGACCTGTGAAAATGTTATTTCAGGCGCACAGTTGCTCACAGGAGTTCGGAAAGGGATAGATGGTGCACAAATTAAGCATACCGTCTATACTCGCGTATAAACCGATACCAACTGCAAACTGCATAGACCCATATCTCCTGTCGCATAATGCACTAATAAGGACTAATCAGTAGAACAAACAACATAGACCCTGATCTGCCAGCGCATTATGTGACGGCAGATCAGGGTCTATGTTGTTTGAATTTGGGCATGTCTTATACGCGAGTATATACGGTAAGTCGAATTCTCGTGTCCAGAAACCATCACGAAGACAGATTTATCCAACTATCCAGAGAAACAGACGCTCTTCTTGAGATTTTTTTTCTTCTAAATTGTTTTCTCGACAGGAATATAAATGTGTACCTACACAAAACATATCGTACCAATCATTAAACGTGACGTCTCAGTTTGAACCATTCCTATTTTTAGGGGCACTTCAACTGTAAACATTGAATGGTCCTAAAGTACTCTGTTAAACGCATGATTGTGCAGACAAAATAAAATGCAATATAAATACAAGTTCTTAAAATTAAGATCAACACGTTAGAAGTGGCCAGCAATCCCCATAAGTGTGCTATGGTAATTCTATGTGTACATGCAGGATGATATGCTTGCAGCAGCTACTGAGAAAGCAAGCAACTGTATAAACTGTATCAACACTGAAAAGCTTCTGAAACACGCCACAATAAACAAAACATACGATGTCACCGATTTAATTTTGTTTACAGAACAGGCAATAATATACTGTGCAGCTTGAAGCTATTCCGCGATTTAAAACTACTTCGAAATACCCTAAATACTGCAATATTCTTTAGTTATCGATTGACACATTCTCTCGCACATCGGTGTTCGGGCATCCTCAGGTTTAGGGAGCGGTGCCCGAATGTCTAAATCTGTTGTGGAGAATGTCTATTTCATTGTATGTTGAAGTTTATGGACGTTTAGTTTTAAGCTAATATGTGTAAGCCATGACAGAGTAAATTTTCAAACAGGTGGTTTTGGGTAGGTAGACGCAACTGTCTGTTGAAATGTATCCCTGGTGCAACTGTTTGCAACACAAGTATACGAAGAGACTAATTAAATTTGACTGTATTTGCTATGATCCACTCAAGTTCAACTCAACACTGGAAAAGAAACAAAAACTACCGTACAATTTCCAACACGAATCCCTCTGTATCCATGCCTCACTCTGTAGATTGGCCATATATTTTGGTCGCAATAAAACCGTTCTAATGCTAATTGAAACTAACATATATGATCGTCTACAAGTCGAGTCCAACTGCAAACAACACAGACCCTGATCTGCCGTCGCATAATGTGATGGTAGATCAGGGTCTATGTTGTTTGTTCTACTGCGTAGTCCTAACAAACTGCAAAGATCCAGATCTGACGGTGTATTATGCGACAGCAGATCTGGGTTTGTGCAGTTTGCAGTTGGACTAGACTTATAAACGAGTATATGACGGTATGTATACTGACTACCTGTATAATTTGATCGACATTTTTTGGTCCCAAAATATGTCCCAATAAGAAATATTTCTCTGTGTTAAGTATTGCAGTCAGCATTGCGTATAAAATCTCGATATTTAGTGAGAGAAATCGGGACAGAATTACCCCTCCCCCCCCCCAACCCTTCTTTTTAATACTTACGTGGTGTTCTGTTTCTCCAATCTGAAAAGGAACAAAGTGATAATGGATTTAACCATAATAAAGATAAAATAAAATTATCATTCTGGTCTCACAATTGTTGGCACTTTCCAGTGTAATAATCGTGTCGTGTTATTGTTTGACACATTAATCTCTTCCTGTTCAAGCCATGGTATGACTGGTAATTTAAATTGCCGATACATAAGGGGTCCACTCTGGACTAAGCTGAAACGCGACAAGTATAACGGTTGTCTAAATAATTACGTACAATTAGGTTATTTAATCAAGCTTTTTTTCTGGAGGCTCTGTCTCCACCCCAAAAAAACCCCAGCACGTATACGCGAGAAAACGTCTCTTCAGACAATATGGTGTCAGCGTACAAAAGTAAAACGTTATACAACGAAATTTGAAACATATATATGTGTGTGTGTGTGTGTGTGTGTGTGTGTGTGTGTGTGTGTGTGTGTGGATGAAACATATTATCCTACATGTTAAACACTTATAATTCGTTCCATACTGAGTATCGAGTGCAAACTGTCGACTTGTCTGCACGTTTCATCCCCAATACATTCTCGACTAAGCCCACATGTCCAGAAAGGGTGGAGCTTAGTTGTTAATATAAGCATTCATGAGTAGAAGACACACTCATTTGGCGATCTAATTATTCATTCTCCCCTAAATACACAATTACTCTGTATTCTCCGTACAGAAATAAAGGCATACAGAAGTTATTATTTTAAGTAACAAATATACACCAAACAGAGCGAAAAGTGCTATTCCTGGTTCCTACAGTATGCATGATAACATGAAGTGATATGTGAAGTGCAATATGTCCACCAATTCAAGATAAAATGCACACATCAAGCGTACGTTTTAAACATGTAAAGAGCGTCAAGTAAAGTACAGATTTTGATAAGATCATTTTAACTGCAATGTATATATAATGTAAAAGAGCAATCAGCGTACCATTTATGCACGACAATTAGTGCATATAATCAGAGAGAGGGCTACAGAATGGATCTGTTCGTATGTTTTTCTTTCCTTTCGAAACATTTCATGAAGTTGCTGAAAATTCTGAGGAAATCATCGCCTAATATATAAACAGTACAGTACTCAAACTTTGAGATAAGACAGTAGAAACCATAAAACACGAAAATCCAGGAAAAAGCTTGGGAAATAAGATAGACAGAAATCATGAATCATAATCTTAGACATACAGTCAACTCTCGATAATTACACATTTATACCAAGACTTTCTAACAAGCATTTAGAGTGGTTAAAATCTCATCATATGACGTAGAAATTAGTTCATAACACCAGAAAGCAACTAATTATATATTCATGCGCCCTTTTGTGTCATTGTACAATATTTATAAACAATGGTTAAAATAGTATTTTTATTTCTTTCTTGAGATTTGCTATTATTTTTATAACCATTTGTAATTATAAGAACTGAACTTCATTTTTTGTACGATTTATGAAGTCGTGAAGCTTGAAAATCAATTACATACGATGCATGAACTTCCTTCCCTTGGTTCGGTCTAGTATGCAGTGAATTCTGTTAAAAATGAAGTTCAATTCTTAATTACGTCGACATTTCATTACAACACAATATTCGGATTCCGACAGAAAACTGTTCAATGGTAAATTTGATCTTTTTAATGGAATACTGGGCTACCGACTCTGACAGCAATTTCCCTGTAATAAAAAAACGACTCTAACAGCAATTTCCCTGTTTAAAAAAAATGCATATTACCTGTTTTATTTTCATTTTTTGTAGCAACGGCATTGCCATTACTTGCGTTTCCTCCTACCGGGAATATGTCAGGGTATAGAATGTAAACATTTTATTTTCGGAAAACAGAGTTTTAAATACAGGACAAAAAAGTATGAATACGATTTTAACAAATAATTAAGATGATATTAAATATGCAGTATAGATTTATATATCTGATTCATTCTGTTTATTTATACATTCTGGTTTGAAAAATGATAAGAAAAGGACGACAACTCTTCTAAATTAAAGGCATCAGCTTTACAACGACATATTAGTTACTGCGATAAAATGTCTGGAAACGAACTTGATCAGAAAAACATTTATTCGTGGCTACTAAACTCTGTAGCCTTCTTGATACCAAGCGATGTAGCTGCTATAAACTTTCGAGGATATCCTACCCCGCAAAAGAAAATAGATGTTGAATAAATGTAGGTTTACGGTAGCGTTTATGACAATGGTGATATGGAATAATTTAATTTGCTTTTAGAGAAAGTTAGTTGTGTCTATATTGGCTATCGTTACATAGCAAATCTTAATATATACGATTTCCATATATATATATATATATATATATATATATATATATATATATATATATATATATATATATATATATATATATATGACATTTAGGACGCATTCCTTTCTTCTTCCCATATTTATACTTGACATCGATGACTTGAAACGTGTTTCAACAATTTACCTTCAACTTCCAAATTGATTAACCTCCGAAGAGTTCTATTTTTGGAGCTGACTTGGCATTCGTATATTCCTTTGTCTTCTGGTTGCACATTTTTTATGAACAAATTCCACTGATCCTTGAACGTCACATGATTGACCATAAACCGGTCGTCAGAAATGTACGTCATCTCTCCAACAGTGAGTATTCCTTGGTCGTCTGCTCGTCGCCATACCACCTGAATATCAAAATCGATATCAAAATAACTTTATATCAATTTGCAAATCGAGTAAGTGATGCAAGAGAGGAATACTAACTTCATAAGTTCCGGGTTTTTTCAAAACCGATCACTTCAATTGAGGCATTACGGGATTGCGGACTACATGCAACATTTACTTACCTCCGAAATTGAATATCTTGACAACTTGCAAAAACTACGCACCTCAGAAACTGAATATTTGACAACGGAAGTGATCCATAGAGCATGGGCAATTTTTCATTTTGCAAAAGCACGTTAACACATTTTTACGAAGAATTTTACTTGGTTCAAATTACAATCAAGACAGATATTAGACTGACCTTGGCAATTCATCACAACAAACACAACAAAATGGCAGAGCGTTTGGAACTAGTTTGTTCAACTTTTAACATACATACGTGTCCGCCAAGCTGGTCGGCGCAGGGATAATATCCAAATCTAGATAGTAAATCGCCAGATAGCAAGAGCCGCTTACTTGACGACGATGGTGCCGAGTGGAGTGGAATAGTGCCAGAAATCATTTAGTACTGACATTTGTTCACAGGCATTTTCATAAGCAACTCCAAATCATAAATTCTGAAATTACGTAGACTCCCGAAAGACTTTACTTGATTTTAGGTTATAATCTTTCTTGTTGACTAGATTTAGGGTGAATAAACGTGTGGAAAATTAAAATAATAATACTGTCAACTTGCACGTTCAGAGATATGCACTTTAAAAACGCCTAACCCCACGTAGATATATGCTTTTCATATACATTTAAGAACTGAAAATGATGTACTCTGATAAACAAGGAAAGGTTAAATTGTTTAAATATTGTTTGCTCAACAGTTTCCAATCTGCTTGTTAGAGGTTGTGCACATGTTCGTAATATTAATTCTGAATGACTCTCTGTTTAGCATTTGGCAAACTAGCTAAACTTGATTCCAAAAAAGAATAAAACCTCACATAAATTACTTCTCCTATAAGAACATACAAATTTGCCACAAAAACTCCACTCAAGAAGGAAAGTCACAAATATGGAATATTATCAACTTTCCATACTATGAACCTAAATTAGCTCTTTCTATCATTCAAAGGTAAACAAAGTCCCCAATATAGAGTTTTATAAACTTTTCCATATTATGAACCTAAATTAGCTCTTTCTATTGTCTAAAGGTAAACCAAGTCCCCAATATAGAGTTTTATAAACTTTTCCATATTATGAACCTAAATTAGCTCTTTCTATTGTCTAAAGGTAAACCAAGTCCCCAATATAGAGTTTTATAAACTTTTCCATATTATGAACCTAAATTAGCTCTTTCTATTGTCTAAAGGTAAACCAAGTCCCCAATATAGAGTTTTATAAACTTTTCCATATTATGAACCTAAATTAGCTCTTTCTATCATTCAAAGGTAAACAAAGTCCCCAATATAGAGTTTTATAAACTTTTCCATATTATGAACCTAAATTAGCTCTTTCTATTGTCTAAAGGTAAACCAAGTCCCCAATATAGAGTTTTATAAACTTTTCCATATTATGAACCTAAATTAGCTCTTTCTATTGTCTAAAGGTAAACCAAGTCCCCAATATAGAGTTTTATAAACTTTTCCATATTATGAACCTAAATTAGCTCTTTCTATTGTCTAAAGGTAAACCAAGTCCCCAATATAGAGTTTTATAAACTTTTCCATATTATGAACCTAAATTAGCTCTTTCTATTGTCTAAAGGTAAACCAAGTCCCCAATATAGAGTTTTATAAACTTTTCCATGTTATAAACCTAAATCTCATTCTATCGTCCAAAGGTAAGTAATACACTAACATAAAAACAAGCAATAAAATCTGGACAATAATGGTGTACATATGTACGTGTAGAAGGAACGACTTTGCTCCAAAGGATGACGAGGTCAAAACAAATAATATTAGAAACATTTTCGCCAATTTGTATGTATTGTTAAGTACTAATATCAAATAATAAAACGGTGTTATATATCATCTCGTAACCTTTGTTTTACTTATTTGACTTGATTTAGTTAGTGAAAACACTAAATACAAAATGTAAAGATCTCTCTCTCTCTCTCTCTCTCTCTCTATATATATATATATATATATATATATATATATATATATATATATATATATATATATATATATGTGTGTGTGTGTGTGTGTGTGTGTGTGTGTGTGTGTGTTGGCATAAACTAAATCATTATCTACAACCTCAAACCGAGGCTATTTTAACATATCTGAACGCACATGAGTATACCAATCTCGCGTATACCAATCTCAATGAATATTGTAGGTCTTCCCATCTACTACAAATTTAAGGACTACGATAACGAAAGCCGAGTCAAAATATTAATCTTACACTTCCCTGCTATCAGTAACGAGGAACCATCCACTCTAAACTGCCGAGGTTAGATGTCGAAATGCAAATACAAATACGAAATATTGGGTTTGACTCTCACAGTGTGCTGGAAACAAGATACAAACTTGGCCAGTTTTCAATTTGGGATTAAAGTGTAAAATGCCTTGTAAGTGACCGAATCCTGTAGTTGAAGTGCCACCACTATTCTGTAACTATTCCTTTTGAACCAAGCAATTAACGAAAGTTGAAAATAACTGTATATACTCTAATATTACACAAGACTAATAAAAAATGGTTAAAAGGCTCAAAAGACCCAAAAGGGTCTCGTAGGTCAGTTAAAAAAAATCTTGTGCCTGGTAGAATCCTGAAACTCTAAATTATCCATTCCCGGACCGAGACCATGGATAAGATGTGGCAAGCGAAATTCACATAAGTTCAAGTAATATAGAGTTTCCGCTGATAAACCTAGTTTAACTGGTAGTGCCAGGTATCCCTACGTAATCTTCATCTAATTTGCATTTTCTCCAAATAATTAAAAATGGCCAATAATGCGAATTTATCTTTTTCTGAGAATTAGCATTACCTGATGCAAATCTTAAAGATGGCTCGCGAAATCACAAAATTTCTGATAATAAAGAGTTACCGGTAGGTAAATCTAGTTTATCTGCCAGATAACAGATAAATAAAATTGGCAGACAATGTGCGCATGTAATCTTTCTTTTTCTGAGAAATTGCATAACCTGATGCAAATGCTATTATTACTCACGAAATTCACGAAAATTCAGGTAATATATAGATAACGTACATAAACCTAGTTTATCTACCAGGTATCTAAATCTTACCTGACACCAATTGGCATTACATGCAGGTGACTATATATTACTCGAATTTTTGTGAAGTACGCAGAGTTATCTCCGATAAATTAGGTTTCATGGTTGGAAATGTTAACTAAAACGCGAGAGAATTCACGACAAGTTAGATAATACATAGTTACCTCAAATGAATCTAATTTATCTGGCAGGTATTTATATATTTTCTGGTCGCAATTCTTATTATCTGCAGATATTTAGATGGTAACTGAAAATGTCAATTTCGCGACAGTTATCTATTAAACACCTTCG
This sequence comes from Margaritifera margaritifera, assembly GCA_029931535.1. Taxonomy (NCBI): domain Eukaryota; kingdom Metazoa; phylum Mollusca; class Bivalvia; order Unionida; family Margaritiferidae; genus Margaritifera; species Margaritifera margaritifera. Next base: position 4,156,206 of record JAQPZY010001646.1, read on the forward strand.
ATAAATTAGGTTTCGGTACGTAATGGTATTTAAAATCAAGCGAAATTCCACCACCACCCCTCACCCACCACCCATAGGAATCCGGTAATATATAGCTACCTCAAACTTTCTGATTTAAATAAATTATTCAAATCGACATCAATTAATAAACCATAAATGATAAAAAGATAAGAAAACGCTTCTAAACTCTCAAGATGATCACTTATTATTTTCCATTAGTCATTTAAACTTTTGTTACTGTTTTGCAAATATAATTTCTTGTATGTTCAACTTCAAAAATAAATTGTAGGTTTTTCACCCCTATATATCCATTCGGTCTTTTGAACTAATCACTGATTCATTCAGTCTACCTCTGCGTATATATTGTAATTATTTGTTGGAGTCCTCTGAGAATTCCAAACAGAAATGGTATTGAAGTGCATCTTGAGAGGAGAAAACAAGATAGTTCGTTTTATTTTATCCACATTGTTTTGTTATTGATATGAAATTCATAAACCATGCGAAATAAGTCCATATCTATATCTATATATATATATATATATATATATATATATATATATATATATATATATATATATATATATATATATATATATATATAAACTTGTGATTAATAGTAATAACAATGTCCTGACTCACCTAAATAAACACCAAACAACAGTACAGGCACCGTACAATTACCTGGATTTTGTGATAAAAAAGGGCGATATTACAGCCCCAATTAAGCAAGTTTGATATTTTCTGGTTAAGTTTAATAGCCCCAGACCTTGTCTATAGCTTGGCGTACCAACACAGGTGTTGTATTCCCTATGTTTTACGAGCACCCATAAAAGGTGGGTGGAAATATCTCTATCAATTACGAAGTTTGCACTTCATGAGGATCTCGTTCTACTTTGCATGTGCAAACTTTATGATTGTATGTTATATGCTCATTAAACACTATTTTGATACCACATACTAACATACAGGATTTTCAGGGCTCTAAATTTATGACATCAAGCTAGCATGTTCCTTGTTACAATTCTGATATGCCAGTAAATTGCTGGCTGAAAAAGAATGAAGAGGAACTTTCTTGCTAGTGATATTTTGTATTAAAATTTCAATTTTATTCACGGTAAATCACTTTATCGGACATAAATCATGCTCCAGTAGCAATAATTATCAACAAAACATAACACTTTGGAACAGTGTTTAAATTTATATTTCAAAATACAAAATACGCAGGTGGACATTTAAAATAACCCGATGTTTTCTAGTTAAAATATTACAGCTTTTAAAATGCCTCAAATACTGAAAAAAAAAGTTAATTTCGAGCCCTGATTTTTCATTTATGGTGGTGGTGGTATCTTAATCATTATGTTGCATGAAATTAATGGCGATACCAGATGTCTCTAGAATTTACGAATCTCGTGCTACAGCGGCATAACCTTGTCCCTTTTATTAAGTAAACAACACCCTCCACCCTTCTCAATACCTTCCCTCTGTTCGGATCACGACTGAAATATGTATCATTATACTCAAAGATGAATCAAAATGTAGATACAAATGGCCTTTTACCTTTCTTTAACACTGACTGTTCCGTGCATATTGTATTGTCCATAGAAAAGACAAGGTAAGGGATATTATACAACACAGGGATTGGAAACTCGTGATAAGCTGCTATATATCACCCGTTTCCTTTTGATGTGCAAATGAGGTTCCTGATGGTCGACTGAGAAGAGAGATCAAAGTCACCAAAGCAGTGAATTTCCCATCGGGCTAGAAACCTATCTGTCCCTGCATTGGTGACACGTTTAAATTAGCTGTAAAAGACCATTCCGAAATTTGCTCACGCTGGTTTTACATACGAAAAAGTCTTCGAATGTATCAAAATTTGGAAATTTTACAGGCTTTTTATTTTAAGTAAAAGTAAGATAAATCTCAGATTTAAGCAAAATCAAAGCAGCAGCTTATGGACTATTGCAACTACCAATTACTACATATTCCTATATTTCAGTTCTATCTGTGGGAACGATTTGCACATGTTGTCCCAAAACATTTCACATTTTATAACTATAATGATGAGTTTGAATTAAAGTTGTGTGCAGTCATTCGACACCTGGCCTCATTTTATATCCCTTCTATTGGCTGCAGGTAACGAGATAGGAAGCTACTAAACAAGGTGGATTGATACGTCGGAAAGGTGTACATTGTTATGTTTAATAGCAGTTTATATTTTCTATCTTGGCTATTTTACAAAAAAAATTAAAAATAATTTACTAATATCAGTACCAAAAAATCAACCTTTTCACTCCATTCTGAAATATTGTTTTTTTTTTAATTTTATGATATTTAGTGACAAAGATAAGGTAAGTGAAAATATCTCTTTTGGTAGTTCTTACGTTAACCTTGATTTTCTATTTTTAAATATCAACATGGGGAAATGAAATAAATTATTGAATTACAATTAGTAGGAATACATTTTGTAATGTACTGAGAGTATATACATGTAAATTCTATTCATATAGCCACATACAAAATGTAAGTTTACACCAAATTATTTTATGACGAGCACTTAACCTGATGGAATTTGTATCCAATACAGAGTAGGCAAAATACAATTTACCATCTATAATGATGTAAACATTCCGTGCAGAAGTCTTTTGAAATCCTATTATTGGATCGATCTGATTAACAGTACTCAAGGTAAGATATTATTCAAACGACAGTAGGATTGACATCTATCAAAGGAGGCAGAATTTAGACATAAATATCTTTTCTATTTTTAATTTTGACAAAAAAGTAATTCCCAAATTTTAGGAAAATGGTAAATCTGAATCTTAATGAATGATTATTGCTTCCTGAATTGTAGTGTTTAACAAGTATAAACAAAAAACTTGCATTTGTTGTAACTGTCACAGACAGTATATACTCCTGTCAGCTGTTGTAGTTGTCGCATACAGCATATACTCCTATCAGCTGTTGTAGTTGTCGCATACAGCATATAATCCTGTCAGCTATTGTAACTGTCACAGACAGCATATACTCATGTCAGCTGTTTTTATTGTCACATATAGCATATAATCCTGTCAGATGTTGTAACTGTCACAGACAGCATGTAATCCTGTCAGATGTTGTAATTGTCACAGACAGCATACACTCCTGTCAACTGTTGTAACTCATAGACATCATATCCTCCTGTCAGCTGTTGTAATTGTCACATACAGCATATAATCCTGTCAGATGTTGTAACTGTCACAGACAGCATATACTCGTGTCAGCTGTTGTAGTTGTCGCATACAGCATATAATCCTGCCAGCTATTGTAACTGTCACAGACAGCATATAATCATGTCAGCTGTTGTTATTGTCACATACAGCATATAATTCTGTCAGCTGTTGTTATGGTCACATACAGCATATAATCCTGCCAGATGTTGTAATTGTCACATACAGCATATAATCCTGTCAGATGTTGTAATTGTCACAGCATATACTCCTGTCAGCTGTTGTAATTGTCACAGCATATACTCCTGCCAGCTGTTGTGGTTGTCACAGACAGCATATAATCCTGCCAGCTGTTGTAATTGTCACAGATAGCACATACTTCTGTCAGCTGTTACAATTGTCACATACAGCATGTAATCGTGTCAGCGGTTGTTATTGTCACAGACAGCATGTGCTCGTGTCAGCTGTTGTGATTGTCGCAGACAGTATATACTCCTGTCAGCTGTTGTGATTGACACAGACAGCATATATTTATTTCAGCTGTTGTGATTGTCACAGACAGCGCATACAACTGGCAGCTATTGTTACTATAACAGACAGCATATACTCATGTCACCTGTTGTAATTGTCACTCATGTCCGTTGCAATTGTCATAGCATATACTCCTGTCAGCTGTTGTAATTGTCACATACAACATATATTCCTGTCAGTTGTTGTAATTGTCACAGCATATATTCCTGTTAAATGTTGTAATTGTCACAGCATATACTCCTGTCAGCTGTTGTAATTGTCACAGCATATACTCCTGTCAGCTGTTGTAATTGTCACAGACAGCATAGACTCCTGTCAGCTGTTGAGCAGATTGTTATTTTGAAGAAACTTAACCGTAAGATGAGAAATATTTTCAGCGAACTTCAGTCGATTCGATTAAGACAAATAAGTAATGTTTTGTAGCGATTGTTGATTGTTTCAAACAATTATTTTTAATATTTCTTGCCTGTGCTGTTTTTTGGAAAATATTATATCTCAACTTACTTTAAACAATTTAGTTTAAACAATATTTTATTAAAAAGTACATATTTAACAATAAAATTCAACAATGGGATATTGAACACTATTGCCTCAAGTCCGAAATTAAAAAAATAAATAAATAAAAACCCACCGCCCTGAAATGGAAATATTACCAACATACCGTATACAGAGGATATCTAGGTTTTTTTGAGTTGATATAAAAAAAAATATTTTACGAGTTAAGTGGAAACATTGTATTGCCACGAGTGGCGAAGCCACGAGTGACAATACAAAATGTTTCCATTTTAAGAGGGAAATATATAAAAAAACGCAGATTTTCTTTTTATGATATATATTTTTTAAGGCAAAAACCTTAGATTTGCATGAATTTGTTTCTCGATTCTGTCTCAATGCAATTAACGGCTGCATTACTACATCGATAAAAAGAAGTTCCGAAATTTTACAACAATTTTAGGGCAGAACTTTTTTACAAACTTAAATTGTACATTTAATGCTTCAAATTGTGTATTTTGTCAAATTAATGGCTGTTTTCATACGAAAATAATGAGATTTTTTATTTTCGTTAACAAATTTCATGCGTGGATTGATACTGTGAACATTGCTGGGGTGGGGATGCTGTAGAAACATGACATAACGGTCCAACAGACTTCAGAGCGTAACATCATTAAACGAAAGATTTTAACGATTGTGGGTTCACTTGCAAGGGTTTTAGTTTCTATTTCTGTTTATTTCTGCATTCAAACGTGAATTTTGTGTGCTGGCAAGCTTGCAGTCCATTTCGGTAACAGACACTGCACTCAAATTTCGATTGTCGCTTAATTTCGGGTTGCAATCGACACTAATCAATGCCTGATTTCTCCATCGTTCAGTCACGGACAATTTGCATGATTCATGTGGAAAACTAATTCTAAAAACGTTAATACTTGAAGGCTACTTTTTGTTACTTGGGGTTCATTTTTAGGCATTCTTGGTGGCGCCTTCTCATTGATTACATAAATGTATACTAGAAAGTCAACAGTCTTGATACATTTTAAGATCTGTTCATCCTAATGGAGAGAGAGAGAGAGAGAGAGAGAGAGAGAGAGAGAGAGAGAGAGAGAAGGAAAATCTGAAAATAAAATAGGCCTAAATATGGAAATATAGGTCTGAATAACATACATATATGGAAATATAGGTCTGAATAACACACATAAGGGCAGATATACTTCCTAAATGGAAAAAGAAAGTAGTTCCAAAAGTGATATCGCCACTGTGGCGATAAAAGTGGTATCGCCACTGTGGCGATATAATGTTCTCTCACTGATATATTTCAGTATATCTCATTATGAAATATATATATATATATATATATATATATATATATATATATATATATATATATATATATATATATATGGGGGGGGGTTTCGTTAATGCGATTTGTAGAAAGAGTAATATAATTAGAAAGAAAGATCCACCTGCCATCTCTACTATAATATTTTAAAAAATTTAAAACCTTTCTGATAACTTATTAGCGGTTGGCAAGGACAAAAATAAAACATTTTCTCTCGAATTTGAATAAGACAAATGCTCAATAAACTTATCGTCAAGGCAAAATAGGAAAACATGTGAATGTTTATTTAATGTTTATTGCCACAAACTCAGTTTGCTGGACCCTGCACTAAGGATAAGCAAGCAAAGTCACTGTGATATATTTAGTTATTTCAATGTCATTTAAATCACTGAAAGGGAAAATTGGGCATAAATAACTGAAATCTCTACTGTGTAGCCCATTTTGCCATTATTATGTTTAACCAGTGTGCCCCGTGCGGCCGAGTAAGGCGCTCGCCGTTACAGATCACTGACATCTCACCTCTGTCCGCGTGGGATCGAGTCTCGGCTCGGCTAACGTAGGTATGTGAGAAAGCTTGCCAGTAGCTTCCCGGGTCGATTGTTCTTCCTGGGGTTTTCCCGTATTCTTCCTCCACCAAATATACTGACCGCCATGTATAGCCTATCATGTTCTCAAAAATGGCGTTAAACACCCCCCCCCCCCAAAAAAAAAAAAAACTTAACCAGTGTTTAAATAAGCTTCATTCAAAATAACCTCTCTAATCTTCACGGGAGTACACTTGTTTGTCTCTAATCATAGTCGAAGTCGCAAGAGCAACAAAGCATTGTCGTTGATGAACTATGAGCTGGAAGCTATTTGATCGTTTCTTTTTATAGTTGTTTTGCAGTTGTACGTGAGCGGTATGCAGTGGTATATATGAAAGACTGAGATAGCATGTAAGCTGTATGCAATTAATATATAGGAAAGACGGACAGATAGCATGTAAGCTGTATGCAATTAATATATAGGAAAGACGGACAGATAGCACGTTGGCTCTATGCAGTTGGTATTTATAGGATAGACTGAGATACCATGAAGGCTTATAAACAATTTAAAAAATATATTTAAAATCCTTCTCAGTTCAAACTTACCGTTTTTGTGCCCAGGTTGCGTATAGAACAATAAAGTACTGCCAGTTCCCCAGTACGGCACGTCACATTCACAGGAGTGTCTAAAAATTCTGGTGTAGGGATACTTCTTATCGGCCTCATACCTGGAAAAAAAACCCCCCAAAAAACAAGAAATTATAGTCACATTGATCATGTTGTAATGTCAATAAATCTGGGTGGATACAATTTTAAATTTGCGATGAGAAGTAGCGATTACACAGCGAATGTAAAATTTGTAAAAAGAGGAGAATGTTATTCCGATTATGATGTCAGATATTGCGATGATCCGAATTCCTGCAATAACTAAAACGTTTCATGTAACTCTCTAATAGATCCAGCAATTTTTTTGTAGAGACTTTTGACACTTTGAGATTACCAAAGGATTAAGACAATCGATGACTAATGAGATAACCAAAGGATTAAGACAATCGATGACTAATGAGATTACCAAAGGATTAAGACAATCGATGACTAATGAGATTACTAAAGGATTAAGACAATTGATGACTAATGAGATAACCAAAGGATTAAGACAATCGATGACTAACGAGATTACCAAAGGATTAAGACAATCGATGACTAATGAGATTACCAAAGGATTAAGACAATCGATGACTAATGAGATTACCAAAGGATTAAGACAATCGATGACTAATGAGATTACCAAAGGATTAAGACAATCGAAGACTAATGATATTACCAAAGAATTAAGACAATCGAAGACTAAAAGCGACATGTTTCTTTTGCTTGTTCTTTACAGAAGCACATCTAATTACTATATTTCTTTTAATTGTTCTTAACGGAAAAATGTCTAATTACTATATCTCTCTTATCATTGAATGGAATATTTATAGATAGCTAATAATTTATGGACACTTCTCAAGCAGAGTAATGTAAAAATCATTCTTTTGTCTAGTCTACTGACCATTGAGAAAAATCGTTTATGTTTGCTTTATCAAAGAAATTGTTAGCGAAAATAGCTTCATTTTTGTGAACAATTGAGCTATAAAAGCATGTGCATCTTTGGGTTTATTGTATACGTGTGTCACTATGTATTGTTTGATTTAGTTATTTAGTTAAAGATTTATTTTCAATATTAGGATTCTGTGAAGTTTGGGTTAAGGGGTCAGTAACACTGACAGATTTTAATATATTTTTAAATTAAGCCTATCTGATAATTTTATCCAAAAATTGGATGGATCGTCTTAAGAACATTTGTCGAGCATTATTGTATTTAAATATTACAAATTACGGAACAGAATTTTACCTTGACACCATATATTCTTTGAAATATAAAAATGCAATGGCTAAATTTAGAGTATCCTCTCACAGACTGAAAGTTAAAGCAGAGAGATGGGCGAGACCGTATAAACCAATTCATGATAGACTTTGTTCTATTTTGAACGTCCTTGAAGATGAATATCATTTTGTACTTGAATGCTTATTGTATCAAGATTTAATGGCTAAATACAGAGATAACTATTTCAGAAAAAGACCAAATATGTTTACATTTCTAGAACACGTGAATACCCAGAATATTAAAAATGTTAATAATTTAGCTATTTACATTTTATAAAGCTTTTAATTATAGAAATATTCAGATATGTTATAAATGTTTTTGACTGAGTACTGCTTAAACATGAATTTGAATTATATAACATCTGATTTTATCTTCACATTACTACCCTTAATAATGTATATATCTCTTTCTTCCTAAGGTTGAAGTTTGTGAATTAATCTGCGTATTTGATTTGCGTTGATCTGCATCTACATGCATATGTAATTTCGTATCTTACTATGTTTCCTTTGTATACTGTACAATATAGATAATGATACCATGTTGTTGTATTGTACTATCCGCCCTTCAATTACATGTAATTGAAGATATATCCACACAGTCCGTTTAGGCTATTACATGTAATTGAAGATATATCCACACAGTGCGTTTAGGCTATTGGAATGAATACAAATTCTTATTATTTGATAGAATTGGTAGGATGATAAAATCAGACTGTATTAAATAATTCAGCTCTCTAGTCGACAGCGTCTAAGCCAAATAATAGTCCGTTTGTAAAGAAAACATCGATCAATTATTTAAAAAGAAAAAATTGATTTTAAATCGCTAACAGAGAATCAAGGCCCTTATTTTCCTATTGATTTTGTCTACATACATGTCAGTGTCACTGCAACGATGCTGTTCTTAATGTTTGTTTAGGGGTGTGTCTGTGTGAGAAGCAAATTCGGGTGTTGTTTTGTTGGAATGCAGAATAAATTATATATCCAATTAACTCATGGTGATTCAGTGTTCTCGCCAAATATATGGGCGCACTTTGGGCTGCTGCAGAATGTTCACTGTATATTTTAATTGCAGTAGTCAGTGATTGTGAAATCGAAGTCAAAATAGTTGCCTAAAAGTTTCAAGCTAGTATTACTGTTTGAGAACAAATAACAAGATGGATTTTATTTGTTTGGGACACGATTTTGAAATAATTATTTGTTTCATAAGTTTACTTAGCCATGATCACATTACCAATACGTGAAGGTTCAAAATAAGTTATGTCGATTTTAAATGCGCTTACTTAATTTAAGAATGCATCAATTCCCAGAGCATTAACCGTTAATTATATTAATTACAACGAACCCTGATATTACTGAAATACAAATCTTAAAATGAAGGTTTCAGTTTCAGGTTTTCATTTCTTCTAATGCATTATATAATAACGATCCTAATTCCTAGTTACCTATTTTAATCCTCAGACAATATTTAATAAATTGAAAGTTAAATGATACAAAAGGTCTAATTGACGGTGTTCATACAAAACTATTCATCCCCCTTTGATTTTGTTTGTTTTAATGCGAGCATTAATGTACGTATAGACAGAGAGAATTTGTAACGGAACAAAGAAGAAAAGGAATTTTAACTTTTTTTAAAATCTGATTTATAATATTAAATATTGTAGACGGTCTCAGATGGAGTGGTGTATGTCCAACAACATATTTTTTTCAAAGAATTTGTTACCATTGCTTCTTGCTTCTATTTTAATATTTTAACACTACTATCAGTCTCAACGTAATTCACACATTTTTTTTTCTCCCTAAAATGTAAATATCCAAAATTTAAACTGAAATTGTAAATATTTTCTTTCAGTTTAAAAACAAGTTGTGGATACATTCAAAAAGTGTATTATAATTACTACATGAAGAAATTCTTTCCATGCAGCTAATAATAATAATAACAATAATAATACGAAGAAAAAAAAAAAAAAAAAAAAAAAAAGCTAAGGTTGATGATGATGATGAACAGAAAAATATTTCTTACTCATATCTTCTATCAAAACATAATCGTAAGCATCATATGTCAATGACGACGACGACGATGATGATGATGTAGCTTATACACAGGACTGAAATTTTATAGAGACTTTTATTACCTTATATCTTTTCGAAGTAAATAAGAAAAAGTAACTTTAATTAAGTGGAAAAGATTGTATTAGTGTGGGTTATGTATGACCTATAACACGCAGTGATTGTGCATGTATGTACGCCTTAACTAGAAATATATCACACTGTATTGTGTTCAAGTACAGACATTGTACTTAAAATATTACGCATGGATGTAGTATACTTAAAATGTTAAGCATGGGTGTAGTATACTTAGAATGTTACGCATGGGTGTAGTATACTTAGAATGTTACGCATGGGTTTTGTATACTTAGAATGTTGCGCATGGGTTTAGTATAATTAGAATGTTACGCATGTGTGAAGTATACTTAGAATGTTACGCATGGATGTAGACCTTAAAGTCTGCAGATCCAGAATATGATCTTATTCAAAACCGATGAGGCGAAGAACGCCATTGCCTGTACTGAGAATAGGCAGGATTTTTCTGGCCGTTCAATATTTATTGCACGCAGTTGTTTTGGTCCATGGAACCAAGGCAAATCCCAGATCGGAACCAGGCAGACCAAATAGATCCCCTAAGAACCGGGCACGGACAACCAGCAGCTTCAGGGATAAACCTGAAGTGAACGCATACATAGTAACTCTAATACAGATAGGCATTTCAATAATGACTCTAGGTTGAGTGGCATGGTTGAACCGGGAACAATCAAGGTACGCAACTAGGTAACTTTTCCAGTGAGGTCATCAATAGTGTCACCAAATGCTACACCTTCGCAATCGACATCCCGTGCATCCCAGTTGCAATCATTGCTGACGCAAGATTCGCCGGAGAAATGCCCGAGACATGACGACTGTGCATTACCAAGAGACTCTGAGAATTTTGATTCAAATCATTCTGAAATACGTTTAGGAGTAACAAGACAAAGCAAGAACTTAAGGAATGCAATGTAATATTAAGAAGAAATGTTCGATTAATCAAACCGAGTACATGAACATTTAGAGCAACAGATAAAATCGAATGGAAAAAAAAAAAAGAAAAACAAGGAGGACCAATCTCGAGACGAAAATCTTGTATTTCATGACTTTCCTGAGCAAAGAGTTGAGAAATGGAGTGACACGGAATAAGCTATCAATGATTACATTATTTAGAAATTTGATATAGATGGATTACCGTATATACTCACGTATAATTCGATACCAACTGCAAACTGCATAGACCCAGATCTGCCGTCGCAAAATGCGCCGGCAGATCTGGGTCTATGCAGTTTGTAAGGACTAATCAGTAGAACAAACAACATAGACCCTGATCTGCTGGCGCATTAGGGTCTATGTTGTTTGCATTTGGACTAAGCTTATACACGAGTACAGACGGCACGCTTTGAAATTAAATGGGAACACAGGTTAAAATCGAAAGAAACACCAATACCAGCTTCATACTCTTTAAGGGCAGAGAAGCAGTGTTGGAGAAGTACGTACAATGAGATAATAAAAAAGAGCGAGCCAAAACGCAGAAGGAGGACACAAATGAGAGGGACGAAACTGTTGATTACAGACAGTGTCACAACATTGCCTGGACCCAACAAACGCGTTTCTGATGATTTTCCAACAGGAGTTCAATGTGCGAGGACAGCACTTTACCCGTTCCTTGTACAGGCGCTCAAAGAAGGGAAAAGTGTTTATCTCATCTCAGATGTGATAATCTCATCGTTAACAGGAACGAATAAATAAATATATGATGATAACACACAAGATATTGTCCTCTCAAACCCTCAGTAGGTAGTAGTCTGAGGCTGAAAAAATGATATTACTAGTGTACGCGATCAAACTAATTTTACTTATGTAAAATTCTGTTCATGAAAATGTCAGGCCTAATAAAGAAAGTTGCTGGTGACCAAGCAAGTGTAGATTCTATTTAATTAATTGTTTTTAAAATAACAATGACAGATTTGGCTTATGTGAGACCACCATATATATAGTAACAGTGTAAGAGGAAAAAAGGTCAAGTAGCAAAACGCAGTTCAGGGGGAATAGCAAATAATTTTAAAGATAGTTTAATATAAACTGAATGTATCTCAACTTGCAAGCAAATCACAAAGTATTGTATTTTCAGAAAAGATCAACAGGCATTATAACTTGACAGAATTACCTATGTTTTTATACTGTATATGTTATCCGAAAAATCCCATATACATGCTGAAGATGATTTGTTCAGTGTTATTGAAAATGAGTCTGCAGGGTATAGAACCACTTATTCTAATCATAAATTCAGAACAATTGGTGATTTTAATGCCTACACTGTTACTGGGCCTGATTTCATCGCTCATGACGATGGTTTTGTTAATTTTGCTGTTGAGAACGGTAATGATTACATAGATGATATAGATATTGGAGATAGGACCAATATGGATCACACAGAGCCAAATCATTACGAAGGTTCATTTACTTTAGATTCTGTCAGTTTAAAGCAAGAAAATAGTTAAGAGCAGGTGCGGTGAGAATACTGATGTTGAAATATATACATATATAATGCTAATTCAGCTGCAGTTATTGATTACATACTGTTAAGTCCATCATTGTTATCATATATTACTGAATTTCAAATATGATATAAAGTTGAATATACCGCATGTACTCGCGTATAAGACGGGTCAAAATGCAAGCAACATAGACCCTGATCTGCCATCGCATTATGCGACAGCAAATCTGGGTCTATGTAGTTTGCAGTTGGCATCAGTTTATACGCGAGTATATACGGTACCTACCTATAATTTTTCATATGAATGTAATGTTGTTTGTTCTGCTGATTAATCCTTACAAACTGCATAGACCCACATCTGCCAGCGCATTATGCGACGGCAGAGCTGGGTCTATGCAGTTTGCAGTTGGTATACGCGAGTATATACGGTAACTACCTATAATTTTTCATATGATTGTAATAGATTGCATTGAAAATAAAAATTTAGAATTTAGGGAATACTTGTTTTTTCAGAGAAAGATATGCATTACATGACGCCTGTAGAAAAGAATATAGTTACAGCATACGAGCTGGTTTGTTGCAAAGATGTGGGTTAATTTGATCAAACTTGAAGCGTGACGAAATTGATAACGCCCTACATAAATTTATGCACGGTATACATCAAGCTGCACATTCAATAAAATGTGTTAACAAGAATAATCCCTTGCAACATTACACTGTTTGTGTATCTGACAGGGAAAAGCCTTAGTGTGTTTTAGGTTGTAGAATGGCCAAACAGCAACCACTCAGTGCAATGAGAAAATTTAGAAGAAAAAAAAAACGATTCTAATGAAAATCTATTACTGTACAAACACTACAGGAACGTGTACAAAAATGTTACTCAACACAAACAGTGACTACACAAAGAAAAGGAAAGGTCAAAATTAAACGCCGCCGTATTTTCTAAAGACCCTAAATTCATATGGAAACTTTTAAAAGGCCCATCACTTACATAAATATTAGTACTTCAGCATGGATGGTCCAATTATTTCTCTGAGCTGTTTTAATTTATCAATTGTAATAAACCAAATACCCTTGAAAAATCAGGTAACCGACCAATCGCATGGAATTTTTGACAGCTTAATAACAGGAGATCATGTGGAAAAAACATCATCGAAATTTTAATTCGGGCAAATCTGGAGGAATTGATAAACTTCCTAGTGATTTGTTTCAAGGTAACAGGTAACACTTATAACCTCTGTTTTAAATAAATTATTTGACTGCGGCCACTTTTCTGTCGGCCATTTGTCGTTATAGCACCTATACATAAAAAGTTTATCCAAATCCACCTGCAAATTATAAAGGATTAAGTCTTCATACAATCTTGAGTTACAATAAGCTCAAAGCATGGGTAAACGACAATGACATTTTGTGCCAAGTACAGGCTATGCTCAGAGCAGGATATTCAACAGTTGATAAATATGTTTAACAACATTAATATGTAAATATATCAGAAAACCAGGGGGTAGTTTTTGTGCACTAATAATGTTGCAGGTGAATTAGAACAACATAAAGGCTCGTGTGAAAACACAGAACGGTTTGATCCATACATTTGACTACCCGATAGGAGTTAGACAAGGATGTATACTGCCGCCTATTCTTTTTGAATGACTTGAAATCAAACTTGTCAAAGTTAAATAAGGAAATTGCGCTTTAATATGCGAAACTATTCTCACTTTTGCATAATGATGACTTTGCTTTTTTGCGGATACTGCAGTTAAAATACAATCGATTTTGAATAAGTTTGGCGAATTTCTGGAAGATTGAAGTTTACCCGCAAAAAGACTAGAATAATTTACCTATAGCCTGAGCAAAAATAACCACACCTACATATTATCATAGCACAGCAAATAAAATCAGGTTTGATGTTGACGATGTCAATTAGTGTTAATTTTTTAGTGTACACTTAAAATTTCATGAAAAATGGTTGAAAAATGTTGACGTTCTCACGCTTTGAATTTGTAAATGATATGTAGTAGCAGTTGATTAGTTGACGGGCATTAGGCCTGGATGTCCGACAAGATTCCTGACTGAACACCTGTAAATTACGCGATGTCTCACACTTTGCCAGCGATAGTATTGGTCGGACGATCAATATGTGTCAGTTAGTGCTCAAGTTTGTCTGACATACGGCGATACTTTAATTGCAGTCAGAAATGGAGAATACTTGAGGAAATATGAATATTCGTGATTAGGTTTACAGCCAATAGAGACAGACTCTTATTTGAAATTCCTTGATTGTGTGCAGTCCTCAAAAATTACCGGTATTATCGCCCGTTGTACTGATATCGCTCGCTAGGTGCGTAGCAGTAGCGTCATCCATTTTGCTAGTGAAATGGATTGTAAACAAAGGGAATCGGTGCGCATAAATACCCATAAAGGATTCTACTGACTGCACACATTTTATTAGAGAACATTTACATTCCAAATTTGTAGGAAATAAATTCACAAACAACGGACTTCAAAGTGAAGTGGCAGCAAAACAATATTTAAATTATAATGGATATGTCTGTTTTTGAAAAAGGAGTGCATGTTTCTGTGCAAGAAAACCTGCTGTCAGCAAGCCCAGATGGAATTTTAGACGAAGACACGCTGCTTGAACTTAAAAGTCCAATGCCTACTAACTGTACCAAATTCGATGATCTTTTTTTCAAACAAGAAATACGATGTCTAAATGAGTGGCAAATGATGTCACGCATAGTTGATGAAACTGAACATCGCTTATTGTTCAGTAAGACTTTCAAAACAATTATACGTCTGTGACTATAAATTTATATAATTATAGTTTTATGTTGGTACTAACTTTTTGATCATGGTATGATGTTAATGAATGTGTCATATATTTAAATGACAGATTTGGGGAAAAAAGTTAGTCATTTTATGTGTCAGTTTCACCTTTAGTCAAGTGAAAAAAACATTAACTCGTAAGAAAAAAATATGAGTTTCTTCAGACCTACAATATAACATAAATTTCCTTGTAGCAAGAAGGACTTGTAGACTGAGAAATTTACTAGTCCTGCTGAATCCTCACTAGTTCTTAATGCAGAACAATGTTAGCTGCATATCTACATTAAAAACACCCCAGTGCGAAGGTAATTTAAAATTCCGCTTTTTTCCAACTATGAAGTCATCACTTGCCCGTCTACCAAATGACTTTGAATAAACACAATTTGCCTATGTGGCAGTGTTGTGCGATTTATAATTGCCGTAAGTCTCACCTCTACTTTGGGATTTGAGATTAGCTGGCCTCTGAATAAAAGTTTCTGCATGTAGTGCGGGGTAGTTTTCTTTGAAAGATTCCGGGCAACAGTCTCTAATTATTTCTCTTGGAAGTCATATTATCAGTGGTTTCAACCTATCTGCTAAGATTGGATTTCAAGAATTTAAAATCTTGCATGCCCATCTAACGACATAGACTGAAATTTAAATGGTACCAAACAAGCACAGTCTTCATGCACTTGTCCGTCTGTTTCACACATTGATTTCTTCCATAAATTGTGTTTGCGAAGATTATTTGAACATCCATTGACGAAACATGAACCACCTCCACTTTTTTTAATATATATTTTCCATCACTATCCATGCCAATTTAAGAGAAAACGAGCCAAGATAAAATGTAAACAAAAAGACTAATATAGTTTTGATCGCGGCACGTGCGGTATCTAATGTTCCTTTCATTAACATCATGGCTGACGCATCACGTGATTTTTAATGGCTGTGATTGTTAATGGCTGCCCTAATGAAACTGGGGTCAAATACAGATAACGGTGTCTCGTGCCAAAAATCTCGCAGCACAAGCTTGAAAAGCACTATATAGCCTTAAGTCCAGACTAAATTGGTTTGATAAATTGCCGTCGAAAATTTTGTTTGAATTATCTAATAGTAAGATTGCACCAATATTAATTACGGGTCTGAGGTCTGTGTGTTTTTAATATGGTCAGTGAAATAGAAACTGCACCTGTAAGTATCTGTAAATATAGTTTGGGACTGCCAATGCAAACGTCAAATGCCTTTATAAAAATACAAATTAAGCGGAATGCCAGTGCAAATAATGATATATTGTAAAATACTGAAATACTGGTCCAGACTTTTAAAAATAGCTAATCTGATCTGGACAGATTAAGATTCTATAATGGGATCAGAAATTATTTTGACTGTCAGTATTATATAGATTGACTTAAAATTATATACAAAATTAGTTCAGTGTGTGGAATATTTCCTATTATGACACATTTAAACAGATTATCTTACAAAGATAATGTCCATTCTTTAAAAAAAAATTGAAACTAATGTCAATTTGTAATAATATCTCCAATGTACAAATCATCTGATGAAATCGTATATGACTTCAGCAGTATACGCATAACTTTATTACGAAAAGTTTGTAAATTACATGAAAAAAATCGATAATAACTACTATCTCATTTACAATTTCGCAATTTTCATGATGAAATCGATGAAAGTCAGAGAAATAATGTGTAATTCTTTGTGATATATTTATATTCAAATATTATACCAAATTATTTTATTTTTGAATGTAATTTGGACCGGTGGTCTATGTTGCGATGATAATAAGAACATTATTATTATAATTATTATTATTATTAATGATGTTTTGAAGACTCATAAAGTGATTCTGTGAAGAAATTTCAGAGAAGATAGATTTAATGAACAAAAATGTCAGAGAGAGAGAGAGAGAGAGAGTTGATAAAAATTAAGTGTTTAAACAGCATGTTCTTACTTCGTCTATGACGGCTACTTGTCTCTGAATAACTAAAAACGTTCAAATCACCAAAGATGTACAACACCAGCATTTAAATCACTCTTATCAATGGGTCGTATATTACATGTACGTTAAGACGAAAAGCCTAAGAGATTCATATTCTACACAATATAAAACAGATTTTTCTTTTTTTCTAAAAGCAGTAGGGTAGGACACACATTTAAATCATAAAGTTTAAAGAAAATTATAATGGAACTGAACAGAACAGAACAAAACTTTATTGAAAACAGATCATTCTCAGACCATGGATATATGACATACGGGTCAAGAACAGTACAAGTTTTATTATAGAAAAAAATCATCATGGTGTAATGTAAATGAGAGAGAGAGAGAGAGAGAGAGCACTTTGAAGTATCTAAAGAGTTCAAGTCCAATGAGTATCTAAAGAGTACAAGTCCAATGAGTATCTAAAGAGTACAAGTCCAATGAGTATCTAAAGAGTACAAGTCCAACGAGTACCTAAAGAGTACAAGTCCAATGAGTATCTAAAAAGTACAAGTCCAATGAGTATCTAAAGAGTACAAGTCCAATGAGGATCTAAAAAGTACAAGTCCAATGAATATCTAAAGAAAAGAGAACTGTTTATCAAATGTTCAGTGAGATTTCTGTACGAAACGTATATCAATAATTTAAATGCAACAAGATCTTGATATATTTCATACCATTTTGTGAATAATTTGCACTTTGGTAAAGCTAGAAGTAAATAACGCATCCTGAGTTACGAATACTTGTGTTTACACGTAAACATGTTTGATTGCATTCATTTACTTATCCATTCATAAACAATGAAATACCCAATTATCTATTCACTAACCTACGAATGGGATTCATCCTGATTGAATTGATCCCTTGACAATCAACTAGCACACAACATGCATTGCAATCAACAGCTGCTCAATCTGATCTGAACAATACATAGTGAAAACATTAAATCTTAATTTCTTTTTAGCTGATAATAGTTATGATACATACAAAACTACACATTGTTTTATACAGGTAAACAATTGATATCAATAGATTGACAACTATTTCCTTAAAACCATTTTAAGCTTAGAAATATGCTGTTTTAGTTAGATATTGTATAGTAAAATACCTATAATAAGGGGAGATAATCTACACAGTACAAACACCTGGGTAGCTTTAAAGGGCCTGTATGAGAATATAAAAGGGTAACGTTGGTTGTGCCTGTGATACTCTCTGTGAACGAACATGTATGTATTATGAACATCTGCGCTATCGTCCACTGCATGCAAAATAAATTATCTTTCAATCAAACCAATAAATAAACAAGCAATCAAATAAATAAATAATTAGAAACAGTTGTGAGTATAGATAAAATACCGAAATTTTTTGTATACACTGCGTCTTTTCATATTTGCTTTCCTTATTTATTTTTTTATTTTTTATTTATTTATTTATTTTTTCATCCTTGCAAGTAATATATATTAGTGGTCAAAACATGTACAAAATGTAAAATCATACAACTAGTTTCTTTATTTCGTATCGCAATTTTTATTAAAATTTCTTTTCCCAGGAAATAGTGAGCAACAAATGTAAATAGCTCGTGAAAAAAGTGATTAAAAGTTGCGTTATTTATCATCGATTGAAATGAAGGATCAGAAAGCGAAATTAACTGATTTCATTTTTTTTTTTTTTTTAACTAAATAGGGGAAAAGGGTAGCAAAATTATCTCGCACGCCATTTGACACGGACTAAAAAGAGTTTCACGCCGCTATCAATAGTTACGTTGTAATCAGGATATGTTTGTTCATATGCAATTAATCCTGATCGTACTAATAAGTGCTCTCGTACCGGTATGTAAACGAATGGACTACTCCTCCGGTAGAGTAGAAAGAGCCGATGGAACTGGTTTTACCATTTTAGAGTTACCCGATCCTGGAGAAGGAAATTGTTACAAATGTTACTATTTCTTTTTTCATCAAGGCTCATTAAGTTGACATGAAAATGAAAATCTTGATTCGGTAAAAAAATTAAAAATACGTCAATATAGTATTGATAGTCACGGTATTGATTGTTATACGGCAGTGCGTGTACTAACTCGATTTCAAAGCTACTTTATGTTTCTGAGGAGGAAAATGGGCACAGATGTTTTACAATTCGAAAGACAATTTTATATCAAGGTTTACAAGGGTGTAAAATTCGCCATCCATCGATACTATTTAATTAGGAAGGGGTCTGCTTCTACTGAAAATATGAGAGAATGAGAACAAATAGATTAGTTACACGTATTTTGAAATTCGTCCAAAGTGAAGCTAAAAATCACTTTCTCAGTCTCATACTGCATTCGAACGAATGTCCATAGAAATGATTAAAATTATTGCTCCCGTAAAAACAAATATAAAAAACAAACTTCCACTCTTTGATCATTCATTGCTCTATTCGAGTTAGTACCAAGACTAATATAAAGAATGGTCGCTTTATTCGCGTCTAAATCTACATCTATAGTGTTTGGTCCGTCTGGGCACTAGACAAGTACATTGTTTTGAAAAACACTAATCCACTATATTTTTTAAAACACAAAAGTCGGATTCTTATCCCACTATGGCATTTATTTTTATCACTTGCAAGAGTTAAATGTTATGCCGCACTCAGACAAGAATAAATCCAACGTTCCTGCACTATTATACGAGCAGTGTATTGTAACCGTATCCACTTCTTAATATAGGAAGATAGATCCTGGATCGAGAGAATTTGTTGCATGCGGCTTCGAGTACTCCTTTGGAACAATGTACATTAAATTAAATATCTGTGTGAGTAAGAGAAATTACAAACCAAATGCTTCCTTATATCGAACCCGATGCCCCCTGTTTTTAGCAGTAGCGAGGGTTGCAACAAACAAGCGGAATGGCCTTTCGTACATGATATGCGGCTGTTTTAATGTCGCTGTGGAAACTTACCGTCCATATTCGCGTATATCCTAATACCAACTGCATAGACCCAGATCTGCCGTCGCATAATGCGCCGACAGATCTGGGTCTATGCAGTTTGTAAGGACTAATCAGTAGAACAAACAATGAAGACCCTGATCTGTCGGCGCATTATGCGACGGCAGATCAGGGTCTATGTTGTTTGCATTTAGACCCCGTTTATACGCGAGTATATACGGTAACCATCTACATTGGCAATATACGAACCTATAAAGCTCTCGATTTATACACCTATTTAGCCATAAAACGTGTTGAATGACTGACAAATATTACCGAGTGTACTTATTGCCACTCATCAAAGCTTACCGGACAAACGGCAGTGATTAAATCTTTCTTCACGGGCAAACCTCTTTCCACATGTGTCAGACATTTTTAACGTTTCTCTCATATTTGTGAACTAATTTATACTCAGCTGTTGGCAGTTTAACTTCTTGGTACATAATGATACCAAGATGTCAAATTAAATCGCCGCTTTATCAAATAACGTTCAAAACTGTGATACCAAGATGTCAAACTAAATCGCCGCTTTATCAAATAACGTTCAAAACTGTGCGTTACAAAGTATCGAGAAAAATAAACTTTCTCATTTCGCCGATAACAGTGATCCGATAAAAGAGAAGCGAAATATATTGGCGTAGTTTATCAACAAAAACATCTGCAACATCTGTATTACTTTACCTTAAAGTTGTATTTTAATAATCAGCTTTTCCTATCACTACAAATTCAAAGGATACAAAGTTTGTACCCACAGTGAAAAATCAGGATTTGAAAGGATTTGACAATGCATGACAACAAGCGACAAAATTGTCGTTGTATGACTTTTTAAGTAATGCAAGATATGTCGCAGAATAGAACACTTACTTTGAATGATACCGTCAATTACTGCCACTAACACCACGTACAGTACTACTACTACTAATAATAATAATAATACCATTTTGTCATGTATAATAGGTGTTTAACACATACATACATTCATTTATTACCATCTCATTGTTAAAATATTCAAGGTAGATTGTAAAAAAAAAAAATTGATCTTTGCCGATCTGTCTATCTGCTCTCATCAAGCATACACCACCTGCCGATCAGTCAGATTATCTATAATGAAAATCTACGTATTTCCATAGCACAGATGTGATATTCGTACTCCTAATGCACAGATCTGACATGCGTACTCCTATAGCACAGTCGTGACATGATGAAATAAGAAATTTTGTTTTAAAAATATCAAGAGTTTTACTTTTCCATTAGGTTTCAATCGCATTTGTCTTAAGCATTCCGACTTATCTGATAAGACGAAAATCTGTAGCCTGATGGGGTTTTTTGCTTTCTTTCTTTGGTGTATTATATATGTATGTATATATACACACATTAAAGAAACCTCTAAACTGACAAAAACAATTCAGGAAAGACTGGAATCTTTATCAATATCATTTTTGTTCGATATGTATCAATTATTGTTAAGGCAGACTCATTTTTATGACGAAAAGGGCAATTGGCTTTAATATAGGCATATGTCAATATCCACCTGATGATAATAATTTGTATAAATATAAACGATGTGAACCCAATTGTTTTTCTTTCTATGCCTTACCAGTAGAATATATGGCGTTGATCAGGTGTTTATACATTTTATTATCAAGATATTTATAGTTTAATATTTATTCCATTATATATAAAACACTACTTGATATATATATTCAAGCCTCCGGGAAAATGATTCAATACTTGCAGCAACACGAATAGCAAAGCCTCCCAAAATGATAAAATCGTGATTCAGCTTGCAGGGGCGGATGGGGAGCGGGGGGGGGGGGGGGGGGGGGGGGGTGGGGGGGGGGGGGGGGGGGGGGGGGGGGGGGGGGGGGGGGGGGGGCGGGGGGGGGGGGAGTACGCTCTGCTCCGTAAAAATGCACAGGTGGCCGGCGCAAGCTTAGTGTTAAAAAAATCAATTGCCTGAAGTAAAAAGATCATACCGAGTGACAAAAATTCCTCAGATTACTCCCATGACCCGTTCTGACACCGGGACCATGTCTATCATACTATATAGTATGCGAGACATGGTCCGGTGTCAGAACGGGCCATAGGAGTAATCTGAGAAACTTTTGTCACTAGTATGATAGACATGGTCCGGTGTCAGAACGTGTCATATGAGTAATCTGATGAACTTTTGTCACTCGGTATGATTTTTTTTACTTCAGGCTATCGTTTTTTTTTTTAACACTACGCTTGCGTCGGCCACCTGTGTAAAAATGAGCGCAAAATAACGAGTCAACCGGAATATTTTCTTCAGCAAGTTTTCTTCACAGTTAGATGGTTAAAATTATGTCCTGTAAACGCTTAAAATGCAGGAGCTCCCAGTGGTTTCGCCCCCTGGACCTCCGCCGAGGGTTCCATCCCACAGCCTCCTTGCCTATCTTGTTTGCACCCCCCCCCCACACACACACACACAG
This sequence comes from Margaritifera margaritifera, assembly GCA_029931535.1. NCBI lineage: Eukaryota > Metazoa > Mollusca > Bivalvia > Unionida > Margaritiferidae > Margaritifera > Margaritifera margaritifera. Next base: position 4,179,023 of record JAQPZY010001646.1, read on the forward strand.
AAAAAAACTCAAACATATTCTTTGATCCTCCCCTGACTTGAGTCCGCCACAATGGCAATTTTACTTACCCGACGCTTGTTCCAGGTGGAAAATGAAGACAGAAACCACCCAACACTGGGCGTACAAACATATCCCAAAAATACATCGTGACCAAACGGTGGTGAATGTGGCTCCATCAAATGGAATCATTTTCAGATTACTCCACGCGTAAATTTTACGCACAGGTCATACCTTGAATTCTCCTTCCTTACGTTCCAAAAAATGATGAATCAAAAGTTATTAACACTTTCGATAGGCAAGGAAAAAAATCTCCAAGATTCAGATATATCTTGTGGTGCACGTACAATTGTTATCTTTAACAATGCGTTGTCTCAGAAACTCAAAATTGAGCTATCTTTCTAACACCGGTGTTATTACACTTTGGTCGAAATTAGTATCACTAATAATTAATTTATACGACGTACCTTGAATTGTACAATAATACTATTAACCCATCGATTAAACCAACTTGATTCCACACTGGTCAAATAGTAATAATCATCAATCTGGGGGACAATTGGAACAGATGTTATAAACTCGTTCAATAATCCATGCAATCATTATCTCAATAACTTTGTATCATGATCAAACTACGTGATTCAATAACACATGTGTCAAAGATCAGTCATTATAAGCACTTGTAGAAGCAGCCTTTGTTCATATATTTGATGTAATCAACAAGATAAGGTAAAACATCCTGATACGTAAGAATAGCCAATAATTACAATAAGGCATAAAACCTTAAACTTTATAGTAAGTATTACTTATAAACATGTCTTCGCTTCATAATCCGTCTGGATCATAAGGCACACCTACAAGAAAAGCCATGTTTCAAGAATGTTTTAATTATTGTTCGGGACGACTTGAGATCAGAGAACACAATGAATCATTTGAAACAAATGTCTTACGTCCGCAAAGCTACAACTGTTCTTTTCCCAGCTGTATCTAACTTCACTTACTCTGGTGTTTCTGTTCTCCCTCCTGTTTTATCTGAAATTGATCACATTTTCTGGCTGCACATGGAAAGTGAATCTCTGAGCCGATAAGGTTCCAAGACACGCTCTAAAATAATCCACAAACAAAACGCGCCCACGGCACTACGGCTATGCCCTCACGATTGAATGTAATACGAATTGAAAAAGGTTAGTAATCCTCAGATAAAAATAGCGAATGATATGCATCTTTTGTTCTGTCATATTGCATTCTTCTCCGTTCCTGAACTTATCTTTCCCTAACTTGAGTCCAGCTGTCTTCACCGATTATTCTAACATGAAGGAGTCATGGATCATGAACATATACGAAATATATGGCTCAGGTTTTGTAAGACTTAGATAGGTGAAGATACGGGCCGTTGCTATGTGTATTTTGTGTGATTACACTACTCTCATATCGTCACTTGGCTCGAGCGACTCGACGGCCGATTGACAGAGAACGGGTCTATTGCATGTTGTTTTAATGTGGGTAGATCTTGAGTCAGGCCTTTCTCTTTCTCTCTTAAAACTTGGTTCTTTTTTTTAAGATAAATGGTAGTTTCCATTCGCTTACATGAGGTCAAAAAAGTTCAAGACACAAACCGTTGATGTAAAGGTACGCGGTTGACATCAATAGTTGAGTAGAAGTGAGTAAATACGTTTGCAATACTAGCGGAAACGAAGAAATTATCGAATTGTGACAAAAATGAATGAAACTTACGAATGAAAGATGTGACAGTTTTGTGTCACTTGTATGTGTAGAAATGTTCAAATGTCTTTGTGCTAAAGGTTTCGAAAATATCATTAATTTGCAAATCATATTTTTACGAATGTCGTTGATAATTTCCATGAGGTCAAAAACAATTTTTTTATTTTCTTGCAAACAAACATTGAACAGAATAAGAGTTTTCAGTCGTATCATATATTAAACAAAGGACACACAAAAATGCGGACATTATACTCTTGGTATACTCTTCTTGTACTCTGTAAGAGGGTAGTAATAACTTAGAAATTGTTATGTATATTGAATTTATAATATGTGTCCATGATTGTAAGTTGTACTTTACTAAGATTATGGTCATTTTGTAAGCAACATATTTACATAGCATTTGAGTTCAAGGCCGGTTTTGTTAGCAGCTGTACTGTTATATCCATGTCTTGTTGTGACGAAAAACAGGTACATAAAGTAATTTTCCATAAAAATTACTGATATTCTGATGTGAGAATTGTCAGGTACACACACACACACACACACACACACACACACACACACACACACATATATATATATATATATATATATATATATATATATATATATATATATATATATATATATATGAGCTAGGTAAGCAAGAGCTCATTCGGGTTCTCAAAATCTTGATCTGAACATCAGTTTGTAAAGAAGCTAATATAATAATTAGATGTTACTGTTGTGAAAACCAGATATAATTCAGAGAGAGGAATTATTTATTTAAAATATTCATTGGAAATACTAAAGTGCTCATAGATTTTAGGACTTTTGGGGATTTCTGTGAATTCATTTAAAACATTCCGGATTACATCATTGTAGTACATCAGGACATTCAAGACTTGTAGTACATCAGGACATTCAAAACGTGTGGTACATCAGGACATTCAAGGCTATTTGAATTCATTCGGAACATTATATATATTTTGGACTTGTGGTTAGGACACTTAGGATTATTTGGACTTTAATTCACGTTATTGTAAGTGTCTTTTGAATTTTCATTTTAAATGTCTAGAAATAAATTGCTTGTTGATTTTACTTGATTTTGTTAGTTTCACTTTCTTTCTGTTACACATTTTAGGTCATAGACTAGTACAAAAATATCGTGTCCATTTCTTTTTTTAACCAATTAAATACGAAATTAGTGTAGATTTGACTATTTTGAAAAATAAATCGTGAAAGTAAACGTTCCTCATAAAATATCAATTTGTCCCGAATGTTAATATATCAGTTTGGGCTACACGCAGAGCTCGATCTGAGAAGATAGGCTGAAAATAAAAATACATCCCTGCCATTGCACCGCCTGATTTTACGCCTCTGGATACATAAATGAATGATATTCGCACACATTCTGAACTGCAACAAATTATAAGCCTAATTAAAATTATCTATGTGCATCATCAAGGATTTTCAGGGTAAATATATAACTTCAGAAGGCTAGTTTCTACTGGTGAGACGCAATCTTGATTGGAACACTTCCCAACACTTCAGAATCATGCATATGTACATACGATTCGCTTGTTCTCTCCATTAGATGCATGTGATATCTTGATTTTGCAATTTTCTTCTGACATAACTATTGGTGTTAAAAAGCAACTTAATGTAGATACAGATACGGTGTCATTAGTGAAATAGAACATGCATTGTTATATACAAAATTTACTAACTGAATTTCTCAGTGTCGGAATGAATTGTGCCTTTTCTAAAATGCTTTAATAGCTTACTTACAGGGTTTTTAAAAATGTTTGCATGCTACTGTGAAAATCAAGCATACTGTAATCACCAATCAAGCAAATAGTGCATCCGTCCTTAATATGGGTCCATCATAAACATTCATGTGCTTAATAAAACAAGAGAAATAGTAGAAAGTTTCGTGTAAAAGAGAAGAAAAATCTTTCCATAGCTCAAACACGGCTTGAAAATCTCATTGGGAACTCTCGAAGAGTCAAAAATTCCCCAACTTTTAGCGATATAAGGGCCACAATTGTTAAAAAAAAAATAGCCTGAAGTAAAAAAAAAATCATACCGAGTGACAAAAGTTCCTAAGATTACTCCTATGACCCGTTCTGACACCGGACCATGTTTATCATAATATAGAGCATGATTTTTTTTACTTCAGGCTATTGCTTTTTTTTTAACACTAAGCTTGCGTCGGCCACATGTGATAAGGGCAGCTAGAACTGCAAGATATAGCGAAAACACGCCCCTTTCTAAATCATAGAATTTAAGAGCACTCGTGAAAAAATATTCTGGATGACGACAATCTTGAAATATTACACCGACAGTTTGGAGGCTAACAACGCTTGTCACAAAATAATCACATTTGACCGAGCCAGTGTCATGCAAAGGGTGCTGCAAATTATCCTATAAGGGGTTATTTGTGTCTATGTAAGACATTCCATAATGTGTGCACCGTATTTGATCACAGTCCATACTGTGTCGCATCGCAAATATCAGGTTAGGGAAAAAGTAAACCAGATTTTTTCGACTTCACTTTTGCTTCATTTCTAATTTCCTTCACCCAAACTGAGTTTTATGCTTAAACTGGTATTAAAGTCATTGAGCAATTGGATTTCAGTACCTGCAAACTGTGCAGTTGACTAATTGCAATTAGCAAATTGCACGTATGGTTATGTCTGTTTCGCTCAGGTATTGTGAAGGTAAAAAGCAGTCTTGGTTTTAACAACCCGAAAAATGGGAAGGTGGTTTTTAACTGGAAAGTTAATTTATCAATTCAAGAGAAACAATATGTTCAGTCAGGGCTGATATCAGTGTTACCTGATAGTTCACTGTTTCCGGTAGACAAGTACTAAAACAAGTTTTTATTTTATGATATATAATACACACAAATTATATTTTTCTTTTACGAAAATAAACTGCCACAACTTAAATACAAGTATTACAGCATACAAAGATAGATATGAAAACTGGAGAACTGTTCTAACGAAAGCGTTAAAGAATCATATATTGGGCAGGCGACAGATTTTGCTGTGAATGCGATAAATGACATGACTGGGTATGTGGTGAGAATCAACTAAATACACTAATTTTATGCGAGATTTAAATGAAAAGTGAAAATGGTTCACCTCCAACAAGTAACGATACAAGAGTAGATAGCGTTCATACTCAAAGTATTATCGAAAAAAGATCGATGAAGGCAGTTTAAAATACTTGTATTTTACGAAAACCTGTCGTCATTCAACAAACAGAACAAGCGTGATTAAGAAAAGAATTTTATTATAATCAATACGAGTAGTTAATATGATTTTAGACACCTTAGAAGATCTACTGCACTGACTATTATTTTTTTCAGTTAATATAATGGATCTTATTAGTTCTTTATTTGTACAGATCACAGCAAGAATATTATTGTCAAGCCATTTGGAGACCCGAATTTTTTTTCTCAAAAAGTACCAGGTTCCCAAACCACCACCACCCCCCACAAAAAAACACTCCGACGAAAATGAAATAGTCGCTACCTAAAAAAAGCCTCATAAATACAGAGTATCGTCAAACAATGTAATTCTCTGTGAAAGACTATTTCAGAGTAGTAATACAACCAAATTCTACCTCGTAGAAAATCAGTACAATTTAAAAGCATGTATTGTTGTTTAGCCAAAAAATGTCAAACTGCAACGAATGGTTAGAATAATCTAAGGAAGGACATCAACAGATATTCATGGAACGAACAAATATCTACCATAATGTGAAGTGTGCACCCATTTTAAACTTTACTTCTAAAAGAAGGGTTCTTATATCACGTGAGGAATTCCTGTAAGATTTGAAATCAATCGATTCACATTTTCCATGAGAGGACAATTGTATTGATAATTATAGTGCACACGATAATGTTCTAACAAGCTAACTAGGTCTATCATTATCATTCAGCTAATATTTGCATTATGCACGTAGAATGCTTGTGAGGGGAAGTATTACCTCAAAGCAAATAAATTTAACACTGTTTACCCAGCGCTATACCGATCAAATGACGACTCATGACGCGTATCAAATGACGACTCATGACGCGTATTTTGTTGCTGATCATTCCGAATAGAGATCTACATGTTGTTAGCTGTCAATTGGTACATTAGAGAAGACTTAGTCAATTTGTACATTAGAGAAGACTTAGTCAATTAGTACATTAGAGAAGATTTAGTCAATTGGTACATTAGAGAAGACTTAGTCAATTGGTACATTAGAGAAGACTTAGTCAATTTGTACATTAGAGAAGACTTAGTCAATTAGTACATTAGAAAAGATTTAGTCAATTGGTACATTAGAGAAGAATTAGTCAATTGGTACACCAGAGAAGACTGGTACATATGAGAAGACTTAGTCGATTGGTACATTAGAGAAGACGTAGTCAATTGGTACACCAGAGAAGACTGGTACATCTGAGAAGACTTAGTCGATTGGTACATTAGAGAAGACGTAGTCAATTGGTACATTAGAGAAGACTTAGTCAATTGGTACATTGGAGAAGACTTAGTCAATTGGTGTATTAAAGACTTAGTCGATTGGTACATTAGAGAAGACGTAGTCAACTGGTACACTAGAGAAGACTTAGTCAATTGGTACATTTGAGAAGACTTAGTCAATTGGTACATTAGAGAAGACTTATCTGACCATGTTGTACCTTTGCGCCTTTTTGCCTTATGGACCGACCATTTAATTTTCGTGGGGAGAGGGACGGGGAGGTAGGGATCGGATTTTCTTTTGATCCAGGATATTTCTTTCCTGTCACCTTAAGATAATTTTTTTTCAACTAATATAATGGATATAATTAATTCTTTTTTTTCCTACGAATCAGAGGAAGATTTTTTTTCAAGCTATTCTGGTGCTTGAATATTTTTTTAATCCCCGAAAATTAAATGGTCGGTTCCTTAAATAGAAACATTCTACAAAAGATTCATTTCTGTTTTTTATTTCTCTGTATATCTAGATCTCTCTAGCGATCAACATATATCTATCTATTCGTTCGATCACTTTCATGTACACACACACACACACACACACACACACACACACACACACACACACACATATATATATATATATATATATATATATATATATATATATATATATATATATATATAATTAGCTGATCCTTCTATATCAACTTTGTATTAGGACCTACTAACATTCCATCTTTCTCACATATATCTTTCTTGAATTTCGAAAAATAAATGAATTCTCCCGCATAAGTTAGACAGCTTTTAGTAATTGCTTGCGATGTATGAAATCAATTTATTAGCGTATTACTTAACCATAATGAACGTTCATTTTATCGGAAATATTTGTTATCAATTTAATGCTTCGCTGATTTAGGATCATGGTTTCTTTTTGGTAAAGCACGCACGTATTCCAAACGTTTCTTATTCATCCGCAACACGTGCGCTATAAAATTCGATTAGAAATTTGATCTTTTGTCTTATTTATGACACTATTATGAATCGCTGTAGCTATTCCCACATTAAGGATAACTAATAGATACTATAATGTTTCTCTCCTTTATTTCTAACAATGGCTTATAGTTCCAAGCACAAATGTTTCTGCAGATATGCTATTATTATGCAAGACAAAAGCTCTGGACAGTACACATTTCTAAATGCCACGGTAATGTGTGATTAATGTATCATTGCATTGTACCAGTTATAAAGACAGTCGATGTTAAGTTTCTTATTATGGGGTTTGATATCATCATTTATTTATCCAAACGCCAACCGATCGACCCCTGTCAATGAATGTGCTGACAACTGAGGAATTGCGCTGACAGGTGTGCGTGCCATTTAAACAAATTTGTTTACGTTCTACTTACTTTAAATTTAAAAAATACTTTAGAAATCGTAAAAGCGTACCTTTAACGTGTTAAAGATAATTAATGGTTAATAACTAAACCTATAGTGTGTAAAGCATTTTACGAAAAATTAAAAACAAAAAGATCATGCTTATTGCGTAACAAGTAGCAGCCTCTTGGAAAGTTCGACACTGTCGAAATTATATAATTGATAAAATTAGCATCTGAAACTTGAAAAACAGCTTTTGATGATGCGCTTTGAATTATGTTTCCATTAAAAACTTATTCAACCCGAAACATTTTGCATTAACATGATTATATATTGTTTAAATCACCGAGAAAAGTTAACATCAGAATATATATATATATATATATATATATATATATATATATATATATATATATATATATTTGTGTCTCTCTATATATATATATATATATATATATATATATATATATATATATATATATATCTATATATAGTGACACAAAAATTTATAACGGTGCAAATACAAAACAGTTTCCCAATGTTTCGAGCTAAACAAGCTCTTCGTCAGGGGAAGAAACAAGTTACAACACACAAAACAAACACTAAACACAAATGCCAAGAGAAATTCTTGACTCCTACATATCTTAATGACAGGGAAATATACAAACAAAGGATACAAAAATAGAATGAAGAAAGAAGAAAAAAATTGATCAACGGTCGTAAAACGGGAACACTGCATATCTATATTATGCTGCCATCAGCCCAACAAAACTTTGCATAACAAAATCAAAGAATGGATAATCGTGTCTATCACGCAGAGAACCATATATATATATATATATATATATATATATATATATATATATATATATATATATATATATATATATATATATATATATCCTGATTGTTTGTTTTGTTCTTTGTTTGATATTAAAAATTGCATTTGAATTTCAAACTTGTCTACGTTTGGTGGTCATTGACTCTCCCTGAGCGATCTGTCAGTGGCCGATTTCTTTGATGTCAAATGAATCATAAATTTCATGTGATCGATTTGCACACTGCTTTCTGCAAAACAAAACACCGGATACTTTCCATTGATTTCATACTGGTCTCACCATCCATTAAATTTAAAGCAAACAGTAAGTATCAAAGATTTCATTTCATCATGAAATTTATCTGCCTCATAATTTTTCTCATTATTGTTTATAAATTCCAGTTTAGAAGCATGTGTTACTGAATCAAAACACAAGTTATTTATATAATCAATGAACTTTAATGGCATGCGAATATTCATTTTTGACATGTACTGGCACAATGCTTTAATAAGTATTCCTGATGTTTCGGCTAATATTCCCGGCACAGCAGAATTTATGTGTTCTATTCTATTCGGAATGTTCCATCAGAAGTAGAATGCTTAAGTTTGATTCGTTTGCTTAACTTGTACAGGCACTTTATCAAATATATATTTCCAATCCTCACAGGAAGTCATATTGACCTGTAATTTCTTACAGGGTGATTGATTGATTGATTGATTGATTGGATTGATTGATTGATTGATTGATTGATTGATTGATTGATTGATTGATTGATTGATTGATTGATTGCGGTTTAGCTGTACATCAGTATATTATAGACTTACGAGTGTTGTGGAAATGGCAATAAATTGTCCTGCCTAGAGACACATTACGGCAGCCAATCCTGGCACATATTAAAATGTCAGCCACATTGTCACAAGTTAGTAGTGAAGTTCATACATTTTAATAACTGAATCTGCCTAAATGTTCATGGAACAGTATAGCTGTCAGGTGAATGTACATTTGTATAGCTAGAATGTTTGTATACCTTACTTAATTTATGCAGTGTAGATAGTGTTCATCAACTAGTTTTGCAGGTGTTAAGATGCGTTGTACATAGTATGTGTGGTGCACGAGTTGCATGTGCAATAGCTAGCAAGATTTTGCGTATAAAAGGTTGAATTGCTTAACTAGGCATTCTTGCTACAAGATAACAAGATGCGAAAGCAGTATAAACTTCACTTACAAAACCTTGGATCCTGTAGAGATGAACAAACGAGTTAACTTTGAGTATACCTTCAGATTTACTGTATTTTTATTTCTTGCAATTTCAATTTATTATTATCATGAATTTGGAGTTCTTAATTATGACATTTCAAATAGTGAAGGGGTATCGTTGCATATGAAATAGTGCAACGTGTATCATGTGGAATATTTCATACTTCTAACTCAGTTTAATCTATTGCGAGATAAAAAATAAATTATGCATCACCAATATCTATATTGAATTGAAGTTACTCGTTTATGTAATAAATAGTTTGAATATTAATTATATTAATGTTATGAACATTATGAATGACTTAGTACCTAGTTAAACTTGATAGTTTATTTGTAGGTGGCTTGCTAGCTTGGTTGTCAGAGTATTAGGATGTCGCCTGTGTCGATCCGGACAGTTTCGCTGTTATACGATGTCGTCAGTACGAACCGGACAAGCGACTAAGATACGCAATTCAATTCAAGAAACAAATCTTTCTCCTGTGTGGAGTTAGGAAAAATATCCTGTGTGGGTGTAGATGTCTATCCTGTGTGGGCAGGCACAATTCAGTCCTGTGTGGATGCATTGTTCCCTGTGTGGGTGTATATGTCTATCCTGTGTGGGCAGGCATAATTTGGTCTAGTGTAGACGTGTATTGTTCCCTGTGTGGGTGCATACATTTGTCCTGTTGACGACCATTATAATTCCGTCTGGTGTGAACTTGCCTTATTCCTATGTGCATTACCACTTGTTTGGAGCAAGATGAACTCTTATGAACATAGTACTCTTGATACATTTTTCTTTGAGTGATTAACTCGTACTGATAACGTCTTTTTTTGCCTTGAATCATGTATGGTGAATTAATGTAATGATTGATTATTAAATGAAGTGTTAACAATGTAAATTTGTACATAATTAAATGCACATTAAATGATATTACTATTAACATATATTTGTGTGGAGTTGTTGCTTACTCCCCTCGTACACAGGCCCATTGACTGGCCTATCGTAAATTGTAACGGTCAATCCGTGACACACGTCATCAAATATGTATAACTTGGGCCCCATCGTCGATAATCCGCTACGCTCCTTTATCCACCGTGACTGTCTGAGCTGTACGTGTAAACAAAAATACGTCATCAGCAACACATTGTAACAATCTCTTACACAGTAATGAAAGTGCACTTTTTATCGATCAATAAGTAACAATGCTTGGAAGAGAAACTTTGATTGGCTTATTCAAACAACATAAAAGGTCATGTTGGGTCACAATGGCGAGAAAATTTTACTCGCGCTCGCAGTTATTGGTTAAGCAGGTTTATGTATATTCATGAGAAACGAGGAAATCTCTGCACAGGCAACTACGAGTGATGAAGGAGCGTAGCGGATTATCGCCCGTGGCTTGCGACGATCCGTGTGCCCTGCCTTTAGATAAACCTCTGAGAATAAAAAGAAGAAACAAAAAACTAACACGAAACCGTATGGAGGACATCTAACAGAACAGAAAGTGACGTTTGATAAAGATGTAATTTTGGAGATGTAAATTCGTGAGACAGTATGTTCTTTCTTAGAATTTAAAGTGACAGCTGGAAGAATTTGACATTAATTAATTTCACCAAGCCACGTCCACCCCCATATTTCTACAGTTCTTTGGAAAAGACGACAAATTTGGTAATTAATGGCACATAGGATAAATTATAACTAATCTTCGCTCATATTCACCTTATCGGTCAATCAAAACGTGGTTTGAAACATGCATCACATAACACAAATAAGGGAAGTACGACTATTGCTACAGTTATATATTACAGCCCCTGGTAAAATAAATAAAATTGTTGGTTTGTCGTTTAAAATAATTTAAAAGTTCCTGAAACAATTGAATTGCTGAAGTGATGCGAATTCATCCACACCGGATGCAATTTATCAGAAAAAATCGACAAAGGAACGAGAATAAAATGCAAAATATAGCTTTTCCTCCAAGAATATATACGTTCCGGTAAAACAATTTTCATCAGTACTGTCCACATGAACACGAGACAGATCTAAACGGGGTATTTGAAAAGCTCTGAATATTTTTTGTAACATTTTTGTTTCTTTGACCCTGTCAATAAATTTAATGCCGATCGATAGACAAAATAACATTCTATAAAATGAACTGCTGTTGCACGTGCAGCATGCTGGAAGCCTGCAGATATTTGTGTGTGACATAACAAAGATATATGACAGTGACGTAAAAATGTCGGAGGAGAACAATTGTGCTACTGAGGACACTCTCAGTCTGATATCAAAGCCAACGTGGATACAGTTTACGTATATAATTCTCTATCATATCCCACGCTTTTGAGATGGTTTCATCGTTTTAATGATGATCGAGAATTCATGTAAAAAGACACACGTTCTGGAAGACCGTTGTCTGCGATTGGTGAGCGGAAAGCAGCTGTTGTGAAAGGGCCAATTGATGAAGATGCTCGATACACAGTGGAAGATACTTCTATTATCACTGGGATGAATTCTTCAGCTTTTTTGAGTATTTTGAAGAATCATTGGAAGCATAGTAAGGTTTGTGCAAGTTGGAGCCCGCATTTGTTGACGAAATCGCCAAACAGCTACTCGCCAAATATGAAAAGAGTGACCAGAGACGTTTGAATGAGATTGTCGCAGGTAATGAAACATAGATTTACTTTAAAATATAAAAAAAGAAAAAAAAAAGAATCAAGAGAAAATAATAAAGTTTGGATCGGAATACGAGGCCCGAATTGTTATCGGCTGTTTTGGCGCCCCTATACCTCTGGCGCCCGAGGCTAGCCCCGTCCCCCCCCCCCCCCACCGTTAGTACGCTACAGATCCTACCATCTCTCCAGCTCGCCCTATCATCTCTCCAGCTCGCCTTCTTCAGCTCACCCTACGATCACTCTAGCTCACACTACGATCTCTCCAGCTCATCTATTTGGAAGGATTTTATGTTCCATAGATTTAGCTCCAAGTAATATTTGGCTGAATATACATATCAAAGATTCGCTGAAGGGCAGGCGACTTGAAAGCCGCCATGCGGTTGGAAGTGCAGTTTTCCAGTGTATGAACACCATACCAAAATGTGAATACAAAATGGCATTTAATAATAAGACTGAGAAAGTGTGTAGAGGTGCATGTAGAGTACATTGACGTACTGTTCGCAAATAAAGAACTTTGTTATACAGCGCACCAATATTCAGAACTTTTTAAATACCCCTTTTACTTAACAATGAGGATTTTTTTTTTTTTTCTTCTTTTGTTGTTGTTTTTTTTTTTCTTTCTTTCTGAAGACCTACAAATTGCGGTAACTATTTTGTGTCTAGATTACCACTGGAAAGAACAAACATAAGCCAGAATATGTATCATTGTTTTAAAAGGCGACACCTGGCACTTTTTGGTTAAAGGTATTTTACACTAGGAACTAACGATCTTCGATATTCATGTATTGTTTGTTTGTGTTCGTTCATGTGTACGCATTGTGAAAATGAACTGTAAATTCTTCGAATTATGTTAAAGTATGCCGGAATTCGGAAATTGCGAAAAAGAATGTTCCTTCGTGGTGTAAAACATTTCTCATTAGCTTGCTGCTCGCTGATACCACCAATTTTCGAAATATGGGGTATGTTAATTATGTACATCGAACATTTTGTTTCCGTGTTGGTATTTCTATGGATTCTCCATAGGAAATCGTGTCCTGTAGATGAGATTCTACTGTAGGAAAAATTAAGGAAGGAAAACATTTCCGTTATTATATAGTGATTACTTAGCTTTGATGAATACTAATACTCCGCAAATGTTCCATTGATTTCTATTAGCAGATATAAATGTTGTACACAAAATTTACATTAGTAACCACGTTGTTATGTCAGTGGAAATAAAAGCCAGAGCATATAAATGTGTCATTAACCAAAAATTAAGTAAAATTTATGTTTTACGGAATGGAGATAAGCGTTTTTTAAGTGAGTGTCGGAAGTCGTAAAAACTACCGTATGTATTCGCATACAAGTCGAATTCAACTGCAAACAGCATAAAACAAGATCTGCCGGCGTATTATGCGCGCTAGATATGGGTCTATGGTGTTTGCAGTTGGATTCAACTAATACCGAGTGCAATTAAGTATTCATAATTTCACCAATATCACGTACAGTATTTCAAGCTCAGTTGGAACGTTTTGTCAAACACGCTGTAACAAACAGTCTAGTCGGAAGATTTAACATATTTTCGAGTGTGAATGTTAACACTTAACCGTAGTAAAATAAAATCTCATTCTACCCAGTTCTCCATCTATTACCATCCAGATAAGTCAGTCAGTTAGTAAGAAAGTCTGTCTCCTTTTAAGTCTGCCGCATTTTCAAACACACACACACACACACACACACACACATATATATATATATATATATATATATATATATATATATATATATATATATATATATATATATATAAAGAGAGAGAGACACAGAGAGAGAGAGAGAGAGAGAGAGAGAGAGAGAGAGAGTCACCCGCGGACCCGGGTTGGAACCTCCGCAGCGTGCGAATTAAAAATTCTCTAACCTGTATGTTAATATTATTTATTCGTGTTTTTAAAAAATCTGTTAATATTATCAAACCGTCTCCTGTAGAATCCAGGGATTGCACTTTCTGCTCTGCTTGGTGTATATTTGTAATTCTCTCTCTCTCTCTCTCTCTCTCTCTCTCTCTCTCTCTCTCTCTCTATATATATATATATATATATATATATATATATATATATATATATATATATATATATATTAAAATTTGTTCATAAGATCATAAGTTGATGGAAAGGCGACACAGGTGTCATTATCACGGTATGAAGTTGAGTGAAGTCGGGACACATTAACCTTTAAGATCAGAATGCTGACCTAAGCGTTCCATCATAATGCTATTTTGGTCTAGAAATGAGGCGTCTTTCATTAAATATCAATTGTTCGAACAATTTCAATATTTTGTGGATCATTCTTGATTGACTGCCAGATTACAAATCTTGTAAAATACACAATTCCATATCATTCTGCAATATTGTGCGAATACACAACTAATAAGGGTAAATGTATCACGCTGTCTGGTATCAAAAGTATATATCAGAATTTTAGTTTGACTTCATAAGAAAAGACTCCCAGGAAGATTGAAAGCTTGGAGTAGATCTTTGATGTTAATGAGACGTATATAAGGTGATCCGTTACATACCGCACTCAGCAAATAAACACATCATACTTTCCATTGCTTTTCTATTACTTTTACGTCTCGTCAGGCAAAGCACCAAACAGTTAGATTAAAAGATTTAATTCCAACTGATGAATTTTCCGCCTCATATTTTTCTCATGACGTATTTATTAACCCAAAAGTAAACAATCGATGAAATCATATTAAAACATTTTATTTTATCTGTTTATACCTTTCTGGCTGCTTTGCAAAGAGCAGAGAGGCATAATTTCACTTCAAACTGTGCCACAAAAATTCATCAAAAGTACATTCAGGTTTCCAGAAGAAAGAAAGATATGGCGTGAAGAAGATTTAGGGTGACAAACACAATAGAAATTGAGTTTTGTACTTGTGTAAACCTGTATCCGGTATCCTCTTTGATACCTTTGATACGCAGAATATCAGAGTGCACTCGTGTAAAAATTGCATTATAAGAGGATGGATACGATAAATATTTTAGCATATATTGTGGACATGTGCGACCCAATGTCAGCTTACTGCGGCCAGGTTTGGGGATGTAACCAGTTATGAAATGTTTTTAATGTTATGAAATGTTTTCACTAAGGGTGAAAGGCGCCCGGGACAACGATGATGGACCAAAGGGCCAGAATACGAGACCCGAATTTTCATCAGCTGTTTTGGCGCCCCAAGACCTCTGGCGCCCGGGGCAACCGCCCAGTCCGCCCTCTCCCCCGCCCTGCCCGTTAGTACGCTACAGGATGCAACAGCCTGACCGCTGTCGATTCTCTCACCTTCCTTAACCCACCCTCAGCTCAAAATCTATTCGTATTAAAAACTTTCAGCTCTGGATCTCTAGGGGTAGTAAAGATATATTTCTTTTCGATCATCCGCTCACAGCTATTATTTGCAAGATCTAAACGGAGAAGAACTACCAATTTTTTACTTGATGATCGTTACAACAACAACAACAACAACAACCCCGATTTATGATAATACTCTTATATAAAACTATTAAGAATCACAAGATTTTTAAGGACCACTTTTGCAATTTTGTATGATAAAAATGCATTTTGACCGGGTAACAGCCGCAATAAAAATTGGAAATTAAGCTTAAAATGGAAAATTCATTAGTTTAAAAAAAACAACATTTGTCTACTAATTTGTTTATTTTTATTTTTATTTTATCTAAGCTGATCTAACTCTTTCGGTTTTGCCGTGTGAGACACTAAAGCATTATAGTGGATATGAAAGTTATGAATGTTTATTTCATGAGCGTGGCTTGTATCTGATCACCTCAGATCTGCAATCGATCTTACGGCAAAGAATGGCACATTTTAGAACTATCCCCTGGAGTCATGTTAAGCCGCTGGTATCACGGTACCAATTGTTTTTCCATAGACTTCGATGTTAATGTTTGGCTAAATAAATATAATTTCTATCCTACATCAGCACGCGTGTCACACACTGTCAAAGAGAGCAATGTTTGATTGTCAATTTGGCAAGGACAGAACCAGGTACTCCATTGCATTTAAGAGATATAACTCTGCTGGAACTAAACAGGGTAAGAGTTATCGAGTCACAACAGATGCATTTTCGATGATGTGTATCACATTTTTAAAAATATCATAAAATATAAAAAAATAAGATCTAGATATGAATTAACATAATCTCACATGTTGCCAAGAGACGGAACCATTTTTTAAGCCTGACAGAAACTACAAGTCTTACGTAACGCACCAATCACAGCTATTTTTTTTTATTTTATTTTTTTTAAATTTCTGAATACAATGTTCCTACACCTTAAGCAGTTGCTACCGTTATACCTGCTCTGAGCTTTAACTTCCTAAATAGACCTGACTTCAGGAATTTAGATTTTATTTTATTAAACGAAATTGTGACTGAATAACACATTTTATTTACCCAGTTGTATTAGGAGGCATGCCTCAGTTTCCGAGTTCAAATCAATTTAGACCTAATAATCCAAAAATACTGTATGTGATAGTGAACTTGTTTGTTTTAATAATATTGTTGAAAACGATTTAAGTTTGTTAATGAATATAAGTAACCATATTTGAATAGGTAATGTAATAGTCGGCATAGTATTTTCAGTACTATTCCATTTTTACAATTACTCATTGTGTACTAATACTGTATAGGACCTTCCAGTACTGGTTCAAGTTTGTTAATGAATATAAGTAACCATATTTGAATAGGTAATGTAATAGTCGGCATAGTATTTTCAGTACTATTCCATTTTTACAATTACTCATTGTGTACTAATACTGTATAGGACCTTCCAGTACTGGTTCAAACCTGAAAGCGACGTAAAAATAGATATTGATTCTTGTCCAGTTGTCACTTTAATGTGATAAATGACCACAAAGATGAACAAGATTCGACTTTCATACCACCCTGTTTTTGTTTCACGTATGAACATCACTGGGGAAAGTTCTGGGTGACAAATGTAAGCTGCAAATATACTTGTATTTAATTGAAAACGCCTCAGAAACCAGTTTACTCGACTTTTAGAGCCTTTGTTTTTAACTGAAATAGTTCTTGAAGAATGAGCAGTACTGCATATTCAGCTTTGTTATATCGTTACGATTTTAAAGAAACGTGTGTGTGTGTGTGTGTGTGTGTGTGTGTGTGTGTGTGTGTGTGTGTGTTGTTTTTCTTTTGTACCACAAGATGGAATATATTTGGTACTAACGCAGGAAAAGAGCATCTTTTTATTATATATAAATCTTGTTCATGAATTGAAGCTTAGAAGATTAAATTCACTCACCCACCACCCACCCCATACGCCCTTTCCTAAGTTCACCACATCTTGAATCGTATTCATATACATTTTTAAAAAACTATTTTACATTACCACCAAATCAGATTGGGCAACAAACATAGTCTCGTTCAACCAGACTCTGTAAGATCTATGTCGACCGAGAGTTTGGGTTTGGTCAAGGACTGTACAATAGATTGTTTTAGATAGGTATCGTACATATATTTTATTTTTCTATTTTTCTTCTGTCCGAAAAATATACCGTCAATACCGTAAAGTACAATAGCACTATTTGTGCATCAGAGATAAACGTAAACTTAATTACATGTAAACGTAAACTTAATTACATGTAAACGTAAACTTAATGACATGTAAACGTAACTTAATTATATGTAAACGTAAACTTAATTACATGTAAACGTAAACTTAATTATATGTAAACGTAAACTTAATTATATGGACGTTATTTGTTGCTATCGAGTGAATAAAGTATATATTATCTCGAGTGTTTGAAATTTCTAGAATTTTTGTTTGTAACCCACGAAATCAAATATATCCATTATTCAATATGATTAAGCAAATGTTTTTATTTTATGCTCAAACTTGTCGACTAGCTAAAGTATATGACATACTGAAGTAGCAGATTTCTTACTGTACTGTCAGCTATTTACTCGATTTGTTCTGTTGTGTTTTGTGTACATTCGCACAGAAAATATTAGTAACAACATTATTCTCTTTCCTATTTCAAAGTAAGAACGCACATACTTTGAAAAAAAAATGAAAAAGGACTAGGGACTCTAGTGGGACGGGGGGTTATTCCAATGGGTCCGCGAAATCACATAGCTTCGCAGCAAGTATTGCTCCTCCAGCCAGCTCTTGCTTTCCTCTGTTATCTCCGCCACTGCGAGCAAGGCATGTTCGAATTTAGCGTGCCAAGCTGCTAAATGATTATCCCCGCCACAGTCTAAAAGTACACCTATTAGCATGTGGGGATCCGTCCAGTTTTTTTTTAGGTTAAAAAGGGGTCCTCATACTCAAAAAGGTTGGGAACCACTGGTATAGGGGATATAATTTCGTTGAGAAGTGAACGGTGGCGAGTCAATTATCTTAGGCCAAAAATAAGTTCCGTGTTCAAAAGTATTGCAGTTTCAATTTATTGTTCTAGATCACATAATGCTCGTTGTTTTGTCTTTTTATAGACCTAGCATAACTCCTGTAGAAACATATATATGTTTGCATTTCCACGTCTTAAAATATAAGGGTTTATTTTAAACATGTGAAAGAAATATTGGAATAAATTAAGAAAAATATTTAACCAATAATTTTCAATATTTCACTCTTAAGTATACAAAAAGAATGCCTGCTATTCGTACTGTAGAAATGTTCGTTATATTACAAAGTTTTATATAAAACTGCTTTTTACGTTTCAAAACTTGAGTCAGCTTGGACAAATGTTCTATAGAAACAACACCAAGAAATTGATTCAGTCGTAAACTTTTCAGTATGTACTACTATTTGCCACTGAGTCAGGTTGGACTGCAAAACAGAAAATGTCAGTTTTTCACTTAACGGTTGAGAAGATACAGCTATGATCTCTTCGCTAAACGAAGATCTATCTTGACGCATGCGCTTCAACCAAAATAATACGCCGATTGTGTCATTGTCATAAGTGTGAGTCATACCTGTGTAATTATTAATCTAACAGTTAGAGATAGCGGAGACAAACGAACCCATTAAAATGCAAGACACGTGGCCATTTATCAATCGTAAAACGATTATTCTAGTTATTATGGTATGTCATCCACCCAGTACATCGCAATTGTAATCTCTTTGCAGATTACAGTGATAACCTCGTGGCAATAATAACCCTTTGCATGCCAGTGTTTAATGAAAGTCGTCAATCAGTCTCGGAGATAAGTCACGTATCGTTTCTATCTGAAAGTGTCGCATAGAATTGACATGCACATGATACCGTTCTTCGTCACACTACGACGACTACCCATTTTGGCTCTATGCAAAATTGGACATGGTCATGTCTAAGCAGTGGGCGTCCGCAGGAATATTCCGAGGGGTGATCAAATCCCTTTTTCGGGGGGGGGGGGGGGGGGGGCAAAGATATCTGGCTTACAGCTATGTATATATATATATATATATATATATATATATATATATATATATATATATATATATATATACTGCATAATGGATTTTTAACAAATCGAGGGGGGTGGGACGCAACCCTCCCCCCTGCGGACGCCCATTGTCTAAGCAGTGTAACGTACTGCCAGAGATTTACGTTTCAGATGGAACTTCTCGTCAGTCTTTATTTTAAGCGAGTTACATTTTTAACTATTTTGCGAACATAGTTCATATCTAGGGAATAATCCTCATGTAAGCAAATCATGTAGTCATTAGAGCGAAATGATCATTTGGTGAATAATAATAATAATAATAATAATAATAATAATAATGTCATTGCCTTAGTAACAAATGTGCAGACAAGTCATTGCTGGATTAAATGTTTGATTTCAGGCATTATGTAGTCATTCCTAATCTATCATTTTGTTTTCAAACATTTTATTTCTATATATGTGTTTTACTAATTCCCAATGCACGATTTGAGACTTTCGTAATATGTATAGAAGAAAAATCTGAAGACAAATCGCTAAACTAGGAAAAAAGACGGATTTAAGTACATGTGACAACTTATAGGAAATGTGGCTGAAAAGATTTCGGTTGGGCTACGGACTCGCTTGCTTGCTAAGAAAAACATAAACTCAAAAATAAAGATATTTGATTTTGCGAATCAATATCTTGCAAGAAATCCGGAAATTAATACCATCTAACGTTCGTAATTAAACTGCCAATTCTTCTTTCACCAAGAAGCAAACAGAACGTGCATCTCTCTTTACCTATTACTATTATCTGGCAATTCCATCAAATAATAGGCCTTGGGCAGTTGCATTTGCATAACAGTGGCGTCGAAGACTCTCGTGTAGACACATGAGATACAGTATGACGAAAAAGTACTGTAAGTCATTTCAGTGGAAGAGATATCTATGTAGTAAGTGTGTCTATCACAGACGTAAGTAAGTGTTGAGGAAGGTAGATAACTTGAGACGGATAGATAGATAGTCCTGCTTTTGTGTTGGCATCTTGCCTTTTGATTTGCCTTCTATTTTCTTCTATTGATAAACAGATATATATATATATATATATATATATATATATATATATATATATATATATATATATATATATATATATATATATATATATCAGTAAGTATACCAACCGCCCTTGTCTCAAACACTAGGTATAACCTTCAATGAGGGATCGTAGCCAGTTATCTTCCCTTGAATCCGATAGGTGGCAGCATGGAACAAAGCGGTCCAAGATTACTTCCGCTTTACTTCCTGCTTGACAAACAAGAAAATAATCGCTGGGATTCCATCTTGCATAAACAATGTCTCAAGCTTACGGATCATGGACTCTGCCGTCGCTCACAGAGGAGTTAAAAAGACGAGGAGCTAAGTAAACACGTTTTTAAAAAGGTTTTAAGACAAGATATAGACGTCTTTTGTTGCCTTAGAGTGTGCCTTGTTATAGATGCAATATTATGTTTGGGAACAGAAGTTCTGCATAATTTTTTGTTATAATAACATTCTAAAATTCACGCAGCAAACCAATAGATGGCAAAGCAGAAGCACATTTCCAATATCTCACTTCACGAAAAGAAATTTTGAACCTAAGCTATTGCACACAGGGGTCATACAGATGGACCAGAAGGAAAGTCATTCATTTTACAAGCATGACGAATTAGTCTTTCTATAACTGATGTTGAACCTTTGCAATCATATAATAATTTTGCAAACCTTTTTGCAGAAACATATTGGGGGGAGTAAGACTATGTTATTTACCAAAGCATCACCTATAGCTATTTACTTTAAAACATTATTTACAGTGTACTGTTTGCGTGCATTACGCAAAATGGGCATCATAAATCCAGTTGATGTTTATCATTATAGCGCTGTAGAGCACGTCACTCTTAGCATGCATAAATAACATACGAGAGAGAGAGAGAGAGAGAGAGAGAGAGAGAGAGAGAGAGAGAGAGAGAGAGAGAGAGAGCAACATTTAGCATTTTTCTGTCCTGACGCTTACAGTGAGTCCACAATTCATTTTCGATCCATGTCTTTCAATGTTTTATATTGCTTCATCTTGAAAGTGTATTAAGAGGTCGTCCATATACTTTCCCAGAAACTCTTTACTTTGTGAGGAGACTGTCATGTAAACAATGAAATGGGATTTTCTTCTTTATTAAAAAGCAAAGAAAAATTCAAAACATTATCCACAATCTGAATAGTTGGTACACAATAAAGTACATAGCGCCACCTCGGATGGATTATGGCTGTAACAGATGGACAATTTTGAAACGGCATGATATCAATTGTTTGAGTATTCCATATTAATTTGTTTGCATTTGAATAAGAGTGGACAAAGATGATGATCTGTGGTGCCTCAGGATTTGTAATTAGCATGAAGCATTAGACGGTTCCGCTCACGTTTGTCATTGAAAAACTCCAGCATGTTGTAGTAATTTCTGAGGGATTATATATACTGCATGAACAATCAAACCACATCCGTGTAA
Organism: Margaritifera margaritifera; assembly: GCA_029931535.1. NCBI lineage: Eukaryota > Metazoa > Mollusca > Bivalvia > Unionida > Margaritiferidae > Margaritifera > Margaritifera margaritifera. The sequence continues at coordinate 4,201,254 of JAQPZY010001646.1, forward strand.
ATTGTAAATCCATTTTAACTGACAGTTAAGACAGTGCTTGAAGAAATATTATGGCATTTAGTAATACATGTACAAAGGTTGCACTTGATGAAAGTACACAACCTTTACTACAAATGAAGCTAATTGCGGAGTTTGATATACAAGTTTCTTAGACGCTGAGACATTGTCACACAAGGTATAAAGAGAGTTCTTACTAGAGCAAGAAATCTGTAAAAAGATACTAATTGCGAACTTGTGCACCTATGACGTCAGCATGTGTAGTATATGATTAATGGTAACGCAGTTTCCTTACAAAAGACTATTGGTTTCAATGTTACGTGTATTCATGCGAAGTCTTTAATCACAGCCGACGATATCCGTGTTTTAGTCTTTTTATTTTTCTTTCTTTTATACCGTGAATTGCAAATAATTCCAAGCTGATTCTAAGAAGAGCAATTTTCCAAGCAGGTATAATGTTCTTAGAATGAGAACAATGAATGAAATGAAAATATTCTATGTGCTGTTTTTTTTATAGAATATCATATTACATAATGTATCTCTAACAGTTTTGATCGCTTCATAATTATCATACCACATCAAACATTATAACTTTATTATTGTTATTATTATTAAGATGGTGATGATGATGATGATGATGACGACGATGATGATGATGATTATTATTATTATTATTATTACGATGATGATGATTATTATTATTATTATTATTATTATTATTATTATTATTATTATTATTATCTGCATTCGCCATGAAGATAGAATATGCTTGATGTGTAAGACAGAAATAGAAAACGAGTATCACTTTATTGTGTCGTGTCCTGTTTATGCTGGACTAAGGAGAAAGTACATACCCTGGAATATTTACAGAAATCCAAACATCCAAAAATTCTACTCATGTTAACATATGAGTAATAAGAATCTGTTAATGTCAAACTTAGCTAAGTTTATTTGCAAAGCTTTGAAAATTAGAGAAAGTACTATGATACCCTGTCTTAACAGGTAACTATGTAATATGTATTAAACTAGACAGTTATAAGGACCGACGCCATACTAAGACCCTATTTTGGAATACCAGCATGCACGAACAGTCATGAATTACAGAGTCGAAAATGTGTGCAAATAGTAATCTGATACCATGTATACATGTCTACCATGAAAATGAAATACCGTATATTAAATTGTATGTATGTTTGGGCCGGTGGCCTACAATACGAATACTAAAGATTATTATTATTGTCTGCATTAAATACGTTTTATCAGAATGACAGTTATAGGCCTGTTCTAACGTTGATACTAGTGACAATATTCGATAACATATCATGAATATTTGTATAAACATCTAGCACATCCGTGTCTCCGATACAAATATCACGAAAAGGAACAAAAAGAACACAGAAAAAAAGGATCAGAAGGAGTGAATTGGGTGGGGAGATATTTATCGATTATTATCTAAGTAAAAATACAGTTTTCAAAAGATGAAGTATATGGGTACAAAAGTGTGTCCTGCTTAAATCGAATGTCATAATTTAAAACATATCATCTTAGATGTTTCTACCGCAAAGTCAATTACCGCTAATTATCCCGTAATTAGTTTGATACTGGAAAAAATCAAAATATTGTTTCTGATGCCGTTTTCTGAGTTAAATAATTAATTAAAGCGTTAACGATTTAAGATAAAAATTTTTTTAAAAAATTTAAAAAAAAAAAAAAAATGTATTAGTACATAGTTCTTTTAAAATTGAAGATTCCGGCAGAAAGAAAATGGTAACTTTAAAATAAGTCAATGTGGAATCATAAAATTACAATATATGGAAAGGTGCTGAATCCTTATGTTTACTGCTTAATAATTATCAGTAAACATACACTGGTAAATATGAATACTTAATACATATTACAGTATCTGTTTTATAAAAGCATTAAATATCTGTGCATGTTTACGTGCTTTGTACAATATGCTTTGTATTAAATCATGGATAGAACAGTTTAAAAGCTGTGTCCCGTGGTTGATTAAATAATTCAGTGTCACGATACCGTATTAGCTTTTCTCATGATTGATTAAGAACAGAAAATTTGCCAATATGAAATTCGTCAATCAAGGAAGATCTGCCATGTAATTAATTCGATATCTTTAGATTGGTCAGAATACGTCATGATAAAAGAATGCTTGACCAAAAAGTATTAAAAGCAGGTAATGGAAAAATAATGTTGACCGTCATACTCGACGCAGATCACGAAGACGAAAAATTAATGATTTAAACAAATATTTAAAAAAAAAAAAGAACTCAAAGCAATCAACTGGTTGTTGAGCAAAACATACCATTCATAAGATTGAGTTTGTTTACTCGTAATCTGAAGATCTGATGATCAACAGACATGTGTGTCATCGTCTTTTATAGTGGCTTTTTCAATTTCTGGAATACTTGTGATAGTTTTTGAAGAAATTGACACTTCTGCTCCTCGATCAACATTTAACAAATTTACAGGACAAATCATGTACTAGTATCAAAATCATGGGTGTATATAGAGAAACCAGTCCATCTCCTGGCCTTACACATTTCCCATTGCATTTCGCGCCAAAATTACCCTCTCTCATTTCTCAATAAACTCTGGACAATTTATTTTAATGTCTGTAAATAATATATATATATATATATATATATATATATATATATATACATATATATATATATATATATATATATATAGAGAGAGAGAGAGAGAGAGAGAGAGAGAGAGAGAGAGAGAGAGAGAGAGAGAGAGAGAGACATAATGCACTTGATAAAACACATATTATTGTTGGAGATTGTAAATATTTTCATATATCACAAAATAAACCCAACTTAGCCAGTCATTTGTGCACCTTTGCATCAAGCAAAGAATAGCACAATTAAATGTCAAATTTATGGTTTTCATATTATAATGAAACTATCGTTACCTTGTATCCCATCTTTCTGTTTTAGTTTTGATTTTTCTCTCATATCGTGACAAAGCTTGCTATAACACGAAGAACCTGTCGGACTGTTTTTGCTGACATTTCACTCGTTTTCATGGAAATACAGTAGGCATCCTTTTATCTGAACTACCGGGGAAACACTCCTTTAGTTTCGAATATGTTGCCGTTTGGAAGTTGGAAGAAGGGAGCAATGGATTTGGTTCGGATCAGAGGACGGTTCGGATAAACGAGCATTTACCGTATCCACTAAATTAAACCCGTTCACAATCAGGTAACACGTGGTCAAATTCCTGAGTAAAACAAAGACATTTTGTTTATCAAAATAAAACACAGGGAAATGTCTTTCTTTGTAAGAATTGGTGATTTACATCTAGGAAATATCCATATCATGTCCACTAGATCTATACTCATATCCAACTTTATCTTTTTTTTTTATATGGGTCGTTTGTGTTTCCAAGACGGAAATAATACTATGATTTTACAGCAGATATATTTAGATTGCTGACAATTATTTCCTGATGTAACGTTCTCTAAAATTTTTTATTTTCCTTGAAGAACTAGATTTCAGTGTTCGTTGGATTTGAATTGATTTTACTATATTTACAAGGTATGTTCAAATAGATATTATTTTAAACGACAAGAAAAAGATTGAACTTATCGACGAGTATAAACGCTGGAATCTAGAATGTGTAGAGCATGATATGCAAAACTTGTAGTTATTTCACTATTTCAAGTTACTTCGAAAATTTTTAAATTGAGTCCTGTTTATTAGTTACGGTCAGTAAAACATGATACGTATAGATAAAGGTAAATCTGTTGGTTTTCAGTCCATTGAAAAGTGTCACAGGCGGAATAGTGTCACAGGCGGAATAGTGTCACAGGTGGAATAGTGTCAACGGCGGAATAGTTTACAGCACAGGTATAGAAAGAGGCGACTTAAATATGAACACATTCATTCTGATTCAACCCACTTTTTTAAAACGATACATGTACATGGGGACGAACAAATTTATTGAAAGGTTCAGCACTGCACATACACACATTCATACATACATAAATATAGAAAATATATATATATATATACATATATATATACATATATATATATATATATATATATATACACACACACACACACACACACACACATGTATGTATCAATTCAAAACGGTTTCACAACGTTTCAAGCTAAACGAGCTCTTCATAAGGGGAATAACAGCTTATATATTGCAAAATAAACACAAAACACAAAATCTAAGAAAAATTCTGGTCTCCTACATGTTAGAATAACTAGGGGGAATTTATAACAAGAGATATAAAAATAAAAAGTTTTGTAACAATAATAAAGGAGCGAGTTATTGTGCCTATCACATAGAGAACCGACATGTTTTGACTTATTTTCAGGTTGTGAACAAAGGACCAAAACACAGCGCGATGAACAATCAACGCCATCTAAAAGATTTGCTAAAGAAATTATATCCCGGTAGAGTTATGCATGGATGTTCTTATGGAAAGATGTCAAGAGCATTGTGTAGCATGATAATGGACAAGAACTATAATAATAATAATAATAATAATAATAATAATAATAATAATAATTTTAATAATAATAATGACAATAAATAATAAAAATTATAACTGTAATTACTATGGTAAATATTATCGCAGCAATTGCGTACAGGTGAAAACTTATGGCTGGATGTAATTTTGATAAGACTGCAACGGGAAGGTTATATTGTTTCATTTAGACCGAACTCCCCACAAGTTTCCAATTGTAATAGCTATGTCGGTCCACCCCAGGTTTAATTGGTAGCTTCTCGAGAGACGAGACTCGACCTAATGTCTCGTCGAGTTGTAGTTGTTGGCGACTTTCGCGTTGATTTTGTTGCTAATGTGGCTTTTGTGATTATTATTACCATTATATATATTAATAATAATAATAATAATCACACGAAGCTTATGATTTAATCATGCAACAGCCGTTAAGTATAGTAAGATTTTTCAACAGGTCATTTTAGATATAAAGGTATGTAACTGTAATAGAACACTTGTGCATATCATGCATCAACGTCTTCTAAGTGCATGTAAGGAGGGCACCTAACACATTTTTTTAATTTCAAACATGTCGTTAAATTGCTGAAAGATCAGAGGACCACGCATCCTAATATAAAACAGTTTTGTGACTATGAATGGAGACAATGTTAGACACAGGTCATCCATAAACTCACATGCCCAGCATATGGCAGGTTACGAATTAGGCGGATGTGACGCAACGCGTAATGACCTCAAGCCTAAAATTAGCCCTCGTGGGCAACTACGGAAAAACTTTGTAACATGGCAACTAAATTTCAATATGTAGAGTTAACTGAAGACGATGTTCCGGTGGCGAAAGACAGCCTAATAGAAAGTCACTCTATTAAACAATTCACAGCGTCGTTACAATGTCATCTCCCTGCAAGTGGAAATCGAAGTAAATGTACATCCTTTATTTCAGTAATTTGGGCTACTGTAATAGAATACATACAAAAAGGAGCGCGGTGCTCTTCTTATAGTATAAGTGTCAGACATTTAGTACAGGTTTTTTTTCTAGCTAATAAATGGTACATAAACAGTGGGATTTGAGATGAAATCAAGCTATCTAATTTTTATAAAGATCGACGGGCACACCAATGTTTATTTTAATATTTTTCCCTCTAATATCTTGGCAAATTTAAAAAGAAAATTAATAGTGTTCGTCATGAACTAATAGTAAATTATTTCTGGAACCGATGCTATAAAAAAAAGTCTCTGAAGCAATGTCACCTTCATATCTACCTGCCTCAAAATTAAGTTTATGGCTAGAACATCTAAATATAGAAAAGTCCAGAGGAATTTAAAAAGCTAATCCTGTATATAGATATTTCTCAACATTCCGTAATGACTTGTAATCTTTATAACGCATATATTTTGTTGGCTGATTTTCCTGTTCATGCCAATTTTGACACATACAATCTTTTTTTAATGTCTGAAAAAGTTAATGCGTGAAAAGTTTTAAACCGCGCATATTTTTTCACTCGATCAAAATTCAAATAATCTTCAGGAATTCATCCACCACGGCTGTATCAATTTACTTATAACTATATGCCTTATGATTATACTGACGATTTTTCTCTTCTAAATAATTATTAGTGAGATTGCTATTAAGGTGAATTCGTAACCTGTCCTATTACAATAAAAGACATATGAATACGACATATATTCGGTAATCCTCCTTTTCATTCGTGGCTAGAACAAATTGTGGCTCTTAATGCCAAACAGATTACCTGCGATACAATTTCAAGGATATGTTGGTAGGTAGGTAGGTAGGTATTTAGGTAGGTATGTAGGTAGGTATTTAGGTAGGTATTTAGGTATGTATGTAGGTAGGTATTTAGGTAGGTATGTAGGTAGGTATTTAGGTAGGTATGTAGGTAGGTATTTAGGTAGGTATTTAGGTAGGTATGTAGGTAGGTATGTACGTAGGTATTTAGGTAGGTATTTAGGTAGGTATTTAGGTAGGTATGTAGGTAGGTATTTAGGTAGGTATGTAGGTAGGTATTTAGGTATGTATTTAGGTAGGTATTTAGGTAGGTATTTAGGTAGGTATGTAGGTAGGTATTTAGGTAGGTATTTAGGTAGGTATGTAGGTAGGTATGTAGGTAGGTATTTAGGTAGGTATGTAGGTAGGTATTTAGGTAGGTATGTAGGTAGGTATTTAGGTAGGTATGTAGGTAGGTATGTAGGTAGGTTGGTAGGTAGGTAGGTAGGTAGGTTGGTTGGTAGGTAGGTGTGTTGGTGGTAGGTAGGTAGGTTGGTAGGTAGGTAGGTTGGTAGGTAGTTAGGTTGATTGGTAGGTAGGTAGGTAGTTACGTGGGTAGCTTTAAGCAGCCCATCAGTAAAATAGCGGTTATATGATTCCAACTAAAAATAAAATTCGGAAAATGTAAAAAATATTCTACCACCTGTGTTTTTAATTTTTAATTACAATAAAATCACGGAAATTTAATCTCAGTTTAAGTGATTTCCTCTGCCAATTCTGCACAAATAAATAGCACGAGAAAATTGTATTTAAATGATAGCAAATGATGTAATTGGTATTTAGAGAAAATCGTGTCAATATTGACTTTCATTCCATGGCAGATACTGTGACACTTAGGTATGTTAGACATTCCTGTCTTCATGCTATTTACTGATAGCTTGCAATAGGTGTTTTAACTATATACCTTCAACTTTTAGTGTAATTAACCTCCGAAGAGTTCTATTTGTTTTAAAAGTGACTTGACATTCGTATGTGCTCTCGTCTTTTTGGATATTTTTGACGAACAAATCCAATTGACTTTTTGTACAGCAAGTGATATACCAGAAACCAGTCGTCAGGATTGTACATCATCTCTTTGATCGTGATTACTCCTTGGTCGTCGTTTCATCGCCCAACCACCTGAAAATTTAAATCTGTATCAAAGCAACTTAATGAAAACAAATGTAAAAAATGTGAAAATCGAGAAAGTGGTGTAAGAGAGGAATATTGTTAAAAGTAATTTTATCCTGACTTTTGAACCGTGACATTTTCACTGTCAATTTGGAATCATATATCCTAAGAACACTTGAAGCTTCTGATAAAGTATGATGGAGTGAGTTATACCGTGTTAAATTGGATAGAATTCGGGTGATTATAGGTGTGGAAAATTAAAAGTAAACATAGAAATGAATGATTATTCAATCTTCTGGAAAATAATAAAAAGATTCTGTCAGTTATTCTGTTGAAGGATATGACCTTTCGAAAAGATTAACCCATCGCAGATATTTGTTATTAATAGATTTTTCAGAAAAAAACATTTTGACATCGTTTGAATACTAAAAAGGGTTTTATTAATTCAATATACTTCGCTTAACAGTTTCCTATCTGCTTGTCAGAACGATTTACACATATTTGTATAATTAATTCTCAATGAGTCTCTTCTCAACATTAACCAAGCGATAGTTGAATAAAATAATAAAATTGGTATACAGTAAAATATCAACAGTCCATTATTTAAAACACTAGTATCACTTACATTATGTTGATCAGAAAGGCATTCGCAATTTGAAATTTGCCCAGAATGTTTCACTCTTACGGGAAAGTCTTGCAAGAAAGACCAGTACATTACTCAAAACCTAAATAAGTATTTTCTCTCGAGCAAAACAAAACAAATTCTGAGAAGCACGTGCGTACACAGATCAATCTAAGCACTGAAATGGAGACAAGAATGATGTACATGTGCACGTGAAAAAATATTTAAAAAAACTTTGCTCTAAATAATACGGAATATTTAACTGAGAAAATACTTGAGAACTTTTCGCCAACGTTTAATTAAAGATATCAAGCTAATAAAAATGTGTTACACAGCATCTCAGAACTTTTCGTTTTAACTATCTGATTTAATTTAGTCGGTGAAAAGATGAAATATAACATATGTTGAGGTCTCAGAATGATGTTTAAATATGACCTATATACTGGCATGAACTGCAATATCAAGTACAATCCTAAACTGGAGCTATATTAAAGAATATTTGAACATGCATTCGTGTTCCAACTCCAAATCACTTCTCCCGTCACCCGTCACCACCACCACCTCCATGGTTATCAAAGGTCTTGTCATATCCAACAAATGGAGGGATTACGATAACGAAACCTTTGACACAATATTGACTTACACACTGTAATCTCGAATATTGACCAATGCACTCGAAAGTTTGTCTGCTAGTTATCGGAATGTAAATACAAATATGATTTCGATGGCCACAAACTGCCGAAAGAAAAATGCAGTTTTAGAGTGTCATAAAACTTGTCTGAGAGTATATCCCATAGTTCACGTGCCACTAACATTCTTGGCGACTATTCCTTTTGAAGCAATTAAAGAGAGTTAACTTCAGTTCTGTGTATCACATCATATCTTATCCTATCATGTTTCACGAGATCAACAAGTATTAAAATAAACTGTACTACTTCATTAAAGGGGAGAGAGGGTAAGATTCAACAATTGTCTGGAAACGATAATGCATACTTTATCTGGAAACGATAATGCATACTTTATCTGGAAACGATAATGCATGCTTTATTCGGAAACGATTATGCATGCTTTATTTGGAAATGATAATGCATACTATATCTGGAAACGATAATGCATACTTTATTTGGAAACGATAATATAAACTTTATCTGGAAACGATAATGCATGCTTTATTTGGAAACGATAATGCATGCTTTATTTGGAAACGATAATGCATGCTTTATTTGGAAACGATAATGCATACTTTATCTGGAAACGATAATGCATACTTTACCCGGAAACGATAATGCATAATTTATCTTGAAACAATAATGCATACTTTATCTGGAAACGATAATGCATACTTTACCCGGAAACGATAATGCATAATTTATCTGGAAACGATAATGCATACTTTACCCGGAAACGATAATGCATAATTTATCTGGAAACGATAATGCAAACTTTATCTGGAAACGATAATGCATGCTTTATTTGGAAACGATAATGCATGCTTTATTTGGAAGCAATAGTGCATACTTTATCATCTGGAAACGATAATGCATACTTTATCTGGAAACGATAATGCATACTTTACCCGGAAACGATAATATAAACGGTATCTGGAAACGATAATGCATGCTTTATCTGGAAACGATAATGCATGCTTTATTTGGAAATGATAATGCATACTATATCTGGAAACGATAATGCATACTTTATTTGGAAACGATAATATAAACTTTATCTGGAAACGATAATGCATGCTTTATTTGGAAACGATAATGCATGCTTTATTTGGAAACGATAATGCATGCTTTATTTGGAAACGATAATGCATACTTTATCTGGAAACGATAATGCATACTTTACCCGGAAACGATAATGCATAATTTATCTTGAAACAATAATGCATACTTTATCTGGAAACGATAATGCATACTTTACCCAGAAACGATAATGCATAATTTATCTGGAAACGATAATGCATACTTTACCCGGAAACGATAATGCATAATTTATCTGGAAACGATAATGCAAACTTTATCTGGAAACGATAATGCATGCTTTATTTGGAAGCAATAGTGCATACTTTATCATCTGGAAACGATAATGCATACTTTATCTGGAAACGATAATGCATACTTTACCCGGAAACGATAATATAAACGTTATCTGGAAACGATAATGCATGCTTTATCTGGAAACGATAATGCATGCTTTATTTGGAAACGATAATGCATACTTTATCTGGAAACGATAATCCATACTTTATCTGGAAACGATAATCCATACTTTATCCCATTGAAAATTAACTTTCATATTAGTTGCAGTATGGCCTGTCCTACAAAAAGTAATACAGCTGTCGTGACAAGTATATGTCATGACTTAGGAGAAATACAGTGTTCAAGTCGCTGAGACCGTCCTAAAATTCCACACTCAAACAGCTTTTACTCTAAATGATATCAAACCATTGGTATTTCGTTTTAATGCTGATCATTTTATATATATATATATATATATATATATATATATATATATATATATATATATATATATATATATATATATATGTGTGTGTGTGTGTGTGTGTGTGTGTGTGTGTGTGTGTGTGTGTGTGTGCGCGCCTGTGTTTGTGTGTGTGTGAAAGTATGTAACGCTTATTCTCCAGATTTCGTGCATATGTTGTTTTGAAAATGTATACATTTCAAAAATATTTTATCTTAACTTTGCATTAAACGTAGATTGTAGAGTCAGATTGTAGCCAAGGTTTTGCACGTAGAAATTCCGGGCCCCTCGGCAGAGTAGTCATGGGCCCCAAAACTAGTTTAATATTTTTCTTATATAAAAACCTGTGTACAGTTTTGCATATAAAACCTGTAGTAATCTACCATAACTTAGACTTTTGCAAGGAACAAATTTTAATATTTACTGCAAAGATTAATTTTTTTTTTATAACTGAGTTTACGGCGGGTCCTTAGAAATCGCCAGGCCCCTGAGCAATTGCCCCCCCCCCCCCCCCGGGCTGGCCTGGATACGCATGACTATGTACACGGAACGGAATATATTGCGTCTAAAGAAGCTGAAATCTAAACTAAATCGCAGTTTTCGAGATTTAAGAATAACTTTTCAATGCAATACCTGTGTAGGCGGTATAGCAGCCATTGCTCAAAGTCGAGAGAACTTTGGTTATTAACCGAGTTACCATCTCTATCAGTTTCAGTTTCGCTGACTATGAAAACAAATCGCTAAAATCGGTAGAACTGCCGCTTTAAAGAGCAGAAGAGCATATTTTGTACAATCTAGAATTGATTTTATACTAAAATCAGCTTACTGAAAGCAAAAGAATATGTTCACATAATGATAACGCTTGATTACTATCCGAAATTTAGATGCTTCATCTGCAAAACGAAAAAGAATACTAATAATCAAAGTATTATTGACCATGCAACGCAATTATTCAGTTGATGTTATCGATATTATGTGACGTCATAAGACGCAAGCATGAATGTGATCATTTACTGAGAAATTAAGATACAGATTGGTGTTTTAAATTAATTATCGTGAAGCTAAAATTGAATGTTTAAGATATAACATTATGTTTCAGTATTGTTTCAATGACAGTTGTACAATATAACGGTTTTATGTCTCTAAATGGTTAATCATAGACAGTTTATTGAAATTTGTACTGAAAAAGTATTCATTTTGACGGATCAACTCACACGCTTGTCGGCTACTGTAAAATCAACGAGTCCACGTGAATATACATCAGAACAAATTTAATAACCCAATTAAATAAAGACAATGTCGTATTGTAGCCGGACGTATGCACTTACCGTTGCCGATCATGCGTCGAAGGACTACCGTATATACTAGTTTAATTCGATACCAACTGCAAACTGCATAACACCAGATCTGCCGTCACATAATGCGCCGGCAGATCTGGGTCTATGCAGTTTATAAGGACTAATCAGTAGAACAAACAACATATACCCTGATCTGCAGGAGCTATATGCGAGGGTCTATATTGTTTGCATTTGGATGCGGTTTATACGCGAGTATATAGGGTACTTTTGTTAACAGAAAACATGGCGTAAAAGAGACACTTATTTGGTGCAATCGACAGATGTATTTAGTACCATAGATCCCATCATTAAAAAGGAAAAGAATATGTTCAAATAACGATAATGCATGATTGCTTGCATACAAATGCAGTTGCTTCATCGCCAAAACGAGAAAGACTATCAATATATTTACCGCCATGAAAACTTTACAGGCAACTTCACGTAATAGCTCCATTTACGTCATCGCTATTATGTTTCATCACAATGATGGAAATATGAATGTAAATATGTAATTGAAACTTTACAATGCCCAAAGTCCTAAAAATTCCTCGCGCAAAGATGAAAATGTCATTGTTAAGTTATAGCAAAATAACGTTGTTCTGTTTTAATTGGGTCTAAAGCATATAATAAATAGATAATTGACGTTGTACTGAAAACTATATGTGAGAACTCATTTCTTTTGTTTCTTTTGGGGGGACGACTCGCAAGTTTGTCAGCCACTGCCAAAACAATTTGTCCACATGAATATTTATCAGTACAAATTCAATCACCCATACCTCTAACCGTGTGGGTCATTTATTAACAAGTATATTTCAGCAATGCTACATACAACTATCTGACTACTACGTAATAGGAGTCCATCTGTCTTAGCAAAACTGTATATTTCAGCAATGCTACATACAACTATCTGACAACTACGTAATAGGAGTCCATCTGTCTTGGCAAAACTGAGCTAATTTCCAAAGAGTCTCCTTTTTACGTTGCTTGTAGGAGTCCATCTGCCTTGGCAATAATGAGCTAATTTTCAAATAGTCTCCCTCTTACGTTGCTAATAGGAGTCCATCTGAATTGGCACTAGTGAGCTAATTTCCAAATAGTCTCCCTTTGCTAATATGAGTCCAATAATAATCTAATTACCAAATAAATGCCTAAGAATGTTGTAAACATTATATTTATTATGTATTCCCCATTTAAAACGAATATATAAAAACAAGACATGTTAGGCTTCATGATGTATATTATCAAGATGTGTTTGTTTTCCGAACACGGTTGCCATACGGCACATTCAACAACACAAATTTGTGTTCCTCGATATCTAGGTAGAAACTGTCAGGTCTGATAATTTTCATATAACTTTATTGCCGGTGAAAGGAATTGTTATTTTTTGATGTAGTTAAAATTGAGTATTTACCCTACCTTTTATTTAATTGTAGAGTTATCTAATTTTTTCCCCTTTTTCGGTTTGTCAAATTTTTGTTGAGGTTCGTTGTAACTTTACACATTCATCCGGACAACGTATAAAGGGATTAGTTTCAAGGTTGATTGATTTTGTTTGTCTCTGATATAATATACAACTGTAGTTGATTGATTTTGTTTATCTCTGATATAATACACAACTGTAGTTGATTGATTTTGTTTATCTCTGATATAATATACAACTGTAGTTGATTGATTTAGTTTATCTCTGATATAATATACAACTGTAGCTGATTGATTTTGTTTATCTCTGATATAATATACAACTGTAGTTGATTGATTTTGTTTATCTCTGATATAATATACAACTGTAGTTGATTGATTTTGTTTATCTCTGATATAATATACAACTGTAGTTGATTGATTTTGTTTATCTCTGATATAATATACAACTGTAGTTGATTGATTTTGTTTATCTCTGATATAATATACAAGTGTAGTTGATTGATTTTGTTTATCTCTGATATAATATGCAACTGTAGTTGATTGATTTTGTTTATCTCTGATATAATACACAACTAAAGTTGATTGATTTTGTTTATCTCTGATATAATACACAACTGTAGTTGATTGATTTTGTTTATCTCTGATATAATATACAACTGAAGTTTCTTAATGGAATATGAATGGGGATAAGTCCATAGACAAGAATTTTGAAATAAAATTCAAAGTTAATATCAATATAATTAATATCAAGCCGTAGAAACTTGCTATGCATCCTGCCATCTCCAATAGCATTACAAGAATTGATTCTGCTATATATTTCTGCAACAACAAAAAAATAAAAACAAAATAGGATTTGTGTGCTAATATTTCTTAAGTATTTCGCTGCATATAATTAATTGATTAAATTTGACTCCGACTGAAGTTTGTACGCTAAACTCAGATGCTATTTTGCATGGACAAGTGAGGGGTGTGCGACTATAATATATATTAGTACACTACGCCTGCATAGCGAAAGAGCTTCATAGAGACCGTTAAAGAGCTTCATAGAGACCGTTAAAGAGCTTCGTAGAGACCGTTGCTTCAAATACTTGTTTTACAATGTCCTCTTCCGTATCCAGCATCATATGGATCTGCTTTTCCATACCGAGTCCCTCGTATCCAGCATCACATGGAGTGAGCTCACCTCACTCACGTCTATATAAACTAAAACTCTAAACACAAGCTAAACTGGACTTGCACGCCAACAGTCTTTGCAAGCTCAGTTTAACGGCTTGTTATGTAATATCTCACCTCATATCTAGCTTGAGCATGCGTATGGAGCTATAGAGACCTGCAGGCTCTCCAGAACGAGAGGTAACATTTACAGGGTTATCACATACTTCTGGTATGGTGATGCTGCAAATCGGTCTCATACCTGAATAAAGGAATTCCAGATTAAAAGCATATACGTTATGTTTTCGTGTCATAAAATAAATCTAACATTTGTGGAATAATCTGGAATCTTTAGCAATATCCATGTTTTAAGGTATGCTATAAATCGTGTCGTAACATCCCAATCAAAAAGCTTTCTGGTATATCAAACCCTGTGTTCAGTTAGCAAACGAGGAAGTTGCAATTTACCGGAAGCGTGTGCTATGCAACAATGGGCACATCACTCCGGATAGTTAGCCATCAGCACTGGTATTATACGAACCTGTTTTTGCTGCAGATTTTACAAACCTGTGTTGAAAGCTATGAAGCGTCTTTAATGCCTGATAAATATTACAGCGCCAACTTATTGCCAATTAAGAGAGCATATCTGACAAACGGCAACAATTATAAATTTTTTTTCGCGTGCAAACCACTTTCAACATGTGTCAGAAAGTTTTTGATGTTGTTTGAAACTTTCTATTAATTGATAATTAAATGTCCGTAATTTGACTGTTTGGTCCGTAATGGTACGTACATGTCAAATGAAATCGTTGTTTTGACAGACTGGTGTGTGCAAAGTATTTATAAATAACCATTTCCTCGTTTTGCCGACAGCAGGTGATACGGTATCATGGAAACAAAATATATTTGGCGTCGTTTTGCTACACAAGGCATTACGAAAGCTTTAATTCTTTACCTTTTACCATATCAATTCGCATAATCATGCTTGGTTGTACAAATCAACTATTCATTTCTGTACGAAAGTAAAAGTCAACATTTGTACCAAAAGTACAAATTACAAAAAATTTAATGTAAAGGTTTCTCAACAATGCAAAACAAGCACGGTAAAAAGATTGTAGGTCAATGACTTTTTAAGTAATGCAAGATATGTAACAGAATGGAAAAAATGAATTTGAATCATACCGTCAGTTACTAATACTAACACCATGACCACAACCACCATCTTTTCTGGTTCTAATCCTTGGTTAAAAACATAAAAGTCCTTATTGCCAGAATGCTCACTGCCGAGTTTGGTTGAAATTGGAATTATAGCTGATTAGAAAAAAAGGTTGAAAATAGCTGTCATTGAGGGACGTAGAACGACGGACAACGGACGACGCACACCAGAACATACATAATCTCACTTTGGTCTTATGGCCAAGTGGGTTACAAATTTATTCAGAATTCTACACTCTTGTTAAATTTGTATTTCTTTGTATTTTGTCTCATCCATAGAATCCTTAGCGTAATATGTCGTCATTCTTTGATATGATATTGCACTTATCGTCCATAGTACGAGCAATCTTAAAATAAACATAAAATTTGTGGGGAAAAACTGGAGTCTTTAGCAATATTCATGTTTTAAAGTATGCTGTAAATCAAATCATTTTAACGAGGATACAGTTTTAGAGAATTTAGCGAGCAAACTCATTTTCGCTAAAATTTCCCTGCTGTATCTAACTTTTGCTTACGCTGCAGTTCCTGTTCTATCTCAAGTTTTGTCTGAAATATGTCACATTTCCTGGTTGCATATGGAAAGTGAATCTCGGAGCCGTTAAGGTTCTAAGACACGCTCCAAAATAATCTATAGAACTAAACACACCACAGAGCGGTACTAAGGCTGTAACCTACACGATTTAATGTAATATGAACTGTAAAATAATTTTTAATCCTACGATAATATTTGTGCCCTATGTCAACCTCTTGCTTCTGTCAAATTCCCTTCATAAACCTACCATTACTGAACATGAACCCAATTATTTGCACTCATTATTCTAACACAAGGGAGTTATGGATCATGAACATATCTCTAAGACATAGTTATGTAAGATAGCTGAAGATACGGACTGTTTTTTATGCATTACAATATGTACTGTGTGGCGTGGTGGTGGTGGTGGTTGTGGTTATCGTTATCTAGAGGATGATTGACCTCGGTGTTATTGCCCGGATCGAGTAAAGAATAATATAAATTGTGAAACTTATAGATGGAATGAATAGAGATCTGAGAAGATATATAGAACAGACTAAAACGAGCCCCCGTATATGAAATATAACAATTTAATCAATTACATAAACAACTGTGATAATGCATTACATTAGGAAGATACACTTCTTTTGAAATAAATCATTCACTGAATTTTAAACACAAATATACTTATATAAATAGCCGATCTGTTTAAATGATAGAATTAATTCATCATAGAATCGAGTGAACAATCGAAGTCATTGCTTTGTAGAGCTTCATAATCTGGTTTCCTCCGGTTCACCGTGCTGTTCAACTGGTTCCTTCGCTTTCTTCTCACTCTGACTATCTTCTTGCCTCTGTCGCCCCTCAAACTTTGTGTGGGTAGGTGGATACGTAGGTATGTAGATACGTAGGTACGTGGATAAGTCAGTGGATTACGTCAGTGTAGCTATTTCCCCTTGTGCTTGTGCTTTCAAAATAAACAGAGAAGCAACCTAAATCTTCTGTGAATTATCCTACTGGGAATAGATCATTACTCCACTCTCGTTATGTCAGATATCATCCTATCGGAAGTCAAACAGATACCAACGGCTATCTGGTCAAGCCAAACACGGCAGGCCATAAACAAACAAACCTAGTTTCATAAGATTAATCTATTTCCTAACGGCTATTTCATCGCTGACTCACATTAACATCACACGAGACATAACAGTTTCATTCTCGATTATACAAATGAATGAATGAAATTCATTACATGGCTTAACTACGTTAATTTCAGCGAATACACACATTCAAGTCTTTAGCGTCCATGAAATCTCACTTCATGGCTTAACAACGTTAATTTCAGTCGATACGCACTTAAGTTTTTATCATACATGAAATCATCTAAGATCGGTGAATTCACACGGATTCTCATACTCATATCAACTAAAGTAATGCATGAAATTCTTAAAATACATGACTCCTATAACACTCAAGACAACAAATTCAAACAATCTGTCAAACTTATATATAAGAAGATCATTGTACGAATTCAGATAATGAACTTAAACACAGTTATACTCATATCAAGAAAATTGATCTACGAATTCATACAAATAAATTCATGCAAATATAAGTAAATAAATTCAGCCAAATAATTATATTGGTATCAACGAATTACATGAGATTGATGCAAATACCTTGTGCTTTCAAGCCTTGTTCGCTTCTACCGCCAGCATTGTGTCCGTCAACTTTCCAGACATCCAGTCCCTTGGATTATTGTTTTACGAGATAATTTCTTGCAAATTCAATCTCGGAGCCAAAAATATCTTCCTCTTACAGGAGTTTAGACTGACTAAATTTTGCGATGTGGCATATTAAAACCATGAAATTTCGTGTGGGAAACACGCCCCTTATTTACCGTAGCCAATCAGGATTAAATATATCTACCACCCTTTTTATAAATAGGCGCCAAAATTTGCGGTCATCCTGACCCTCTAGATTTCCAAATAACTGATTCTGGACAATCTCAACTCTGACATTTTCGATACAAAGATTGAGCTAACCTTTTCCCTTCCAGTTTCTCTGACTGTTAAATAAACGAATGCTGAATTAAAAATCGGTTCCTCTCACAACACAGACCTTAAAATCCTCGCAGCATAGCGATTTAATATGCAACCTGTCCTCATAAAACTAATTAATTGTTCTCTGTCCAAGTTAATGTTCTCTTTATAGATCGACAGAAATTTGCACCCTTACATACTGGTATCTACAACATCACGCCCTGCATATGCAAAATGTTTGTAATCTTATAAACAGTTTCTTTTTTCTTTTTTTCTAAATCTTTTGACTAATATGCCTATATTTGTCATGAATGTATGCATGCTTTCTTTATGTTTTTTGCGATGTATTTTGTTGGATATTTGTGCGTTCCGTGCTTATTTATTCTGCGTACAATGTGTGTTTGTGACAGGAGGGAAATTTTAAAAGGTCTGTAACATCGTATGGTGTCTTGAATGCATTTTATATGCATGTTGTTATATTTTTAATTATCTGCACTGTAGATATTCAGCGCTGATGTTCTGTATATTTAAATACGTTGAGGTCTACATCGCAGCTCAGTAAATATATAATAAATGAAGATATATTAATGTAATTGCAATTTTCTCATATCCCGCTTGAACGACTCTACTGCTGACTGAAAGGTAACGGGAATAATGCATGTTATTCATGAGCACAGGGAATTACTGCTGACTGAAAGGTAACGGGAATAAATACATGCTATTCATGGGGACAGGGAATTACTGCTGACTGAAAGGTAACGGGAATAATGCATGTCTTTCATGAGGACAGGGAATTACTGCTGACTGAAAGGTAACGGGAATAATACATGCTATTCATGGGGACAGGGAACTACTGCTGACTGAAAGGTAACGGGAATAATGCATGTTATTCATGAGGACAGGGAATTACTGCTGACTGAAAGGTAACAGGAATAATGCATGTTATTCATGAGGACAGGGAATTACTGCTGACTGAAAGGTAACGGGAATAATGCATGCTATTCATGAGGACAGGGAATTACTGCTGACTGAAATGTAACGGGAATAATGCATGCCATTCATGAGGACAGGGAATTACTGCTGACTGAAAGGTAACGGGAATAATGCATGCTATTCATGAGGACAGGGAATTACTGCTGACTGAAATGTAACGGGAATAATGCATGCCATTCATGAGGACAGGGAATTACTGGCGAAAGATCTCTAGTAGGGTCTCTTGCTGTTATTCGATGAGAGACAGAGAGACTGAGATTAAATTTGGTTAATTTAATCTTCTTTCTGTAAGATAAATTGTAGTCACCATTTACTTACATGAGGGTCAGAAAAAACGAACGGAGGTGAAATTCTCTACGAATATGTATATCATTATATGCTTTATAGGAACAGTAGGCGTGAGAAAATATTTTTGTTAGATCAGCGGAAAAGGAGAAATCATCGACTTGTGAAACAAAGCAAAAAATGAAACTTACAGATGAATAATGTGAGATTTTTGTGTTGTTATTATACAGAAGTTTGCAAAAGTCTTTGTGCCAAAGTATTCGAATTTTGAAAATTTTATGTAAAATCAAGAACAGATATTTAAAACTGTCGTTGATAATTTCCACGTTCTTAGTGTTCTGATGTCAAAAGCAAATTTTGGGATTTCTTTTTAGAAAAATAAAAAAAAATCAATACGATTTTGCGATCATATATTGAAAACGATAGCGGAGAAAAAGGGAGGATATAGTTTTGGGATCCTCCTTGTATTCTGTTCAAGTTTTTGTAAGCGATCAGTTAGTAATATCGTATCTAGGGTTTGTTTTTCTTTTACAAGCTATATGCAAAATTAGTGTAGAGTTGACTGTTTTGGAAGATAAAATGTGGAAAATAAACATTCCAGATTAGATCCGAAGCTTTTACTGACAGTTAATATATTAGCTTGAACTAACGATTTTTTGATACATTGTTACCTTATATACTCGTTTGTACATTGAGTCAAACTGCAAACTGCACAGACCAGATCAGTCGGCGCATAATGAGCAGGCAGAGCTGGGTCTATGCAGTTTATTAGGAGTAATCAATAGAACAAACAACATAGATCCTGATCTCTGCTACTTGTGGATATATGCATAATTAAAATATCCAATCTATGTTGGACATTACACTTAAATGTTAGTTTTTATTTGTGACACGCAATCTTGATTGGAACACTTCCCAACAGTGGCGGTCGCGACGGTTCGATGCGCCCGGGGGGCAACATACTTTAGTGGCGCCCCAAATTTGCCACAGAGAACAGTTTTTATGTCAGTTGCCAACCTCCACCACCCCCATCTACAACTGCATTAAAAAAGCTCCCGACGGTCCCCCCCCCCCCGCCCCTCGCCAGGCGCCAGGGGACAATTTTGCCTCTCCCCTACCACCGCACCGCCACTGCTTCCCAACACCTCAGAATCGTGATATACACTCGTTCAGTCCATCAGATGCTCCCCGATTTCCTGATTTTGCGATTTGTTTCCGTTATGACATAAATATTTACATTATTAAACGCAACGTAATGTATATACTGATACCGAGTCATCAGTGAAATACAGCATGCATTGTTAGATATAAAAAAATGTACTAATTTAATTCCGTGGAAATATTTTGTCGTGTTAGAATGAATTGTAAATTGTCTAAGATGTTTGAATTGCTTGTCTACGTGGTTTATGTGGCTACTGTGAAAAAAAGCAGTCATACAGAGATCACCAATTCAGAAAATAGATCATCTGTTTTCTAAGTAGGGTTCATCACAAACATTCCTCTGCTTTAAAGAAACCAGATAAAAATGGTAAAGAATGTCAGCAAAAAGGAGAAACAATCTCTCCATAACTCAAACAGCGATAAATCTCGAAAGCTCTCTCTTGTGCACTTGAAAAGACACAGTTCTCCGAGTTTTAGAGACATAAGCGCAGCTAGGACTGCCAGGCGAAGCCAGAACACGCTCCCTACCTAATTCTCGGCGTGAAAATATATTATGGATGACGGCAATCTTAAACTATAACTGGAACAGTGAGGAAGCAAACACCGCTTCTCACAAAATTATCACATCTGACCAACCCAGTGTCATGCAAAAGGTGCTGAAAGTTGGTCCATTAACGGCTCTTTGTCTCTGTGTTTTCCTATAACTTCGATGACATTACACAATTTGAAACCGCGTTGTATTACAGCGAGTGCTGTGTCGCACTGCAAATATTGGGTTAGAGAGAAGGTAAACAACATTTATTTGACTTAAACTTTGATTTAAAATTTGCTCCTCCTAAACTGAATTTGCTGTTTAAATTAGTATTAAAACCAAAATCCTTGAGCCGTTCGATTTTAATACCTGCAAACTGAACAATTGGTTAATCGCAATTAGCGAATATTCCCTCGAGATTGAATTGCCCATGTTTTTCTAGGTTAAATTTAGTGTTTATTTCAAGGAAACGAAGAAAGGTGACCGAGAACGTTCACTGGAAAATTAAATTTTTCAATAAAATATAAAAATATAGTTATCTAGGCTAATAATAACTATATTGGCGAGCTTTAAAAACCCTTTTTGACATGATTACAACTATTTTTGTAGTCATTCATTGACCATTTATGCCATTTCGCTCGTTATACCAATTCAATTAATCTTCCGTCATAGATGCGTAAAACGTTAGGACATGCCGTTGCCGATCAACCGCCTACCAGCACTATTGCTGGAAAAATAAGAGATGTAACGCAATCAAAGGCATACTCAGTGGCGTAGTGAGGCAAAGTGCCGCCTAGGGCCAACTAACAAAATTACGCCCCCCCCCCCCCCTCCATTCGTATTATTTATGATATATACGGGTACTCTTATCAAACTGCCGCCCCCTAGAAAGTGCCGCCCGGAGCCACCGCCCCCTTCGCCCCCTCGCTACGCCACTGGGCATACTGACAGCTTGTCATAGCTTATCCTATGCTCCGACACGTATATGCGTACATAAACCACGTTAACTATGTATCATATATAGAAATTCAAATGGTCACAATATTTTCGAACCATTTTGCGTCACATATTTCAGTTTATATATATATATATATATATATATATATATATATATATATATATATATATATATATATATATATATATATATATATATATATATGAGTGGGCGTGTTTACCTCTTCTACAGCATATATTTCAAGAAGGTATTAGATTACTGTGTAATATTGATAACATGAGTGGACATGGTATGATAACTCAGTTTATCTTTATCGTTATATAAATATTGGCAGTATACACTTATATTACTCTTGGAGTGAAGAGCGGTGGTAGTGGTGGCTATGGCATATACCCACAAAGCAAATAAATATGTTGCACATGCTGCTGCTATGTATTGAGAAAGTTACAACCATTTCGCTCTTCATTCGTATATTATTGAAGATTGATCCAGCTGTGTTGTTCCCTTGTGTCAGTTTTTAATGTAATGAAACATTCTACAAAAAATACCATTTCTTTCTTCTTTCTTAAATAATTTTTTTTAAAAATTAATGTATAATATTAATTTCTTTTGTGCAGCAGGTCTTACTTATTTTGTCTCTTTTCTCAATGTTTTGTAATGAATTTCCAAAACGAACTAAATTCTCTACACAGGTCGACAGCTTTTAGTACTTGCTAGCCTTGAATTAAATCAATTTATCGCTGCATTATTATGTTATTTTAGAAAAAAGGCGTTTTATCCGCTTCGTGCTTCACTGATTCAGGATCATAATTTCCTTCTTTTGAAAGCACATGTGTTTCACACGCCTTTAAATCATTCGCAGCACGATCTCTATTACAAATGCGATTAGAAACTTCCTTCTTTGTATAATTTTTTGAAAATATTATGAATAGCTGTAGCTATTCAAACATTTAGGGAAACTAATCGATACCGTACTGTTTGTGTCTGTCTTTGTTTTTAACGATTAATTATAGTGATATGCCAAAAGAAAGGGTTTTCTCCACAAATGCTAGTATCATATACTGACAAACACTCTGGACTATACAAATGAGCAAAAACTACAGTAATGAATCATTATATTGTAGCAGTCTTCATGGCAGCTACTGTAAGGATTGTTAGTATGAGATTTAATATCATCTTTTACTTTCAAAAGTCATTGCTATTTATCAAGACGCCAAAACCGATCAATTAACATGTTGACAGGAATGTACTGGGTAAGCAACTCGGTCCTGGACTTATCTGCCGGGACAGGCCCGGGGTTTTGCTCACACCAGTAAAACACCGGTAAAAACGGATTTTGTTGACGGCCCACCGGCCCACCGATGCGGCGGTCTGCCGGGACAGGCTCGGGGTTTTGCTCACACCAGTAAAACACCGGTAAAAACGGATTTTTTTGCGGCGGTCCACCGGATTTGTCCCGGTATGCCCAATGGCCAGTACACCACTGCATGTTGACGCCTGTGGAATTGCGTTGGTAGGTGCGCGTGCCATTTGAATAGATGACCTGTAAACATTTGCAGTTTAGATCACGAAATAGCATCCACGACCTGACTGTCACCATAAACTGTCTGATCAGGTTCAAGGTTGCGTGTTTACTTAGGATTTCGAAGGAAAATCATAGATCTCGATCAGCAGGCGCATAATGGTGCCATTAAACGACTGGATCTACTTTGTTCGCGCTCGCACCACTTTAATACACGATGAAAAAAAAATATCCGCGATGATTACAAGCGTAACAAATGTCGTCAATATCTTTTTCATGTTCCGAATGGTAAAAACAAACTTACATTGCAAGCAATACGACTGATTCTTATTCTGTCAAACATTTCTGACAAACATGTGCCACTGAGTATATTAAACTGAATTACCAATGTCGTTTCATTATGGCCCCTCGTTATTACATAGAATTGTCATTTGTTGCTGTAAATAGGGAATTTAATTCACCTTAACCGATATATGTTGTTCTTTTTTTTATCGAAGTTACATAAACGAAGGTGGAAATGACAAGAAAACGGGCATAAATGGAAACTAAACAGTTTCCTCCATAAATGAGCAAATTTTACCCCTGGGTGGATTTCCCCGTCCTCGATCCCCGGAAGAATGGCTTTTGAGCCATTTTTCTTCCAGGGAAATATTTCTCATAGAGCAACCTTTCTCCCCTCTCCTGACCATTTTTCTCAGGGGACAAAAGCACCCTAGAGACACTTTTCTTCAGGGGTAAAAACTAATATAGGGCCGTATTTCCCCAATATGGTAAAATACAGACATATCTCGCAAGGTAGTTTTCCCCCCAGGACGATTTAACCTCAGGAAAACTGACCCACTAGTAGACTTCTAACCCCTACCGCGGAAATTTTACTCTAGATTTATTTTTCTTGAGTTGGTGGCAGGGCCGGCATAGGGGGGGGGGGGGGGCACAGGGGGCACATGCCCCGGGCCCCGATAGTTATGGGGGTCCCCCTTGTTGCCGTGGATACAATTACATGTGTTTAAATAAACCCTCTAATACTTAGCCTATTATAGCTATAATAATTATACACATATTAAGGACAGTTTAATGACTAATTTTAGGTTGTATTTGTAGATCCACAAGGGCCCCCTATCTTAAGTGCCCCGCCCCTTCCCCTCAGCCTTAATCCGGCTCTTATTGGTGGGGATGGTGTGGGGGAGACTACACTAGAGTATACTTTCCCCCGGGGAAATGCCACTCTTGGATTATTTTCCCCCTTAAAGTGCATGGTTTCTTTGGAGCTGTATACTGTACACGTATTGTTTTACTCTCTCTTTTTCCCTACATACACTGTAACCCAGTTGGTAGAGCGTCGGACTCGTAATCCACTGATCGCGGGTTCGATACCCTCCGCAGCCAGCCCTTGTTGGCTGCATCAGTGTGTTCATGGGAAAGGCACTTAGCTCCCATTTTGTCGGCGGGATTTAGCCAATAATGTGCTAAAACTGCCGTTAAAACCAACCAACGAAACAACAGACACTTCTACCAGTGGCGGCGCTAGAGTTCGAGGCGCCCGGGGGCAATATTCTTTAGTGGCGCCCCTAACGAGGCGCCCGCGGGCAATGTTCTTTAGTGGCGCCTCTACTTTGCCACAGAGAACAGTTTTTTATGTCAGTTGCCAACCTCAACCCCATCCCCATCTACGCCCCGGTTACAGCTGAAAAAAAAGCTCCAGACGGCGCCCCCTCCTCGCGCCGCCACTGACTTGTACATAACTAGAAAAACGAATTATCATCCCGTGACTCTGTAATAAGGTGGAAAAAACGTTATGAGTGATTCCTGAGTTTTTATAGGAGCACTAAGGGTTTGTGGATTAGGTTGCACAAATCTGACAACCTTACAAACTGGTTCCTCGTATATCTCCATAATATTATTTCACAGCCCATACTATCGACGGAATGTTTAAAATTATTGGGCCATAGCTTTAAAACAGCTAAGTGCATTTCAATAAAATGTTAGTATATACTTCCATTCACTTAGTATTCAAGACACGTATGAAAATAAGAGTTCGCTTGCTTGTAACTCAGCTACTAAATTTGAGATGAACAGAGCAAATATTCAGATTATTGTGAGTGGTTTGTTTAAGACCGAAGTGGATCTAATTACACCTATTTTTTGTCATTAGCCTGCTTAAAAGTTTCAAGTAAGGATAAAATGTAATATTTTATTGAGATAGAGTATAACCACATTTTTTTTTTTTTTTTTTTTTGCAACCATCTTTGCGTACCGTACCGTTTCCTTATCGTTCTCATCGCTTCAATTGCCTAACGTTCGAACGGTCCATCAATCGTCTCTTCGTCTCCGTACCGTTTCGTAAGGTACCGCACCGTTTCGTAAGGTACCGCACCGTTTCAAGATAGTTCCCCAGTGTCTCTCCGCCTGTAGTTATTGAAATTTGGTGTTCTGTCTTAATTCAACTTTACCGTAGTTAACTGATTCTTCGTAAATTCTCTAAAAATAAGTATAAGGTCTAAACATTGAGAAAAAAAAAAAAACGTTCAAATCATTTCTATGTTACAAGGTCAGCGTATCGTTTCGTACCGTATCGCACCATCCTAATTGTTTCCCACCGTTTTCGTACCCAACTGAACCGTTTGCATACCGTACCGTCTTCGTACCGTTTCCATTGTTGCAAAAGACGTTTTAAGTGCAGTGTGTCAAAGTAGTGAAATATGTGCTGTGTAGCTTCTGGGAGATTTGGAACAACACTACAATATTCGATACACAGTATCACCAGGAAAGAAATTCTGCTCTATGGGGAAAAATAATCTCATGAGTGACCTTTCTCTGGGCGAAAAAAAGACTCAATGATACTTTTGACCAAGGAAGAATACTCATGAGAATTTCTGAAGTGTGTGTGTTTGTGTGTGTGTGTGATCTACTCTCTTTTCAGAGGGGTGAGGGGGGCTTGGCTCGGGAGAAAGCTTCCCTGTGAGACCGGTAATAAGCTTAGTCCTGCTTCAGATGTTGGCATTACATGATCACGTGATCTATTCCCATGTCGGCAGTTCTTGTTGTCGAAATACTCAAAACTTAACAAAATCTACGTTATTTCCATTCTCCAAGTATCACAACACTAACTGGGACAATCAGCTGTTATTGCATTTTAGTGCACTTCCTAAGAAAATCAATAATATATTTTCTCTAATTTTTCCTGCAGATTATTACTGTAAAATCTTGTATTAAATAGAAAGCAGTAATAAATCCATACAGAAAATAACATGTTAATTGAATTGGGCCTCTTACCTTTTGTATTCGATGACAAAACAAACAGGTGTGATTAGGCCGGTTCCAGAAAGGTCACTTGCACTAACATTTCAGACATTTCGTTGAAAAGCAACTATTTGCAGAAAATGCAACATTACCTAAGATGAGTTTTTCTGTATGATGCGTCCAGTTTTTTGCCTAACATAGGTAAAATAGTTTTGGTGCATCAGAACTTATAACAAATGCTATTAATTTCATCAAAAAGTTATAAAAACGAAGGTTACAAGCAGCAATGCGTTGTTTTTTTTCAAAAGCATTGGCACGTGCAACAACTGAAATCGGACATTGTGTACATTCTATGTCAAGCGTACCCAAGACGTGTCTAGGACAACTAATCTTTCACAACTCTTGTCTATATTATGCAAAGTATTTACAGCTCCATTATTAGGTTGTGCTTTATCTGTAAAAAAAAAAAAAAAAAAATTACTGCCTCATTGGAAGGTTCAGCACCTTTTTCGAAAATTTAAACTAGAAAATTACATTGTAACCATGTGCGTTGAATAAGGTCACATTTAAAAAAAAAAAAAAAATTTCAATTAATCTTTTGTATTAACAAGGATTTATATCAATCACCGAGGAACGTTGAGCTTAGAATACAAAAGCCTAAATATGTATTTAAGTGGGAATTGACAAATATTTTGTCATAATTGTACTTCTTTCCCTCCACTGATAATATATATATATATATATATATATATATATATATATATATATATATATATATATATATATATATATATATATATATATATATATATATATATATATATATATATTGAAAAACTGAGAATCATCTAGGTTTCGTAAAAAAAGAACTCTCGGATCGGCGGTCTAACATAAATGTATGACTTTGATGTCAAATGAGTTGTAAATTTGCTATTTAAAAGTAGATATTACCGGGTCAAAACTCAAATTATTTCTGTAAGCAATGAACATCACCGGCATACTAAATATATGTCTTTTTTGGCAAGTACAGGCAGTATTAATAGTTTTATACATTTTCCATGATATGCCGGCTATAATTAACATCAGATCAGATTTATTGCTTCGTGTTTCATACGAGATGTTCCATTAGAAGTACAAAAGTGTAAGTGATATTTTTACTTCAAATTGTACGCACAAGTTTTAGCAAATATCTTTCATATTCCTAGAGCAAGACATATTGGCGTGCATATTTTAAGGATCAAGGACACTAAACCGACGACTTCTTTTGTGCATGGCGAGATTCTTGCCAGATGAAGAATCCATCTTGATCGCCTTGGTAAGCAGCTATTAAAATTAATACAGAATGACTGTCTGAGATAGCGCAAAATTGAATTACATTTTGTGTATTTCAGCAAAATATTATTTCAGACAATGTATTCTTCTATTTAAAAAGGTTACAGTTAAACCATACACCCGTTCTATAACATTTTATGATGTAATTGTCTTGTATACAAGTTCTGTTCGATTCTGATATACATTGTTCCAAATCTTTAGTGTACTTGGCGGCTTTCTCAAACTGACGACTCCATCCAAATGATGGCATTCAAAAAATGTCATCACTGAAACGATAAAGTTTCATGTACTAATGATAAGGGCAAGGAACACACTTATCTTAGACACGAAACCCAGTAATAACTGTAATTGCTAGGTTTGATTGTTATCCACATCTGTTCTGGAAATAGCCTCAGACATTTGTGGTGCTAGTTTCATCCTGAGAAATGTTTGGAATGCCGGAAGCGTAGATTACGAGTTGAGCATGAGTTATATCTATATCCAGTTACCTACCTCCTTACCTAACCTTGTATCTATCCAACCTTAAAGGGGGTGGGGGGTACTTTTTCCGAACTCTAAAAATACTTAACTGGACAATGTATCTCTACCTTCACGGGACCGCCATCTAACTTCATTATCCAAAGGATGCTACAGCGTTTAGCATCGTATTGCTAATGGAGTTGTGATTAAGCACGGGTATTGCTTTCACAGGGTTTTAAACCTGGGGCACTTGACATCAGAAGCCATGGTATTAACCTATAGACCACCATCTCTACCACTGTTTGTTGTCAGTTTCAATGCCATGTGACAGTAGTTTATGCCACTAATTTGGTCGTGAGTCTAAGGTGCATCAGCTGCGGTCGACTACATTCATACTGTTTTTCATAAGAGCAAGCTAAACATGAAAAAGTAACTATGGTAGTAACGTTTCCAATCAGACCAAACCGTGGCAGTTTAGATGCTGTCACAGAAGACTTCCTTTTGAATGTAGATTTTAAAAGGTGGAGTCCGAAATTGCTGAAAAATAGGGAGCAAATCCGATATCAATAGCAGTGTTATGTATCGTACAGCGGCCAGTTGTCGTTGAACTCCTTCAATCGTGCGCCGTGTTTCTCGAGATATAACGCGCTTGTTTCGAGATAATAACGTCATCAGCTGTGTCGCCAGCGTTCATCAGAAGCGAAAGAATAATTTTATAGTAAAAGCATAAAAAATGCGATTCAAAAAGGTAATTTCATGTAATTTAACAAAATCATAATGAAAATCTATGTTTTCACTAATGCCTTTTTTGTCCGACTTTTTGACCTTGAATTTTCTATTATATGCTTCACTAAGCGCATGTTGGCTTTGTTTACATATTTTGAACACGATAATCCACTTTGGGAATTTCTACAACTGGTTAGCCAATGTAATCATGTTGGTTTCTTATACAACGTAAGAAAAATGTACACTCGAAATGTATATTCACTACGGACTTTTTCGTTTCAGTATTATTTCATAATAAACATATATTCTATATCAAAAGACATTGAATTTATTATAATCAAATGTGTATCCATTCACCAGTGTCTATTTTTAAATTTCTCTCTCTCTCTCTCTGTCTGTCAGTCTATTGAGTCATGTATCTATATGGTAAAGAACAAGTAAGCAGTAATGTAAGTGCACAAACTACATATAGAATTAACGAAAAAAAATCATTAATTTAAAAAAATAAATAAATTAATTTCAAAAACACGGAGACGCTATAAACTAATAATATCCATACCTTGTTCTAACTGGCACGTTCCGGTCATATGCCACGTGACTTTAGTGAGTGCCACGAACCATGGACGTCTATTCCGGAAATAGGTAAACATACACACACTCGGAAAAACGGTAATTATGAACTTATGTACATGAATGCCAAAAATATTTTCACGCTGACTAAATGAAGTAGATATAGTTGACCACTGTTTATGGTTTATTTGAATAGATTATCATAATATTATAACGAACGCGTTAAAATTCACGTTAAGTCCACGAAAGGTGGTTACTCGAGGCTATAATGTTTACATATTTAACATTGTCCTTGGTTATAGGATGTAAACAAGTTGTTTACTTAGAATCCAAGGTCAGGGTTGCTTTTGTTTACAATTACAGTGGTTTTTCCACTAGAATTACTGATATTTGTTAGGTAGCACATATGATTTTCTAGAAAATTCTGTCGGGTGACCTGTGTTTGGTAATCAGTATTTCATTCCTATGATGACCATCAGTCTTTAAGGAATTCGGTGTAATAATCAGATGTTTATAGTTGTGTTGTGAAAATAAGGGCAAATTCAGAGAGAGGAATTATTTATTTAAAATATTCATTGGATTACTAAAGTGCTCATTCTCATTTGGATTGATACTTAACTTTGGGATTTTTGTGAATTCATTCAAAGACATTGTACATTACATCATTCAGACATATCAAGACTACTGGCACATCATAACATTAAAGACTATTGGCACATCAGGACATTCAAGACTACTGGAATTCATTCGGAACATTCTATATTTTGCACTTGTGATTAGGACACTTATGATTATTGGAATTTTTGGATTTTAATTCACAATGTTGTAAATGTTTGGTTTTTTTCAATTTTCATTTTAATTGTATAGAAATAAACTGCTTGTTGATTTTACCACATTGTTGGTTTCACTTTCTTTCTGTTACATATTTTTAAGACCTAGAGTCATAACAAGCAGCAATAATATGGTCGCCAAAATCAAACAAATAACAGCAACGACAGGGATGAATACGACTAGAGTATCATGGTACTGTACTCATAATTATCAACAATATCGATGGAGACGACTTTCCAAATATTAAACCACAATAATTATTTTATGCAAACAGTGTACTGTATCTATTCAGCTCATCTTGTAGCATCCTCTGCTGCAGATGCAAATAGATTTTAACTGTTTCAACCCTTCTTACATCGAACCTCTTAGATAACGTCTGCGGTCGAATAGTGATAATAACTATTTTAAACTGACTGCAATTACATTACACCTTTCGTCAGAACAGGCGGTATCACATGAACCGATCCAGGGGGTTTATGCAACATTGAATTTGACCATAATTTGAAATCAACCAAAGGGGCCAATTTACGTTTACCGTATATACTCGCGTATAATGTGAAACCAACTGCAAACTGCATAGACCCAGATCTGCCGTCGCAGCATAATGCACCGGCAGATCTGGATCTATGCAGTTTGTAAGGACTAATCAGTAGAACAAACAACATAGACCCTGATCTGCCGGCACAGTATGCGACGGCAGATCAGAGTCTTTATTGTTTGCTTTTGGACCCGATTTATACGCGAGCATATACGGTACTTTTTCTAACATTTTGCGTAGCACTAATTGAAAGAAAATAAATATGGAATAAATCAAGCTAGTACACTTACCCCATCTTTAAGTTCATTGGTTTACGGACAATATTGATATGTGTGTGTGTTATGTGTCTTTTATTTAGCTCTTGTTAGTTTCGTGAGTTTGATACTAAATTACATATTGTAAATGGAATTCACTTTTCTAGTGCATTAGATGAATACATTTTCTACATGAGTCAAGGAATCCATGGATCTAATTTGTCTTTTTATAAACAAAATTTCAATCATGCATACATTGACGGTGAAACATTAGCGTTCTCTTTGGGTTCCTCATTTTCTATCCGTATCAGTCTATATAATTTATCTTTTC
Organism: Margaritifera margaritifera; assembly: GCA_029931535.1. NCBI lineage: Eukaryota > Metazoa > Mollusca > Bivalvia > Unionida > Margaritiferidae > Margaritifera > Margaritifera margaritifera. Next base: position 4,233,174 of record JAQPZY010001646.1, read on the forward strand.
CCGCTGACTCCATTTCAAAATCAAGTTACTTTTGAGCTGAGAAAGCTGATGAATTCTTATCCAGGACCTGGCCGTGCTCCTATAGGGAGAAATTGTTTTTTTTTATCTGCCACTCCCTTAGACTGGCATACATTTCTAATTTGATTTTCTGTGAAGAGACCCAGACGTATCGTTCACAATGAAGTCATTATGTTAGCCATAACAAAATCAACTTCATCAATTACAAAGTCCTTAAGCCAGTCATGGACTCAGCGTAAAATGTCCGCCACATCACCAAACACCCAATTATCTGCGTCCCTTAGCACTGCATACAGATTATTCTTTTTTAAAAAAAAGAATGGAACACGAACAGCCTGTATAGAGGATATCTACTAAATCGCATTAATACTTGAACCGAACCTTAAAATTGTCCAATAAACGCTTGTAAATTTGCAACTGTACAAGTATTTGTTTACACGACGTAATTTATGTTCCCTTGGTGGAACTCTCCAGAACATTTCCTCTGTAATACAGGCGAAATTGGAGTTTGATGTGAATATCACGTAACATCCGCTGGTTTCGTTTCATTCCAGGAAAATCGAATAGAATATCACTTGGAAGCACAACTGATTCGCACACAGCGTGTTTTGTCTGATGGGTGTATCTCTAGTTTTCATTTAAAGTTTGCAAGTATATAAGTTGATTTATCAGAGAGACATCGATCGCACCTAATAATGCATGTAAATTCTGATGATTTGAAATTCATTGAATATATATTTTTCGTATATTTATTTATCTTTGTCCCTTCTTAATACATTTTTGTACATAGAAAAAATTAGTGTATGTTAATAAGTGTGCCACATATTCTCTCTTGATTTTATTTTCTTCTTTTTTTTTTTTTTACATAGGCTGATAATTGTCTAAATTTATGCCAGTCTAATTTTAATGATATATCTTGCAAATTTAATACCATATCGATAAATTTTCTCCCTATCATTCGTTAAGTAGGCAGTATACTTTGCTGATCTCTTTGATTGGATTTCACGTTAGATAACAATAACTGTAACCGGAAGATTCTATAAAAGTATGACCAAAGAAGAAAAGCTATGTATCTCTGTGTATCAACGCTATGCATTGTCAAACATTTATTTTGTTACATGGGCTGGTGATATAAATGCTGCCGAAAAGCAACTTCTGCCAGCAAAGAACTGAAAGTGAAAGGAAATGGAACGAGAACAGTGGCAGAATACAAACTCCATCTGTCGGCTTTGATGCATAAAATATCTGGCGCCATTTTATTAAAAAATTTATGAAATCAGACATCAGGGAAATTGGTAAACAAAGGCGTTAGAGTTCGCGTGCTGCGAATGAGTCAGAGGCATGTGTGATCAACGTGCATTGTTAGAAATAAATTATGATTATGAATCAATCTAGCATGATACTTGTAAAACATATTTCTCCCAAACAGAGAAAATATATGGTAAAATACACCGTAAGGCATTGTATAACTAACAGCGATAGAGCTCACATGGTCAATTCATTTGGTATGAAAAAATATGGAGAAAAAAAGTAAACAATTACAGAAGCTGTCTGAATGTGCCTCAATAAAACTTGTTAACAGCGTGTAGCGCTGCATCTTTTTTACTTTTCTTGTGAAAACTTGTCGATAAAGACTCAAATTCTTCTCCCTTTTGTTGCTAGATATATTTGGCTTTTTGTCTTACACAATCCCATTCACTCCCTCAAAACAACATCTTATGATTTTCATGATGAAATATGACCATCGGTTTCATTTTAAATACAATAATTATTGTGAAAATTCTCTCTTGCAGTTTTCATTGAAATTATACTGGCATCATTCCCTGATAAGCAATATTACTAGCAGAACTTATCGGACTGCATAGCAACCGTATATACTCGATTATCAATCGAATCGAACTGCAAACAACACAGACCCAGATCTGCCGTCGCATAATGCGCAGGCAGATATGGGTCTTTGCAGTTTCTTAGGAGTAATCAGTAGAACAAACAACATAGACCCTGAACTGCCAACGCATTATGCGACGGCAGATCAGGATCTATGTTGTTTGCAGTTGGACTCGACTTATACAAGAATATATACGATATTTCTAATCTTAAAACACCACTAGATTTATAAATGTCGACGGAAACGATAGATACATGTTTAAGAGGGTATCATTAAGGTAAAGACGCTATTGATATCATGTATACAATTTGATACAAGTGTGTGTGTGTGTGTGTGTGTGTGTGTGTGTGTGTGTTCAATCAATAAAATTGTTAAAAACCTTCTGAAACTTATTAGTATTATTTCATCAAAAATTAAACTTCGTATGAACATAAAAACCTTTCTTCCATTTGTCATGGTAAAATTTAAGTTAACTTTGAATCGTAGTATTGTGCGATGCCGTTGTAATTCAGGTCGGGAGTAACAGCAGTTTGTTTACAGTTCAGTTAGTTGATATGAATTCAAATGGCTCAATAAAAAGTCCCAATAAAGCAATATTATCAGTTAGGAGAGAAATAAATTCGGAATGGAACAAAAATTAACGTGAAATGAATCTTATTCACTTTCTCTCACCTTTTTACTTGAAAAGCGTTACCACACGAACGCGGCTACATACCGTGAAAACTCTTCGCAAATAATAGGAACATACAGAGTTAAAGAGACGCTGATTGGGTAATATCCGTTCTTTTTGTATGACATGGAGGTAATCATATATGGAAGCAGGAGTGTACTGGGTAAACAACTCGGCCCTGGACTTATCTGCCGGGACAAACCCGGGGTTTTGCTCACACCAGTAAAACACCGGTAAAAACGGATTATTTTGCGGCGGCCCACCGGGATTTGTCCCGGTATGCCCAATGGCCAGTACACCACTGTATTAAAGATCTGTAAAGTGAATTGTGCTGTTCACCTCCTCGCTGTTGGAATGGTTCGCCCCTATCCGGGACGTTTTTATCCGGGACGTTTATGTGAGAGTCTATGATGGTCATAGTTGACAAGAAACACAATTCGCGGAATGCCGAGCCCACACGTGCAGAGATTAACGACTTCAGAGATTTATTGGCGTTTTGGTTCATCGAGTCTCCATGGATTTTTAGAGTTATTTTTCTCTCATTTTTGGGTGGTGACCATGGGTTTAAATTGGGGCTTTCTTCGTATGGATTTAAAGGCAGTTGTTTGCTTCTTTCGATTACGAGCATTGTGGTCTTATTCGCTGTCAGTGAATTTTTTCTGTGCGTTTCTCTCTCTCTCTCTCTCTCTCTCTCTCTCTCTCTCTCTATATATATATATATATATTCTTTCTTTCTCTCTCTCTCTCTCTCTCTCTCTCTCTCTCTCTCTCTCTATATATATATATATATATATATATATGTGTGTGTGTGTGTGTGTGTGTGTGTGTGAGGGAACCTATCTAACTATAGACGGGCGCTCTACTATTTGACCTATCCAAGCGGACGCGCACGGTCCTACCCGTTACACTTTCTCCCTGCCTTTTTGAGACACTTTCTGTGTCTCAAGGTCCAACTTTACTTAACTGCACCCGGTTGTAGGTGCATACGTGGAACCCTGTTCACAACGCCAAATGTAGCAGGGAAAAATTCACGGCTGGATCCGGGCTCAAACCCAGGACCTCCCTATCTCTAGACGGGCGCTCTACCACTCGAGCTATCCGAGCCGACACGCCCATTCCTACCCGTTATATATATATATATATATATATATATATATATATATATATATATATATATATATATATATATATATATATATATATATATATGACTTTCTACTTTTTGCCTTGGCTTTTTAAGCGCAGAATGTGTGTGTGGTGAATCGCATTCAAAATTGATCTGCGATTTGCCGGTTTTGTATTCTCCTAACGTTTGTGTTACATTGTATCATACAGCCAGCCGTTTAGGGAGAAAAAAATATACGTGAACTTGTTATTCATGTATTTCAGAAAATATGCAGCATGACATCGTACTAAAGGAATGTACGTTGCCGTATTTAAATTAATTTGTATAAAACAATTATATATACAGGACCACAAAAGAGTTTGTATCAGTTTATACATAAAGTTCCTCTTACACAGTCCAATATTCATGCAAGTTTTTTTTTTTTTTTTTTTTTTTTTTTTTACGCCTCCAAGAAGGCACAAGATTAGGTACCTTAAACAAGCGAATTCTATTCAAACATAGTAATGTGTCACTGGTGATATAGCTTTGTTATCATATCATTTTTTAATCACGTGGTCACAGGATGTGAGATTAACTTGGAGTATACATTTTTAAATTGCGATCGTCGTTTGACATAGGGTATGATCAACAAAATAAAGATCGAATAGCAGTATTTATTACAGTAGATAAATACAGGTTTAAATGTTTAAATTTTTCATAATGTTTGAAAGGAGTATGTAAAAGAATTAAAACCTTTAAAACAGATAGAATTTATATACTGAAATATACCTTTATCTAGTAATTACTTCCATTCTAACATTCTAACATTAAAAATAAGTAAATTACTTTGTTTACATCGTTGAAAGAAATGAAAGAAAAATAACTCTAATAAATAGGAAATAATAATTTGTGTGCTGAGTCTATCAGATCATCATAGTGGCAAATGTTAGTCAAACTCTTATTTTTGCATGCCACACCTATTTCACCTTTATTCAGCAAATCTAATTAATTGTCATGGCAACCTAAGAGTTTGACAGCTGTTAGGAATTGTGTAGTGTTGGTGTTCAGCAAGGTGTAATCTTGCACCAGATGCTTTTAAGAACCCAAAACCAAATTTGCCGCATCTTCCTTCATTGTGTGAAAGTTTCAAAAGCAGTAATACAAATTATTTCTCATATATCCTAATTTATATTTGAAAATCTGTTTGAAATGGAAAAACAAAAACAGTTGACAAATGTAATTTCATAGAATTTAAAATATAATTTTAAATTTTCAGCAACTTTTTAAGCATATAAATTAAATGTTCAGAACAGATTTAAAATATAAAACCACCAAAATTTCAGGCAGTAAAGTTGACCACTGAATAACATTTAAGTCAAGTGCTAGGTTGGGCCTATGCAGCCTACGTCATTTGGTTTAGAGGCAATGAGGTGCGATAGCTGACCGGAATTTGCGAGGTCAAATGCAAAGCACCTGTTCAAATGTGTATAGATGTACACACTTAAGAAAAATTAACAGTGCTATGTTCCAGGTTTATTGTGTCAGGTACTTAGTCAGTTGTAAGAAAGATAATAGTTAACTCAGACTACCCATAGTGATGTGACCAGCACATGTTTTATAGCAACGATGCAAAGCGTCTCAGTGTCAATAAACATAAAAGGTGGCGATGTAATAGGAAATTACAGACACAGGGAGTCTGTACTTCATTGAACAGTGGTGTTGATCTTCTTAAAGAAGATTTAAGGAACGTCTTTGATGTAATATAGCCCAATGCGTACTTACGAGTTAATTTGACAGATTCTGATGAAACTTTGGTGTCACAACCTGATTGCTGCGGAGCATTCAAGCCAATCAAACTCTTCCGCCTTGTTCCCAATACCAGACCATACCTGAATCGAAATAGCTCGTGTTTCTTTTATCTCATAGATCACTATGTTGCAGTAAAAGAATTAAAAATGCACTAGATATGGAGATCTTAAAATGAAATTAAGTATGCAAGCACACGAAAAACGTTAAACTTTACATACTGAGACTCAGAAATGTGAAACATTGAACATGTATTACAGTGAGTATCTATCATCAGAATATGCAGTTTCCATAAGTCCGTTTAGCAAAGTATTTTCAATCATTTACAGGTTAAATTAATGAGGACACCAGATATCATACACTTTAAAATGGAGAAGGGGGAGATTTAATCATTTGCGTAACAATTGGTACGTAACTGCATAAATGGAGATTGAATAGGCAAATACTAAATTAAAGATATTACCACAAGAAAGCTTAGGGATATTACATACAGCCTATTCAGTTACTGGCAGTTACTAAATTAAAGATATTACCACAAGAAAGCTTAGGGATATTACATACAGCCTTTTCAGTTACTGGCAGATTAGACAGAGATACAACTAGATCCAGGGCCGGATTAAGACCTTTAGAGGCCCTAAGCACTGAAAAGATTATGGTGCCACCCTCCCCACATGTAATTAAAAAAAAAACAAAACAAACAAACCCTAATTTCTCATTTGTTTTGCTGCCAGTGCTTTGCTGGTGCCCTAAGCACATGCTTAGTCTGCCTATTGGGTAATCCAGCACTGACTAGAATCTATATCTTCAATCAAATGTTAAGATATATACAATTCTGATTTTTTTTATAAATCTAAATGAAGATCGACATTTATTCACGTGGGACATGCTAAATAGCTCTTTTGTCTTCATGTGTTGTATAAAGACGAAACGGGTTCATGTTTAAATCATGCATCATATTTATATCCGACTAATTTGCGTTTTCTGCAAAAATGTAATTGCTTCATACACACTTTAATATTTCTGCGTATTTGTGTTCTTTTTGATATTTAGATTTCTTCTTAGCTTCCACAGTATCAAACACTTTTTTCTGCAAATGTTTAATATAAAGTTCTGATTCAATCCTATATTTTATACCATTTATTTTGTGCCTCATTTGTGCCAGACCTCGTTCATTTCTGCATGTGTGGCTTGCAACATTAAAATTTCATGTCTGAATTTGACATTTATGTGAAAATCTAAAAAAATAATGCCAATATAGGTCCCTCAGTTTCGTGTTAGACAAGAAACTGTGAATGACTACATAACTAAAACAGGAGGTTAAAATGAGTGGTTAAATGTAGCTTTTATTAACGAAAGTATTTCGATTTGGTGTTGGTTTGGTTTCATGTTTTACGGCACAGACACACAGGTCAGTTGTTTAGTGCCGAGGCAATTGGAGTAATGCGCCTTGCTCAAGGAAACGGCAGTCAGTATGGGCTGATCCTATGGTAGGAATTGACCTCTTACCTTTCAATCGCGAGCCCGGCACGCTAATTTCTGAAGGACTCACGGTACTAATTATATGGAAGAATGGGAAGCAGTCTAGAAATGGATGAAAATAACATAGAGTATATATATATATATATATATATATATATATATATATATATATATATATATATAGGTTTGGCTGGCCATGATTGGTTGATAATGAAAAGTGCAATTTTAGTAAAAAGACTCTTTTGAGAGCTTATCCAATTTGTAACTGAGAAAAAAAGAGACAATGTTTTTTTACTGATGGAACTTCAGTCCTTTACAGACTTGATTTGGAAAACCCATTACTAAAATTAGCACCTGATTCTTTAGGTGCGGAATTGAAAATACATGTTTCAAACACGTGTAAATCAAAACAATGCCGCGGCTCATGTGGTTTTCTCTATACACAAGCTTGCATCAAGGATGGGTCTATATTGAGAAATAAACGTTTGACCATGAACATTCAGAATTTTAAAGTTATTGCATTTTTAATATCGTGGTGTTTCCATATGTTTACTATAGGAGCTGCATTAGTACCGTGAGTTCTGAACCACAGCGGCTCGTATCTCCATTACTCGCCTCTGACGACTTACAGAAGGGTGCATCGGGCCAATACTACATCGCCGAGCTCGCAGATATTTAGATCTCATTTTAATTAAGGTTTTCTACACAAGTAATGTAGAATTTTGTATGGCAATATAATTCATTTGTGATTCAAGAAAAACGAAATAAATGATAACACAGAATAAACTTGAATATACAATCTACTCATGTAGTAATACTGCAAAATATTGGAAGTGTTTAAATCACACTTCTTCTAGATAGCAAGACTTTTCTCTATGAAAAAAAAAAGCAAAGATAGACATATATTTGATGGCTCGTTAAGAGTCATAAAAACAGCATCAATCAGAAATCTTTTCAATCCTTTGTAATACATAATATTGTGAATTTCACCATAGCTGGGCATAAATCAGAATATTGTAAAAATAAAAAAAATGCAATGACAGGGATTAGCCATATTTCTCAGCCAATCTTCTGAGATAGGAGTGCTTGTCAAGTCTGATACCTTAACCGTTGGGGACGATTTTAGATCTAATCGGAAATGTTTGCGTATATATCTACATCTTCAGTATATACATACACATCTCTCCTACTTACTTAATTTCTTTGACATAATCTGTCAAACATCAGTCAAGTCAAGTCAAGTAATCTTTATTTAAAGTCGGTGCATGTGTCAAAATCATATGAAACTCAAGCTCCATTTAGGTTTTACTTTTAAATCAGTAATTAAAATAACATTCAGGATTATTCATACAACAAGACAAAATACAAATATACATGCAATCAATACAGTAGTACTTACAGTAATAAATAATGGTACATGACTTTACAGAGTACATATATGCATACAGAGATACACTTTCCATTTAATTTGTTTTTATGGGCACGAATATAATATAAATACATACATTAATGATTGATACATATATGACACAGATTTATATCATAATCACATACAGTTTCGCGTAATGTTACGTCGTCGTACATGACATACATATCAACATGTATTTACGAACATGTATATCGCTAAACAAACGTCACATGTAGCTAGCTGTAGGGAACTAAAAAAATTTGGATAATTAAAAGCAACTAAAATTGAAGCAAATAAGCAGATCATGAAGGAGAAAGATAACAATTTTCAGCCATTTGTTAAAGTCTTGTCAAGAAAAAGTTACTATTGAAGTAAAAACTATTTGCACATTGCACATTGCACATTTGCGTTTAATGTCATTTCAACTTTTGACAACTTGATTAAAATCATTAAAGGAAACAGCTGTTCTTTGCATTATCTTTAAGCGAGTTCCATAAAATTGCTCTGGAAAACGTAAACCTGTTTTTACCATACCTGACTGGTTTGGATATTGGTATTTCTACGATATTTAAATACCTGAAAAAAATATATGGAGTACACATGCGTTTGCTTCTTTTTAACAGTGCCTCATATGCGCTGTTGCTGTCTTGATATACAAGTCTGAGTGCCTTTCGAGTTTGTTAGTGTTAGTTGGGCCACAAAAATGTGATACCATGGGGAACAAATTAACATTTGACATGATACATGCGTTGTATATGGATTTTGTACCATCTAGTGAGAGATGATGTCCAATCCGTTTAAGTACATTTATTTGTTTTGAAGTTTTCTTGTAGAGTATTGATATAAGCTTATTCAAAATTCAATAAGTAGTCAGTCTTGACCCGTGGGAAGTCTGCATATTCTTCACATGTAATCACTGTATCCCCAAAAGCAAAAGTCGGGTTATGATCAAAGGTTTTTAGTCCTAGTAATATGCTCTGGAATTTATCGGTATTAGTCTTCATTTGGTTAACCAAAATCAATTTGATCAATAGTATACTCGTACTTTCAGTCAATAGTATTTTTGCACTTTCAGTTGTTGATCTAAGCCAAGGTATTATCATCTACATAAATATAAAGTTGAGTTGTTGCCTTGGTAAAATAAAAGCTGTCATCAGTAAATACAATGTACCGTATGTACTCGCGTATAATCCCAATTCAAATGCAAAACAACATAGGCCCTGATCAGGGCCTATGTTGTTTGTTCTACTGATTAGTCTATGTCTATGTTGTTTGTTCTACTGATTAGTCCGTACAAACTGAATGGACCCAGATCTGCCGGCGCATTATGCGACGGCAGATCTCGATCTATGCAGTTTGCAGTTGGTATCAAATGATACGCGAGTATATACGGTATGTCAAATAAGGTTGGGAGTATTTATAGGACGCAGTGGTACACTATTAGCGATAATTAAGTAGTCACTTTTGTAACTGTCTAACGGAACATACTGTTGTCTGTTACTCAGATAACTAGTAAGTAAATCAACAACCCCATCGTCCAAGCCATAGCTATCAACTTCTGTTTAATAAGGTGGTGAGGTAAGTTTGTAGCAAAGACTTTGGGACCGACAAAATAACTTCGTTATATCCGTAGCTGGTTGTATTTATACAGCGAATTCTGAAAATGCTTCCTTTGAAATGTGTTCTAAGCGTAAAATCAAAAACTGCATACATGTTAAACTTTGCTTACCTTTATCTTCGTTTCATTCGAAAGATGAAAGCTTGTAACATTGATCAAGACATGGTGAAACAAATTGTAAGCTACTTGTTTAACGGGAAAAAGCGCTAAATATGAATTTTCACACAATAACTTTGGATAAACTATCCAAAGAAATACCATAAGACTTAATATTGGAATCTGACATATTTAACGTCTTTTTACATGAAAATTTCTACTTCACCAAACAAACTACACTGTATAATTACGCTGATAACAACGCCATCTCTAACACCCATAAAAGTCCGAATAACCTCAGGTCTGTTTTGCAAAAGGAGAGCAAGGTACTTGTTGTCTGGTTTGCAGCCAATGGTATGAAAGTCAATCCACAGAAATTCCAAGATATTGTTCTTGGCAAACATGCTGAAGATTTGTCCGATTTCACCACAAAAGACCATGAAATATCCGGTGAGGACTGTGTGAAACTTCATGTTGTAAATATTGATTCTCAAACGAATCTTAACAGCCACATATCCTCATATGTGTCAGAAAGCATCAAGACAGTTAAATGTATTACAACGTCCCAACCGCAGTTTGTCCACCGATCTACAAACGCTCTATTGGGTAAAAAAAAATGTATTCTCCATTTTTTTTAAAAATATTCTGTAGAAAACAAAATTCGGACAGTATAGGGCGCTAAAATTGCTTTTTGATAATTTTAGCTCTTATGATTCTCTACTAAGAAATACAAATCTTTCTACTTTAGATAGTAGTAGATTAAGATGCATGACAACGAAAGAATAGAAGAAACTTCACAAGAAAGCACCTAATTACTTAAATAATCTGGTCACATTTAAAGAATGCAACTATAATTTTAGACTCCAAAATTTAGCCACCATACCAAGGGTACAGACCACTTCTTTCAAATTTGATATCCCAAGTGTTTGGGACAGGTTGCCCAATGAATTAAGAACAATCTCTGATTTAAAGAATTCAGCAAAGTGATCCTAACCTTGTCCGGGAGTCAATGCAAATGAGCTCTGCGTCGTTTAATTTAGCTGTCAATCAATGTCAATCAACTTTGTGTTTATCTACTTTCTTTGGTTAAAGTCCCGCCCTACTTACTGCTTATTTGATTGATTGATTGATTTATTTAAATTTTAATTTTAGCACTTCCATTTCTTGATACCTAAGTTATTAATATGGCCCTTCTGCATATATTTTAGTAACAACATTTAAATGTTTATATATATATATATATATATATATATATATATATATATATATATATATGTATATCTGCATATTGTATATATTGTCGTTTGCCTTTTGTTACTGTAGCAGTTGTTACTGTTTAATTGTAAATATATACTACTTGTGTACATGTTTTTTTTTATTGTGTTGTATTTTTTGTATGTCCCGTCTGTAAATTAGCTCGTTATTGTTTGTTTGTTTTATTCGTTTTGTTTCGTTTTTATCTTTTAAGTTATCTAGACCACCGACGTTAAGTAAAGTTTATTGTATCTTACATATAGCATCTTCCAGATAATCAGTTTCACTTCTTTTAAACATTGCTGAATAATAAATGGGTATTTTTAGCTTGAGTTATGTATACGAATGATAACCAGTTTTATTTCTAACATTATTTGGCCTCAAGCAAAGACCTGAAACACAAATATTAAGTGTTCATTTGCAATTAGTGTTTTGTAGGCTGAAATCGAATCACTATCATAATTAAAGTGGATTGCCCTTTTAGGATCCCTATTTTTTTAAATACAAATCTTTTAAGTGTTGTAAGCAACACATGCTACACGCGCTTTTTAGTGACCTGACATACACTAATTAGAGACCAATTACGGTGTATGAGTGACACAATTATCGGGTTAAATTACCACAGGTACGTGCTCTGTGGCATCGAAGAAGAGGTTTACGGGCATTCGCTATAAACGGTTACAATTTCAAGTGTGGGGATCGTAAAACTACTTTATTCGAAAGGAAGAAAACGTTGAATCCGAACTTGTGGTTAACATCTCAAAAACAAAAAGTTATGAAATATGGAATTCACTTACTCTAATGAAAACCTGGAAATTGTAAATCAGTTTACTTGTTATGACGTCATGTGGTCCCTTTACCGAAACACAGACAACATTTGCAGGGCAAGCTACAAGAGCGATATTTTTACTTGAAAAAAAAACACAAAAAACAACTTGTGTACATTTACATCCTTAATAACAAAGCCATGTCGTGAATTTTTTGTTGTTGTTGACAGATTGATAAAATCTATCTTAAATTAGTATTGCCAAGTTTGGGGCTTATTCTTGCTAAATGCATTGAAAGAGTGCACTTACATTTTGTAAAAAATATACTAGGGGTGAAGAAGACAACACAAAATTATTAAATTTATTGACTTTATTGTATTTAAGGCGTATAGCAATATTAGCAAATATAGTTTATTACATGGGGAAGTATTGGTTTAATATATTAGAGGCAAAGGAGGATATATATATATATATATATATATATATATATATATATATATATATATATATATATATATATATATATATATATACCAAATGATGTTGAACGATTTAGAAGTTCTAACCAATAAAGTAAATTGGGCATAATTGGTCTATTTACAAGCTTAGGATTATATGAAGTTTGAGTTAGTCAAGGAGTCGGTAACACCGTCATATTTATAAAAAAAAAATTAAATTACGGCTTTCGGACAATTGTATCCATTGGATGAACCGTCATAAGAACAGTAGTCGATCATTATTTTATGTAAATATTTAAAATATCGGAACAAACCTTTAGCTTGACAGCATATATTCTTTGAAATACAGAAATGCACGTTGCTTTAGAGTATCCTCTCACAGACTCGAAGCTGAAGCTAGTAGATTGGCGATACCGTACAAACCAATTCATGATAGACTTTGTTCTATTCGCAACCTCCTTTAAGAAGAATATCATTTTGTACTTGCTTATTGTATACAGATCAAAGCCAGATATAAAGATAAATATTGCAGAAAAAGAGCAAATATGTTTAAATTTATAGAGCTTATGAAAACCCAGAAGACTAGAATTTTTAATTGTTTAGCTACTCTCGTTTATAAAGCTATTAAGCATAGAAATAGCGTCCTATATTCAGTTATCTTTTAAATAGTTTGACTGACCATTGCTTAAACATGAATTTTAATTACATAACATCTGATTTTATCTTCATATTGTTGCTCCTAATAATGTAGATGTCTCTTTCTCCGTAAGGAGATATTTTGTATATTAATCTGCATGTGTATGTAATTTCGTTTCTTGCTATGTTTTCTGTGTATATTGTAGACTATAGATGATGATACTTTGTTGTTTATGGTACTATCCGCCATTCAATTCAGTTAATAGATAATGTATCCAGACAGGCCGTTTGGACTATTCAGTGGCAGCGCGAGGGTTCGAGGCGCCCGGGGGCAATGTTCTTTAGGGGCGCCCCCTTCCCCTCCAATATAAGTTTTGTAAAGAATTGCCCCCTTCGTCTGGCGCCCGGTTCAAATGCCCCCACCTAATCCCTCTCTCGCGCCGCCATTGGGGCTATTGGAATGAATAAAACCCCGCTCTCATATCCGAATTGGTTATAAGAAGAAAGTTTGAATCAGAAAGAATAGAGAATAGACGGTTGGTCGGGGAATGGGAGCCACTTGCTACAAAACGTACATTCGTTGTATCCGTTATTAGTTAAAGTCATCGGTATATTGACTTATAAATTGGTATCGGCGTAACCACAAAACATTTTCCGAACGTTTCGAGCTAATCAAGCTCTTCGTTAGGGGAAGAATCAACTTATATCCACAAAACAAAAACTAAACACAATGGCCTAGATAAAAAAAATGGACAAATTACATGTTTGAATGACAGCGGGAATCTGCAAACAAGAGTTAAAAAGTGGAAAAAAAAAGAAGTACTAATTGAATAACAGTCTTAAAACTTAAACTTTGGCACGGTGACTTGTATTACAGGTAATATGTACACGGAGGGGGAGGGGCAAGCGTGTCTCCTTAATTCATTAATGTAATTTTTCGCTATTCGCGATTTATAAATGTATCCACTTATGCACGTGTTTGGCGTGGCCATTTCATGCTGATAATCTTTTATTGCCAGTCTTTTATAAATGCAAATCGAGCAATTGGTTTACTGCCATTTACTTCGTCAGCTCTGTAAAATAGTTTATAAATAGGACATTTGAGGAAGAACTATGAGAAACATCGTTCTTGCTATGGACGAATTTATTATTCAGTATTTCAGGACTTCAGTCCATAGTGGAAAATATAAAGATATGAGAGAGAGAGAGAGAGAGAGAGAGAGAGAGAGAGAGAGAGAGAGAGAGAGAGAGAGAGAGAGAGCATGTTGTATGCGCATGTTAGCATAAAGCCATATTATAGATTTTTCCGTTAGGTTAACTTTCCTCACTGATATCATACAATATCCCTGCACTATTTCAGTTAGTCGCTCAGTCGACCGAGCGAAGATTTTCCGTTAGGTTAACTTTCCTCGCTGATACCGTACAATATTCCTGCACTATTTCAGTTCGTCGCTCAGTCGACCGAGCGAAGTGGTGATAAGAGAGAAGCGCTATTACACCGATATAGAAAAAACAAAGGATCATATCTTAAGCCATCTAAACTTCAAAGGAGTCATCGCAGGTGTCTGGTTGGATATGTGCATGACCTACGACTCTCTTGAACAACAGCGACGAGTGGAAAGAACCTTGTTCGTGTGAGGAAATGCAAAATTTTGTCGAGGCGTGAAATGCCATATAATAAATATGTCGGAAGTTACATTGGACGCAAACATAAATTCGGTTAAAGGTGTCAATTTTGTTTTAAGGATTTTATTGGCTCCTTAATTGAATTTTCACGTGACATCAGGAATACTGGGATGAGAACAGAAACACCTGATACAGTTTTTAAATTTTGAGCGGTTTCGCCGCAGAACACTCTTGCACTAATATGCGCATGATCCGAATGCTTAATATACCAAAAACTTTCATTAACACGTAAATCTATTCATGATTAATAATTGATAGTTCTTATAAAGTGATGGATAATTTTCTTGGTGTTATTTTTATCGTAAACTACAGGAAAAAAAGTTTTGTTGAATGGATTAAAAACTTCAAAAGTTCCGTGGTTTTTCGAAGCCGATAACTTCCATTCAGGCTGAGTATGGGATTGATTTATTTCCAAAATTTTTACGAAGAATTTAATGAAATAAACTTACAGTCAAGACATAAATTGAATTTAGCAAGTCATCACAACAAAGAAATTAAAGAGGTCCAATGTGTGGAACTTTTTTGTTAGACTCTTAACCTGTATATGTGTCCGCTGGGCTGGTGGGCGTAGGGATAATATACAAAATTGTATAGGGAATCTCAATATAGCAGAGGCGCATAGTGAGCGGCAATGGTCCAGAATGGAATGGATTATAGAAGTACCATTTATTTCATGGGTAAACCCTTGACAGGCCACATAGTCAACGCTTGTGTTTTTGAAAGGAAAAGTTGGAATGTTTTTGAAAAATATGTTCCGCTTGAAGATTATTACTGTTTGACTAGTTCGCTCAACCTGTCATAACCAATAATGTATTGTTGATATTTTAATTCAACGCTCATTATGGTGATACTGTTTATGCCTTAGTTTATTACACCGAGTGGAGAAAGGTCGCCCATTTTGTGGCGCGTGGGAGAGGGCATTTTTCATGAACATTCTGTTGTTGTGCGAGAGAAAGTAAACCCGAGTTTTTGTTTAGTTTTGTGCCCTTGCTTTGGTTGTACTATTCAAGTGTTGTATTTGATTCATGACTAATTGGAGACATATAACATATCGGCGGAAAACTTGTTAGATTACACGTGTGTAACGGTGAGAACTGGAGAATTTTTCAAGATGAATTCTTTTGACAACGCCACCCCTGTGACAACCTGGTTACGATGTATGCTGGGGATATTTGTGTATTCCCAATGCTGGATCGCTTCTGTATTTGTCTTCAACTTGGGACAGGCATCAGGTAGGTGAAGTTGTCATTGTGACTCACTCGGTCTGAATCATCGGATGTAGCTTTGTCGCTGATGTTTTTAATTATTCTGATAGAAGCTACGATAATAGTAATCAAAAAGTGTATTGTAATCAATCATAACTGATTAAACTGAAGACAAAAAAACAATTATGTCAGATGTTTTCTCTCGATGATTAAATTGACACATAACTAATCGATATCATCTGTTCTCATAATCAGAAATTAAATAATAAATCTTTTGGTTTACACTGTAACTACATGTATTTAACACTCTCAAGACGATATGGGAATATGCCTTTGTTAAAACTGTTCATAGATACCTGCATGCTTTTTTAAAGTCTACATTTATACGCTCTCAAACTGAGCTAAGTTCATAAATAAGCGACACACCAACGTACAACATGGCTACTCAATAATTTCTCCAAATTTACTTAAGTTTTAGGTTTTTCAAAATTCATAACACAATTTCACAACAGAGAATGGAATGGCACAATAATATATTAAGGTTTCAAAGGAAGATATACCAACATCTTAGTTGGTTCGAGACTAAGTCGGGAAAGAGATTTAACAAAAGAATTTAGAATCGAAACAAATGTTGTTGGTTTTATGCCTGTTATGCTGCAGGAATAAGAACACAGATTTAACACGTTGATGAGTTTTGTGGAACGGCACGTAGTGTCAGTGGCGTACTAAGGGTAAATGGCGCCCGGTGCAACGATGATGGCCCAAAGGGCCAGAATACGAGGCCTGAATTTTTGTCAGTTGTTCTGGCGCCCTAGGACCTCAGCGCATGGAGCAACCGCCCCGTCCGCCCCCCCCCCCCCCCCCACCCAGTTAGTACGCTACAGGGTAGTGTAGTCAATCGATTTCAAGCAGATGCACCGATGAACGAGACAAATAGTTTATAAAATATGTATGAGATTGATGTTGTCTTTACAATATGCTTTGGGGTCTCATTCCACTATGGCGTAACGATAAATGTGCTTACTAAGACACCACAGACAACAAATTAAACATCATAGTAATAGCAGCAGCATCTGTAGTAGTAGCAGTAGTGGTGGTGGTGGTGGTGGTGGTGGTAGTAAAAGTATTAGCAGTAGAAGTAGGTGCTACTGCTATTACAGCTACTAATTTAACTATTGTCCTATAACACATTAGCGGTCGAGGTAATTATCTATTATCATGCGTTTGTCCTTTCCATGGCATTTATGTTCGCACGAAAGTCGTGTATTTGCTTCTCGTAAATATAGGCTGGCTTGTGGTATCCAACTAATGAAAATATGAGAAAGTACGGTAACCAGGTAACAGGTACATTACAATACAATTCAATGTCTTTTATTGTAAATAAACCGTTTTACATTGTTTATCAAGTATATATAAGAGTTAGGCAAGGAAAAGTGTTATGTTCATATCGTATGCATAGCATACGAATAAGTTAATATCGTATGATATACATAAACTTACACACACGCGCAGTTATTTTAGTTAAGGCATATTGTCCATAATGAAGTTACTTATGTGTAATAATAGTACTTGGTTATATGATGTAATACAGACACAGACAGACACACATATATACATACAGTAGTATCTTTGCTAGAAGGATTACAAAGGTTCTACAGTACGCAAACACACACACACACATATATATATAATCTTCTCTAGAAAGTTTGCATAGGTTCTACAGTACGAAGTGTTCTTGCTGTAAGTTCAAGGCGTCGTTTCCATCAGAAAATACGAATTTATTGAGCATGATTTCTTGAATTTTTGGGAATATACAATATAGCGGGAAATATTTGTCATCGTCTATTACTTGATACGTTGTGCAAGATCTATTGGCCTCCAGTATCTCCCTCTTTCTATCTGTAAATTATGAGCGCTAATGCGCAGTCTGGTTAAATGTTTTATTATTGACTTTAGTAATCCGAATGCCAAGTAAGGTTGAGCTTTGAAATCATTATAAATATTTGCAAAAATGAGAAATTTAAAATCAGAAAAGTTGTTCATTTTGTTCAACTCTGCGACGACCAATGATTCCATTTTTTTTACAAATTTATTTCTTTCAGAAATCAGGTATTCGACATTTTCAGAATTAATATGAACATATAATTTTCCCAATATATTGGTTTTGAACCATGTTTTGCTGCTTCTTGCTGAGAAATATTTATCACACTGAAATACATCAAACAGGAAACGACGAGGCGGAAGTTATTTTAGTCTGCTGAGATATTTAAATGTTTGTTGCGTGGTGAAATTCATCATATGAAATTGACATAGTTTCTCTTTTTACTTGATAAACAAGGGGCCCCGGGTGGCCGATTGGTCTAAAGCGCTAGACTTTCACCTCTGTCCGCGTGGGTTCGAATCTTGGGCTCGGCCAATGTGGATATGTGAGAAAGCTTGACAGTAGCTTCCCGTGGGTCGGTGATTCTTACCGGGGTTTTCCCGGGTTCTTTCTCCACAGGTTATACTGGCCGCCATGTATATCCTGTTTTGAAAAATGGCGTTAAACCCACAACAACAACAAATTTATTGCTAAATCAAATGCTTTGCGATGTACGCCTAAAATATGTTTACAAAATCTATTATTTAATATTTTAAAAATGGATAATAATACCTTGTTTAAAGAAAGAGTAGATCAGATTTCGCAAAATGAAACGCCGTTAGCAAACACGATTTTTTTTCTTTCAAATAAATCAACTACGGAAGCATTATTTGTCAAAAAGTCGATTTTATTTGACGTGGTAAGATAATTATGGACCAAGAAGATAAACTGCCGACCGATGATTATCGTTTGGTTGGGAATTTTATAGTCCTGTCAATAACTTTCCGGCACAGGCAGATTGTGATTCTCACTCGAACGAAGATTTGATTGTTGCCGTTCCTTTCATTGCCTTCGTTTAGATCGGCTTGCATGAATGGCAATAAGTATGTTGAAGAATGTTTGCAACACATTCGATAGCTTTCGACACAGATATATATAAATATAATGTGCCCGAAGGTGCGTATGTAAATTTTGCTGACAGTTAAGTATTCGCCACGGTGGTAGTGGCGTAGCAAGAAATTGTTATGTTGCTTGGGCTGTTGCTACGCGTAGCAAGAAATTGTGGGGTTGCTTGGGCTGTTGCTACGCCACTGTCGCCACTGTATGGACACGCTGCATATATGCACGCGCGCAAAGGTCACGCCTAATTAAATAGCATGCAGGGGAAAACCCATGGTGAACTCGTTGTTGTAATAATTAAGCCGCCTAGATGCATTCATAGTTAATTATTTTAAGCATTTAAATGACATAGTTTTTAATTTATATGAAAGTTAATTTGGATGGAAACAGAACTTGATTGCATAGTTGTTTACTCAAATGTCGAAATTTCTACCACCTCAGTCACTATAACTTTATTTTTCTGGATATATACTACTAATGATAAACTACGGCTGGGGATACACATCTAATTTTATAATCTATCCAGAACTGACAAACTTCAGAAAAGGGCCGCGCGGATAATTCTGAAATTTCCTAGTACGACTTCCTCGAATGTTTTGTTTTCACGTCTACAGTGGCTGCCTATATAAAAACGTATTCTTTATTTTAAAGGAATCATGACATATAAGTCTCTTAACTATCTTTCTCCAGATTATATCTCTAACTTAACTGAACTAAGATCATCAAATACTGAGCGTAATCTCCGATCAACAACTAATAACGAACTACAGATTCCGTGGTCTTTACAGTATCAGCACTTAACTTTTGGAATTCCTTATCCCAGAGGATACGTAATTTAAATTAAAGATATTCTTTCTTGACCAGCTGGAACGATACATTAAAGCCCCCCCCCCCCCCCCCTACAGAATTTTGTCCTTGTATCTAGAGATAATCTATCCATGTTTTATTCTATTTTTGTATATATGACTTCTGACATGCTGAAATGTGTATACCTGTGTATAGTATCTTGTTCATATATGTACCTGTTGACCACTATAGGTACATATATTAATCCGTTTTTAATCTGTGTGAGTACGTGTGCGAGCATACCTGAGTGTGTGTAAGTGACTTTTTTTCTTTACAACATAACCTGTTAAAAAGTTGAGGACCACATGGTCTTTCATGACCAAATCTGTTATCTTCGTTAAATAAAGATTATTATTATTATATTTATTTATTTTATACTTGGGCTATTTGCTACTGTGCGTGAGAGTAACACATGCGGGTGATTCGGTTCTCTGAATTTGATGGGACAGTGACACTTCTCAGGTCTTGGCACAATAACTGGTGCAATGCTTTGTGTGTGTTTAAAAGAATTATGAACTCCGATATTTCTTGATCATTTTCTATAGCAAGAGAGTTTTATTTGTTCATTGAAGATGACAGAAAGCTTTTATATGGCGTACATAATAGTTCCTGCCATGGTCAGTTTTGAGGAATATACAACTTTGTTGACTTTGAAGGGATCAAATTGCAAAATTCACCATTCTCATACATCCTGACAATTGGAAATCAAGATACAACGAATATGTGGCACTCTTTTTTATATTCCAGTGTATGTACGATATTGTCAAGGCACGTAATATCCATGAAGTTTTCTATTCCGGAAACGACCCATTGATCTCAAAACTTCTCAATGTTCACTTTATGTGCACACGTGTAATACATTTTCTCCGGAGACACATTTATTGACAGATTAGTACCATTTTTAATTGTTTTTTTTTTGTTGTTGTTGTTGTTGTTTTGTTTGTTTGTTTGTTTGTCTGTTTGTTTGTTTTTTTTTTAGTGCTCGGAGGGGGGGGGGGGGTCTTACTTCCAAGCAACAACCTGGGTGGAGATCGTGGCTAAAAGTTGACGTTCTTTATTTTTAAAAATTTTAAATATTAAAAAAAATATACAAAAATTGAGTAAAAATGGTCTTCACAAATGAAATAATGATGTACTTGCAGAAATGTATTGTATCTAGCTCAGACATATCAGGGAGCCGTGGTAGCTCAGTTGCTTGCGTGTCAGACTCGTAATCCAAGGGTAGCGGGTTCAATACCCGTCCAGAGCAGCCCGGGTCGGATGCCTCGGTGTGTCCTTGGGAAAGGCACTTAGCTCCCGTTTTCACGGCATGATATAGCCAATAATATGTTACAAGTGCAATTAAAACCAACAAAAACAAACAGACATATTAAGGAGGCTTCCAATGTTCGTGTGTATGGCAAGCAGATCCTTGTGTTTGGGTCTCACATATGTCAGCTATAGCATAAAGTGACACTTCATTTACACCGCTGTATTGTGAGCTAAATTGCACACTGGAGCAAACCGCGCTGAAGCAAACGCAATCAACCTTTTACATTTATGATCCAATGTTTCCACAGATAAAGAAAAAGCAAATTTATAAAACTGCGCAACGTTTGGCTTCTCTTCGAGGTATCACTACAATAATTGTGCCAATGAGCTGTTTTTGCATGCTATTTTAGTCCCAAAGAAAATAATTATTTTTTCTGATTTTTTTTCCCTGGAAATTTTCTAACCAATGAAGAATGTTATGGAGTTCGACCTCTTGGAAGGTTCATAGCTTCAGATCCTTCCGACATGTGATTCGTCCATCCCTCACTGCTTTAATCAATCATTTGTTGGTTTATTACAGGATATGAAGACCTATGCCTCGTGTACAAGTACCGTATGTACTCGCGTATAACTTAGTTCCAAACGCAAACAACATAGACCCTGATCTGCCGTCGCATAATGCGCCGGCAGATCAGGGTCTATGTTGTTTGTTCTATTGATCAGTCCTTGCAAACTGCATAGACCTAGATCTGTCGGCGCATTATGCGACGGCAGATCTGGGTCTATGCAATTTGCAGTTGGTATCGGTTTATACGTGAGTATATACGTTAATCTCTAATATCATAACTATTCTTTAACATAAACCAGGAAAATAGTCTAGCACTAATGTCGTTTGCGAAAGTTTTGGAACGTCGATTATTTCTTAGGTCCAATAACTTTGAAGAAAGAAACGCATGCCGGTGCCATTTGATCCATAATTTAAAGCTGTCGAAATACGGGTAATGTTTTTTCAGGGTATATTTATTGAACGGGAGTGAAAAATATGCTCTTGCACTCAAACAACTCAAACATGTAAGCATTTGTCACATAAATAAATAAATAAATAAATAAATAAATAAATAAAAATAATGCTATATGATACCGTCTGTACTCGCTTATAAGTCGAGTCAAACTGCAAGCAACATACACAGTGATCTGACATCCCATAATGCGCCTGCAGATCAGGGTGTGTGTTTGTTCTACTGATTACTCCTAAAAAACTGCATATACCCAGATCTGCCGGCCCATTATACAACTGCAGATCTGGGCCTGTGCAGTTTGCAGTTGGATCTCACTTATAAGCGAGTACATGCGGTACCTTTTACTACGTATTCCTCCTCCATTCCATGTCTTTGCGTCCGAACTGTTACATCTAATATACGGTTCAATATCATAGTTGCAATAGCATGCCTTAGCCAGGTGCAGCTTTGTGCATACTTAAACCTCATAGTTTATGCCATCTTTTTTATCCTACTCACCAAGGGTAAATGGCGCCCGGGGCGACGATGATGGCCCAAAGGGCCAGAAGACGAGGCCCGAATTTTTATCAGCTGTTTTGGCGCCCCAAGACCTCTGGCGCCTGGGACAACCGTCCCCTCCGCCCCTCCCCTTCATTAGTACGCTACAGCTATTACTACTTTGTAATGCTATGTTTCTCTGTGGTCGAAGGTTACTTGCTGTAGGGCTACCATACGTCCTCTTTTTCCCGGACATGTCCTCTTTTCCCGGACATGTCCTGCTTTATATAAGAGACAAAGAGATTATATATATATATATATATATATATATATATATATATATATATATAAGAGTGTCTTCTGTTTTGAAAGTTCAAATCTGGTATCCCAACTTGCTTTAAATTACTGATTTCCGCTTTTGCTTGTTATTTTGTTTATTCCGTAGCAGAATGAATGGACATTATTAGCCATAATAGATCAAAATTGTTGGTATAGAATATTTTATTATCATTGCTTTTAATAAAGCTGTTTATTTTCCTGTATGAATAAAAAAAATGATACTTCACATGAAACAAAATTGCATCCACCAGATGAATTGACATTTCAATCTGTATTTGATTCAGACCAAATGTTCACCTTTACATTTTCAGGTACAAGACAGATACGTAGCATCGAAATACTGGATTTTTTGGATACCCCCGTGAATGTGACCTACCGCACTGGAGAACTAGCGGTTCTTTATTGCTCAATTTACAACCTCGGCACAAAAACGGTAAGTCCTATGACAGGATATAAGAGGTTAGTTACCATTTATGTATTTCTATCATCTGTAAACCTAAGCATTGCGTCCCTTTAGCATCGCTACTCGAAAGGCACTAACTCGTAATTGTCAACGATCGTAAGAGAAAAGCCAGCAAAGTTCAAAAGTTAGCAGACTCAGACATGTCCATCTGGAGGAAGCAAATTATCAACTATCAACAAATATGGACAAGCTGGCTGTACAGTTTTAATGATTTGTATACTACTCTTTTAGGTTTACAACAAAGACAAAGCTGAAATGAAACTATGAAATGGTGTGATATTGGTGGAGAAAAATTTGTATTCAGATCGAAAGAAAAACCAATTTTGTAATTATTTAAAATATGATATAGAGAACAATATATATATATATATATATATATAGAGTTAGAGATAGAGAGAGAGAGAGAGAGATGTGCTGGTCTTAAACAGATCGATACAGTTAGTTTGATGTCTTTTTCTGTTTTCCTCAAATTTTACTTCTCATCTTTAATGTTTTAATTTTCCTTGATTTTTGTTTCATACTAGTATCTCTTCCATGAAAATGACCATTGACGCAATCCTTCTTTATCTGTAACCAGTATTTAGACTTGCAAATCAAAAAACTGCATTCGTTCATATTTAGAACTTTCCCCAGTTGTTGAATTTTGAATCACCCTTTTGTGACTTTAAACAGAAAATCAGGATTAACAATAAAGTTTAGTACTCGTGGCATATATGATGATGGTGACCTCATTATTTTTTGGTTGCATAAAGAAGATATTAAACACAGGAAACGAAATATCTGAGATAACAAATTGAAGTATTAAAATTATTTTTTGGTTGCAAAAAGAAGATATTAAACACAGGAAAAGAAATATCTGGGATAACAAACTGAAGTATTAAAATTATCTTTTGGTTGCAAAAAGATATTAAACGCAAGAAACGAAATATCTGGGAGAACAAATTGAAGTATTAACATTATTTTTTGGTTGCAAAAAGAAGATATTTAACTCCGGAAAGGAATATATCTGGGATAACAAATTGAAGTATTAAAAATATTGTTTGGTTGCAAAACGAAGATATTAACACAGGAAACGAAATATCATGGATAACAAATTGAAGTATTAAAACTACGAACTTATTTATAAACAGTTTAAGAAATGAAGCCAATTGTCCGGGCCTGTATTTGTTGTGATTAATGCTGGAACATACATTTAGTCATTTGTTTGCTGTGTACATGTATACTTGTCAAGGGGCATACATATGTACAATTAAATATTTGCAGCTGCCAAGTTTGAAGTTCAGAGTCTGCTGATAGTTTCTGGGCTCCTTTCAGTACTAATGTACATATAAAGCACCAACTTTCTCGCTATCTAATTGCTTGATCTATTATCGCTGACGAAAATGCCGAGGGCACGTTAACTATGAGATTAACACACTTAATACCCTCAGCTGAAATGGACTGCCAGCCAAGTGTATTAAATCCATTTCGCTTCGCTTGCTCTTGCGCTTAAAATCTGTATTTGTATTTACATTGATAAATCTTAGGAAAACATAAGGTTAAAACTGTATCGCTACTTATCGGTATCGGATTCCAGTTTGCCATGCTCGTAAATGACGCACACCCAAGCTCCAAAGCACGTGGGACTAGATCTGGCGTCACATTAACACGCAACGGCAGATAAAGGTCATTGCTATTCGTTCTCCTGATGATTTCATGCAAACAACACATTATGCGACAGCATATCTGGGTCTACGTTTTTCGCAGTTTGGTTAGCGTCATACGAAGAAAGACATACATTTCGCGATGGTAGACCCGTGTGCATTCAGATATTATGCACTGTCAGAATCAAAAGCTTCTGTTAGTAACGCTGTATTGAATGTCAAAACGATATATAAAAATCTACTTCATTCACCTCCATTGGTGTCATATCTTGTGCTTGTACGTTCCAACTTCATGTTAATTACATGAAGGTCGTAGGATTATATGATTTTATATGACACATTATTATTAATATATTAATATGGGTCAGTCGGTGAGACAATCACAATGTGGCATAAAAATGACATTTTGAGATTTTCATATCTTCAGATAGTTGCAACTTTTATCTTTCAAACTGTACGTTGTTTTTCTTGTTTTGTTTTTTTCTTCTTCAAATGCTCAACAAAAGCACATGTCTTTTTTTGGCTCAATATCTCTAGTATACACTAATCATATCTCAACATTCGAAACTGGGCCGACCTCGAATATAAGCCTACCTTGAAATAGGCCTTCCAGTTCTACTAAAATTTTCCCTCAAAAGTAAGGTAGCCTAGAAATTAAGCTGTTTAGGGCATAGCTTATATACATGTAAACTAATATATAAAGACACAAACTTATGTCTTTATAGCTGAAACAGAGATGTTCTCAACTACATGTGAAAATCTAAATGTAAAGTTCCTGTTTCATTTAAGAGAGAAGTAACATATTGTCCATTAATATTGAATTTAAAAGTATGAATATACAAACAACTATTTTACATTCTTTTTAATTTTTAGATACACACCATTCAGTAATTATAGATACACCCCATTCTGTAATTTTTAGATACATACCATTCAGTAATTTTAGATACATAACACTCGCTAATTTTAGATACATACCATTCAGTAATTTTAGATACACACCATTCAGTAATTTTTAGATACATACCATTCAGTAATTTTAGATACATAACACTCGCTAATTTTAGATACATACCATTCAGTAATTTTAGATACATCTCAGTCAGTAATTTTAGATACACACCATTCAGTAATTTTAGATACATAGCACTCGGTAATTTTAGATACATACCATTCAGTAATTTTAGATACATACAATTCAGTAATTTTACATACAGTTCAGTAATTTTAGATACACACCATTCAGTAATTTTATATACACACCATTTAGTAATTTTTAGATACATACCATTCAGTAATTTTAGATACATACCATTTAGTAATTTTAGATACACAACACTCGCTAATTTTAGATACATACCATTCAGTAATTTTAGATACACACCATTTAGTAATTTTAGATACATAACACTCGCTAATTTTTAGATACATACCATTCAGTAATTTTAGATACACACCATTCAGTAATTTTAGATACACACCATTCAGTAATTTTAGATACATACCATTCAGTAATTTTAGATACATATCATTTAGTAATTTTAGATACATACCATTTAGTAATTTTAGATACACACCATTCAGTAATTTTAGATACATACCATTCAGTAATTTTAGATACACACCATTCAGTAATTTTAGATACACACCATTCAGTAATTTTAGATACATACTATTTAGTAATTTTAGATACACACCATTCAGTAATTTTAGATACACACCATTCAGTAATTTTAGATACATACCATTTAGTAATTTTCGATACACACCATTTAGTAATTTTAGATACATAACACTCGCTAATTTTAGACACACACCATTTAGTAATTTTCGATACACGCCATTCAGTAATTTTAGATACATACCATTTAGTAATTTTAGATACACACCATTTAGTAATTTTAGACACATACCATTTAGTAATTTTAGATACACACCATTTAGTAATTTTAGATAACATACCATTTAGTAATTTTAGATACACACCATTCAGTAATTTTAGACACATACCATTTAGTAATTTTGGATACACACCATTCAGTAATTTTAGATACATACCATTTAGTAATTTTAGATACACACCATTTAGTAATTTTAGATACGTAACACTCGCTAATTTTGGACACACACCATTTAGTAATTTTAGATAAATACCATTCAGTAATTTTATATACATACCATTTAGTAATTTTAGATACACACCATTCAGTAATTTTAGATACATAACAACACTTGGCATTCAGTAATTTTAGATACATACCATTCAGTAATTTTAGATACATACCATTTAGTAATTTTAGATACACACCATTTAGTAATTTTAGATACATAACACTCACTAATTTTAGATAAACACCATTTAGTAATTTTAGATACATACCATTCAGTAGTTTTAGATACATACCATTTAGTAATTTTAGATACACACCATTCAGTAATTTTTGATACATAACAGTCGCTAATTTTAGATACATACCATTAAGTAATTGTAGATACACACCATTCAGTAATTTTAGATACACACCATTCAGTAATTTAGATACACACCATTCAGTAATTTTAGATACATAACACTTGCTAATTTTAGATACATACCATTCAGTAATTTTAGATACATACCATTCAGTAATTTTAGATACACACCATTCAGTAATTTTAGATACGCACCATTCAGTAATTTTAGATACACACTATTCAGTAATTTTAGATACATACCATTCAGTAATTTTAGATACATATCATTCAGTAATTTTGCCATTCAGTAATTTTAGATACATACAATTCAGTAATTTTAGATACACACCATTCAGTAATTTTGGATATATACAATTCAGTAATTTTAGATACACACCATTCAGTAATTTAAGATACATACAATTCAGTAATTTTAGATACATACAATTCAGTATTTTAGATACACACCATTCAGTAATTTTAGATACACACCATTCAGTAATTTTAGATACATACAATTCAGTAATTTTAGATACATACAATTCAATATTTTAGATACATACAATTCAGTAATTTTAGATACACACCATTCAATAATTGTAGATACATAACAACACTTGGCATTCAGTAATTGTAGATACATAACACTTGGCATTCAATAATTGTAGATACATAACACTTGGCATTCAGTAATTTTAGATACATAACACTTGGCATTCAATAATTGTAGATACATAACACTTGGCATTCAATAATTGTAGATACATAACAACACTTGGCATTCAGTAATTGTAGATACATAACACTTGGCATTCAATAATTGTAGATACATAACACTTGGCATTCAATAATTGTAGATACATAACACTTGGCATTCGGTAATTTTAGATACATAACAACACTTGGCATTCAATAATTGTAGATGCATAACAACACTTGGCATTCAATAATTGTAGATACATAACAACACTTGGCATTCAATAATTGTAGATACATAACACTTGGCATTCAATAATTGTAGATACATAACAACACTTGGCATTCAATAATTGTAGATACATAACAACACTTGGCATTCAGTAATTTTAGATACATAGCAACACTTGGCATTCAGTAATTTTAGATACATAACAACACTTGGCATTCAATAATTTTAGATACATAACAACACTTGGCATTCAATAATTGTAGATACATAACAACACTTGGCATTCAGTAATTGTAGATACATAACAACACTTGGCATTCAATAATTGTAGATATATAACAACACTTGGCATTCAATAATTGTAGATACATAACAACACTTGGCATTCAATAATTGTAGATACATAGCAACACTTGGCATTCAATAATTGTAGATACATAACAACACTTGGCATTCAGTAATTTTAGATACATAACAACACTTGGCATTCAGTAATTTTAGATACATAACAACACTTGGCATTCAATAATTGTAGATACATTACAACACTTGGCATTCAATAATTGTAGATAACAACACTTGTCTTATTGTCTAGGGATAATTTCATTCAAAAGCAATTTCTACCTAAACGGTAAGCTTTCAGCAAAAATAAACCAATTAAAAATGACTAATGATGATTATAAGCAGTGACTTTTTTCTAGTTTTTAGAGTATTTTCACAATTGGATAATGAAGCACAAAAGTTTGTGAAATAGTTTTCATATACAAGGTTCTGTGCGTTCCAAATTATTAGAGCTAGATTATAGCTTCTGTTGTTCACTACATCTATGTACGTCATTTGGAAGGTAATATTTTTGAAGTATATCTGTATATGGTAGTTAGTGTATAAGTATTTCTGAACGTCTGTATTGTACATTATTTTTGTGTGGACGAGAGAGACACTTAGTTAGAGTGACGGAAATGTTACAGAGTTTTCATTCTGTACTTTTTTTTTTATTAAGCAAAATCTTGTACAGACTTTATTCTCTCTTAGTTGAGTTTATGTCAGGATGGGGCAACCATATTTCATCTGTTGCTACTTCACGCATTTTATTTACCTTCGTACTCAGTATCTAGGTAACGAAGTTTGAGCATTAAAAAAATGATTAAGTTAGAATCGATCATGGTGTTAACTACGGATTGTTCCGCAAATACTTTTGATAATTAGGTCAAAAACATTTAAGAGCCATATGTTTGGGTTAATTCAGCCAATTGTCTTGCATGAAAGCGTGGATCACAGATCGCATGATTGGAACGGTTTATGTTCTTGAGACTTTTAGCAATTTTTAAATTTTATATTTGTTCAACCTTTTTAAGATCTTTGCCTTTTATCATGAAGGACTACATATTTACGTTTATTTGGAAGGGTTTATCTTCCAAAGTTGTTCGCAATTTTCCCCTTGATGTTTTTAAAACTCAACTTTGAGTCGACACTATATACCGTATATAAACGCGTATAACCCGATACCAAATGCAAACTGCATAGACCCAGACCTGCTGTCTCATAATGCGCCGGCAGATCTGGGTCTATGCAGTTTGTAAGGACTAATCAGTAGAACAAACAATATAGACTCTGATCTGCCGGCGCATTATGCGACGGCAGATCAGGGTCTATGTTGTTTGCACTTGGACCCGGTTTATACGCGTGTATATACGGTATTCAGGATTGTGCTGACGTGCCGTTAAACCCTACACATACATATACACACTATTTGGGAATGGGCTTAAATTAGGCCCCTTTTATATGACAGTACTATGAAATCTCAATTTAACGGCCTGACAAAAAAACTTTTAGGAATAGCTCGCGTGGGTTTAGACCAAAGATAAATCCAAACTAGACTGGAAAGTTGGATTATAATTGCTACAGCAATTCACGGAACAGTGCACATACAGATTCACTCGGTAATGATGTTAATTATCGGAATCACTGCAATGCGGCTGTTCTTCTAAATCAGATTCCGAGTCCAGGAAACTTCATTTTCAGCGTAAATTATATCACCATTAACATTGATCGCATAATTGAGATAATTAGCCCAAGTTGCAACGGATGCAACGGCTAAATTATCAATCTTGCCGCTGTAGTGAATAAGATATTGTGAATATCAGATTGGCGTTACCGGTACAATGTGAATTTAATTTTTTTTTTCTTTAGCTCTACTGGTCATAGACAAGAAGAGCTTAAGGGATGGTCTGTCGTCCGTTGTCCGTCCGTCCGTTAGCACAAGTTTGTTATTGCTACTCCTCCTAAACTACTAAGAGGATTGCCTTGAAACTTTACACACTCCTTCATCTCATGGTCTTGTTGGTCCTGAATGAAAATGGTGCTGCTCGGACATCCAATATGGTCGATAGCGGTCATCTTGAAAATCTTGTTATCGCTACTCTTCCTACGTGGATGGTCATGTCAGCATAGGGGTTTCACTGAAAGACTTCCTATGATGTCTAGTTTGTGCTAAATATAAAAAGTGCCGATCTGACGTCCAATATGGCTACCACAGCGGCCATCTTGAAAATCTTTGTATCGCTACTTTTCCTGAATGGATGGTCGTATCAACATGGGGTTTTCGCTAAAAGGCTTCTTATGATGTCTAGCTGGTCCTAAATAAAAATGGTGCCGATCTGACAACCAATATAGCCACCATATCAGCCATTCTTAAAGATCTTGTTATCACAACTCTTCTTGAACAGAAAGTCATATTGACGTGGGATTTTCACCAGATGCTGTCCAGTTGGTCCTAAATGAAATTGGTGCCGATCTGAAGTCCAATATGGCCACCACAGCAGTCATCTTGTTATTGCTACTCCTCCTGAATAGAAAGTCATATCTTGAAAATAGTGTTATCTCTACCCCTGTCTAAATCAGCATACGGTTTTCACCAACAGACTTCGTATAATACCTATTTGGTCGTAAATGAAAATGGTGCCAGTCGTACATCCAATATGGCTACCACGTCGACTGTCTTAAAAATTTTGTTGTCACTACTTCCCCTGAATGGATGATCATTATGACATGTGGTTTTCACCGAAAGACTTCTAATGATGTCTTCTTTGTCCTAAATGAAAATGGTGCCAGGCTGACATCCAATATGTGTACCACAGCGGCTAATTTGAAAATCTTGTTATCGCTGAAGAATATCAGAGATGGTTTCAACACTCGACAGTTTTAAAAAAAGATGGTCTTATCTTGAATTTCTGGAAATTCTTTTCGACCAGTAGAGCGCCAGTCCCCTCGAGGGACTCTTGTTTCTCTTTAGTAGGCAAATGTTTATGTTTATATTTCAAATACTTTCAGCCTTTCATTATCAGGCATACATGTAGCAGCTATGTTAGAAAGAAATATTGATTCCATAAATTGTCAATTTTGCGAAGAATCAAAACTATAAACCATACCAACATATCAAAGTTACGTTGTATATTCAAGAATACCTTTAGTGTTCATTCCATTGTGATGGTATAATAAAATTTCCGTCATTAAGTGATTTCCTTATTTTGCTTTTGTTAGGGTCTGCTTCGATGGTGAGGGTAAGGATTTTCTTTTTTACTTATCTAGATAAATAACGACAATAATAAATGGCAAAAGATTTTCATCTACCTACTGTTTATCCGGGCATTTTGCCTATTTATTTAACTGCAACTTTAAACTATGCATATGACCTATATTCATTTGAGTACACCTGAAGCAAATTTACTATTTAATAGCACAATTTCAGAAAATGCCCTTTACACATTAGACGCCCAAGCATCATTCAAACATGACGAATGACACAATGGGATAAATAGAGATCTGAGCAGATATATAGAACAGAATAACACGAGCCCCCGTACATGAAATATAACAATTTAATCAATTACATAAAACAAATTGAAATAATACATAACATTAGAAAGATATACTTCTTTTTGAAATCATTTACCGAATTTCAACACAAATATAATTATGTAATTAGCCGATCTGTTTAAAACGATAGACTTAGTTCATCATGGAATCGAGTGAACAATCGAATCAATTGCCCAGCATGCCTGCATAACCTTGATATTGCTGGTCACTCCCAATTCACCGTTGCTGTCAGGTCAAGGTTGACGTTCTCCCCTTTTTGCTTCTCTCTCTCTCGCTCTCTCTCTCTCTCTCTCTCTCTCTCTCTCTCTCTCTCTCTCTCTCTCTCTCTCTCTCTCTCTCTCTCTCTCTCTTCAGGCCTCTTTCGGTCCTCAAACTTTGTGTGTGGGATGCCTCTTCTCTACACCCTCTAAGTTGATACCTATACGTGCCTCGATGGTTGGCTTTGTAGGTAGGTAGGTAGGTGGATATGTGGATAGATAGGTGGTAGGTAGGTGGATATGTTGATAGATAGGTGGGATCGTAGGTGGAGCTATTTTCCCGTTTAAAAAAAACAACCTAAATATCCCGTCAGATTCCTTCTGGGGAGTAGAATATTACCCCACTCTCGTTACGTCAGATATCGTCCTATCGAAATTCAAACAGATACCAAAGGCTATCTGGTCAGGCCAAACCTGACAGACGATAAAAAACCTAGTTTCAGAAGATTAATGTACTTTCTGACAGCTATTTCATCACTAACTCACTCTAACATCACACTCGCTTCTACAGCCAGAATTGTGTCCCTCAACTTCCAGACACCTGTACCTTGAACAATTGTTCATACGAGAGAATTTCGTCTTATTCTGCTCGGAGTCAAGATTTTTCCAGCCTCCCACAGGAACTTGGACTGATTAAATTTTGCGATATGGAATATTTAAAACGTGAAGTTTCGTCTGGGAAACACATCTCTTATTTAGCGTAGCCAATCAGATTAAACGTATCTACCGCCTGTTATAAATACACGTCCATCGTGGTTAGCGTAACCCCCTTTATTTCGCGCGCTATTTAAATAACTGATTCTGGAAAATTTCAAAAGATAAAAGAACTTCAACTGGCTTTACAAATAGTCTCTGCATCCTCTCAACTTTGACATTGTCGATAAGTAGACCCAAATTAACCTTATGTCCTACCGTTATACAATGAAGGCTTAATTAAGAATCAATCTCGCCCCAAACAGGGACATTAAAACCATCGCAGTCTAGCGATTTAATACGGTATCTTTCCTCATAAATCTAATTACTTGTTATCTGCCAAACTAATGTGCTCTACCGAAATACATCGACAAAAATTTGCACCCTTACACCCCCCAAGGCCACCCCGGGTCGGCTGCCACAATGTGCTGTTCGGCAAGGCGCTTAGTTCCCATTTCCTCGGCATGATGAAGCCAATAATGTGTTTCAAGTGCCGCTAAATTGCAACCAAAAAGCCAACTAGCAAATCAACCAAGTTAAAACATTCATCCTTAGCTGACCAAGGAGATTTACAACGGCTTGAGACAGACAGAGTGAGGGGCAGTGTTGGAGTCGGATCATCAGAAGCAATGCACGAATATAAGTGTTTTACAAGTTACATGAGCTGGCGCTGTATACAACTAGTGTGTCCGTGTTGTTCAGCCAAACATAAAATCTTTTCAGGGAGAGGCATTATTTAAATTATACAATTCTATCATTTGTATGAGATAACATAATGCACCGTGCAAAAAAAAAAAAAAAAAAAAAAAAGC
Source organism: Margaritifera margaritifera (assembly GCA_029931535.1). Lineage (NCBI taxonomy): Eukaryota > Metazoa > Mollusca > Bivalvia > Unionida > Margaritiferidae > Margaritifera > Margaritifera margaritifera. The sequence continues at coordinate 4,267,306 of JAQPZY010001646.1, forward strand.
AAAAAATGCAGATTTTAGACTCGGTCTATGATAATATAATGTATAAGAAAGTATCAAAGGATAGAAGTGAGGCGGAAAATTATGTGTGATTCGCGTTTTCGCAATGGCTTCCAGTTGCCTCCGGCTCGTTGTTTATTTGATTCACAATATATGTTATGTGATTTAAAATGAATGAGCAAAAGTATTATTTTCCATTCTTCAGGTGGTATGGCGACGAGCAGACGAACAGGGGCCTATCACGATAGGTGAGATGACGTACATTCCTGACGACCGGTTTCTGGTAAATCACGTGCCCTACAAGGGCCAATGGGATTTGCTCATCAAAAATGTTCAACCAGAAGACGAGGGAATATACGAATGTCAGGTCAGCTCAAAAGACAGGACTAGTCGGAGATTACTCACTCTGACAGTAGAAGGTAAACACTAAGAACATGCTTTATCATCATCAACAAGTAAACTTGAAAATTAAAGATGAATATACTTTGTAGTTTAAATTATGTATCATCATTAGCAGCTTCTGTTTAATCCATAAAACAGTGACATCATTGACTTTGTTTAAACGTAAACTACACGTACACCATTCAATCACTATCACTATCACTATATCACTCAAACATCTATTTCTGCGCACATGTATAATTTGCTGGTTTGATTATATACCTATCTCTGCCATCTTGTTTTTAAATTTTAAGAATATTATATGATTATATGATATAAGAAAGATATGTGGTTTTATATTAGGCTGCCACGGGAATGATTATTCTGGGAACTTATACAGACTCCATCCAAACCTTAAGAAGAAAAAGTTCCATTCATAGAGACTTCATTTGGTGTACGAGTAGAGACGTCCATTTATGACATATATGATCGTTCTTTTCCTTTTTCATATTCTCATTTTACCAAAAATTTCTCTTTAGAAATATGGTTTACACGACACGTTTCTCATGTTCCAATTCAGTATAGGATAACAATTGTATTTTTGTATCGGGTAAGTAAACATGATACCTAAAGGTTCTTATATATCTGAAAAATCATAAAGATGCTTCAAGTAAGATATATATATTGTTACGACTAGGGGTAATGTAACAAAAGTAAAGACTTAAACAAGCTTTCAAGATTTAAAACACAAATATTTAATTTCCTAAATTATTAAAATATTTCAACAAACAATCAAAGTGAAAGAATTAAAAATAACTTACAGTATAGAATATCTTTAAAAGTAATAAATTGTTCTAAAGTTCACTGATCCGGAAGTTAATCCAATTTATTACGAATGAAGAATATTCCGAATGAAAACACCGCTGAAGTGCTGATGTACTAACAAGAATCAGTTATATCCAAATATTATTAATTCCAAGTAATCCTTGTGAATATGGAATATCACACAAGTTCTAGAAATGTTTCCGATAATTCCAACGGAGCTGAATAATACTTAAATTTTAAGTAGCAGTACTAAATCCAGAATGTACTGTATAATAATCTCTGAAGCAGAATACCACATACAAAATGAACCAATCTCGTTTATGACCTCTCAAGCTGAACGTACTTATGAAGAATGACGAACGCTGCGATTACATCTTATATATAGTCTCTGACTGTGCAAATCAAATAAAAACCCAATTATTCTACGTCTCAAACAAACACATCAGAATTGTGATCTTAAACTCTAATTTCTGGTCAACACAATGAATCATTCTTTGGATTACGAAATCCAGGTCAGAAGTTCAAAAGTTCAAACCCTCAAATGCTGGATCACGTGACATGACTAATGCTTCAAGCGAAATATTGATTTTCCCAGTGACCAATGTATTGGGTCACATGTACCGTATATGTACTTTCTGCAAGACGACAGCTGTTAGACTATTATGCAGAGATCATAAAACTATACCATTATTTAAAAACAAAATGATACATAATTCCGTAACAATATATATATATATATATATATATATATATATATATATATATATATATATATATATATATATATATATATATATATATATATATATATATATATATATTAAATGATGAATAGTTCACAGCAAGCACATTTGTTCCTTAATGAAATCAGCCGCGGTGGATCAGTGATTAACGCCCGACTCGCGACCAGAAGAGTGCGGGTTCGAATCCGTGGTGTGTCATTGGGCAAGGTACTTTACTCCAGTTGCCAGGACGCGATTACCTTCATATCACAGTGTGCTGTAAGACACCAAACCAAACTAAACCAAACCTTGATTACGGTTTGATTTTATAGTTTCGAAATCTGCATTAACTTTATATGCATATGAAAATTTTTCTAATTTATCACATATTGTGAGACTGATTGCTTAAAATTAAAGAAAATAAATCTTCAGATATGACTAAAATCAAAATAATAGTTTCTGAGTTATTTTGTATAAAAGTTACTATAACTATATATAATTTTACCTATATTTTAGTTCAGTTTGTAAGAGCAAGTCCCACAAGCCAACATGCATTAACTAACATTATGTAATTAATCACATTAGGCCGTAGCTAATAGATCTCCAGTGGAACGTAGTTAACGAGATATACACAGAAACTACGTACATGTTTGGTGAGAGGGGTGGGGTGGGGGGGTGGGAGGGGGGTATTATGTCGTTGTAAAGAACAGGTTTCATACGGCGTATGAAGATCGATACCGTAGGACCGAGACGTATTAATTCGCCATATTAAACGAGTTATGTCTTCCAGTGTTTTGTGTTTATTACCCTTTCCAAATATTTTAGCTATAGATTGTGAATGGAATTTTTAAAACATAGAATTATAAAAGTTCGATTTGAGGTATCTGAGACGTCAGTGACAGCACCTAAATACTGAAGTTTTAGTCTGAGTGTCTGATACGGAAATACGGATTAAACATCAGTATTAAACGCCACATCAACCATGCAAGATTAAATGAGTACCGTATATACTCGCGTATAAGCTAGGTCCAAATGCAGACAACATAGACCCCGATCGGCCGTCGCATAATGCGCCGGCAGATCAGGGTCTATGTTGTTTGTTCTACTGATCAGTCCTTACAAACTTTATTGACCCAGATATGCCGGCGCATTATGCGACGGCAGATCTGGATCCAGGCAGTTTGCAGTTGGTATAGGATTATACGGGAGTATATGTAATACAATAAGATACGAAGGTAAATTGACATGTCCAATATAGAGGTATAGGCAGTCACAGACATGTATATACGCGCACTTAACGTGTTTTTATTGTATGACAAGCAACACACGGTCACCCATTCTCAGTACGTTTGGAGGAATGAAAAATCAAACTGTTTCCTGCCCATCTGGTAAGAAATACTAAATAAACAAACTTAATTCTGAAAATTCCCCTTTTTCCGACAATATTTGAAGAAAAAATGGGTTAAAGGAAAAACGTAAAACCTTATTGTGCACCTTATACTACTCGTATATCGAGTTTACAGTTTCAATAAAATATTACAAGTGGTGTAAGAATTGAAGCGCTGATGAGCTGAATTCTCAAAATACCCCTTTCTCGAAACTTTTTTAAGAAATGTCCACAAAATTGGATCAGAGGAAAAAAGTAAAACGTTATTGTACTACACAAGCGACAGACCTATCGTATAAAGTTTCTTAAAAACTTTGTAAGCAGTGTGGGAGGAGAAGTGTTGAGAAAATGAATCTTAAAATGCCCCATTTTGACAATTTTTTAAGAAATCTCCCAAAAAATAGGTCGAGATAAAAACTAAATCCTACTGCACATTTACATCTACCAGATACCTAGCCTTCAAAGTTTCAGCAAAATCCGGCAAGTAATGTGGGAAAAGAAGTGATGAAAAGCTGAATTCTTCAAATACTCCTTTTTGAGAATTTATACAGAACTTTGTACAAAAATAAGCCAGGGGGAAAAGGTAAAACCTTACTGCCCATGTACATCAACCACACATCTAACCAACAGTTTCAATAAAATTCTCCAAGCGGTGTTGGAGGAGAAATTATGACAATCTTTTTCATGGTCGGCAGAGACGGACAGATAAATAGACTGGCAGAGTGATGCACGGGGTCAACGATAATATCCCCGCTCTTCGCTGAAGTGCAGGAAACAAATCACTCAAGCAGTTTAAGAGGAAAAACAATGAAAACCTGAATTCTCAAATTACCCATTCTTCCCAAATCACATATCTAGCTACAAAGTTTCAGTAATATACTCTAACCAGTGTTGGAGGAGCAGCAAAGACGAGCGCAATTCCCAAAGTACCCCTTTGTTGATTATTTTCTGAAGAATTTGCCCAAAATGAGTCAGAGGAAAAAAGTAAACTCTCATTACGCATCTGCACCAACCACATATTGTAACATACAAAGTCTTAATAAAATCCGTCCAGACAATGTGGTAGTAGACTCGACGACGAGCTGAATTTCTAAATACCTTTTTTGACAGTTTTTCAAGAAATTTGCCCCAAAGTGAACCATATATTTAGCCTGCACAATTTCAATAAAATTCGCCAAGCGGTGTAGGAAGCAAAAAGCGATGACAAACTAATTTCCCAAAATACACTATATGATCAATTTTTTTAAAATAGATATTGACCCAAAATGACCCAGAGGAAAAAAAAGTCAAACCTTATTGTGCATCTTCACCAATAATATGTCTAGCCTATCAAGTTTCAATAAAATCCTTGTAGCGATCTGGGAGGACAAGCTTTGTCCAGATGGACGCACAACGACAATATCCCCGCTCTTCACTGATGCATGGGGATAATGTGAACCAGAGTAAGCTCCTTTTTTACCGGTAGTCATGAATTACCAATCGTTTATTCATGAACTGGATAATTGTAGACGAAAAGATGTGTGACTTTTAAATGAATATATGTGTCAAAAACAATATACATCATGTAAACCAGAATACTTTGGAAAATCCCAATGATTATGAGACAAGCATTACAACTATCTTTTTTTTGGTGCTAATTTCTAATAAAAACTGCTATTATTTTTTTTTTATCTTTCAGACTGGAGAGGCAGATCGCCACGTGAGTATCAATACAAGATTTGCCGGTAGGATATTCGTTTTTTCTGAATATTTCAATCACATGCATATTGTCGTTCAATATACAAATCTTCAAAACTACGCTAAAGTCTTGATTTACCATGACACATGCATATTTCTGTAACGCAATTCAACTATTACACTATCCATTCATATACACCAAAAATTTGCACACGGTGTCAATGCATATTTGCACGTGTGCAAATTGAAACATAAATGTATTAGCGATTTGCAATAAGTTCAACAAGGATTTTTAGGACCGGTATGCCAATGATGAATTTTTATGTATAGAGATGTTTTTCATGTTGGAGATAAGATGTGCGATTGATAGTGACTTCGATTATAACAGTATTGATGCTTATGATGATGATAATAATAATAATGACGAGAAGAATGCCTTTTTTATCACAACATCTGACATTATTAGTAGTAGTAGTATGTCGTCGTCATCATTACTATCATCCTCATCATCTATCGGCGAGAAGAATAATACAAATAACTTTTGTTCTTTTTTTCAGCATTTTTTAGATTTAATTCGGTGCTGAGCTCACACAGTCCCACAAATATTATATAAAGCAATTTATCAATGCATGCACACAGGTGGACAAAAATTTGATACCGATCTTAAACCTGTAATTGTTGTTAAATTCGTGGTAGCAGGTAGTTCTCCTTTGTCTCAGACTGAGGAAGAAAGACGGACAAAATGTTTGCTTCTAATCAATAAATTGAAACGCACAATCGCCTGTTTCGTAGAAAAATATTTTTTTTACTTTCTAGGTTTTATTTTACCAAATATGTGAACCACGCACCAAATCCATCCATACATCATCATAACCACATACACATCCGTCCATCCATCCATCCTTCTATCTATCTGTCTGTCTTTTACCGTGCCACGATATAATACTTCGCATGATTGACAGATATGACTTCGCATGATTGACAGATATGCATGTAGAAATGCGTGTAATTATGAACAAAGCAACCAGAACCATAGCAACATTCAAACAGAATTAATGTTCAAAGTGAAGTTGTCGAAATAAAAAAAATAACTATATAATTTCTTATACATGTGCGTATATTTTGCCTTGCGTTTAAATGAGTAGTATATGCTGTCACAATTGCCCGATATATACGAATTAACATTCTGGCAAATATATGGGCCGGTATATCCCCCGATGAGAATTTAGCATTGCGGATAGCACTATATATGGCTCCCTATGAGAGTTAACATTACTGGACCATTATAGCCTTTATGGAAATTTATTATTACAGATTATATTATTGCCGTCTGTGTGAATTTATGATTACAGAACGCATTATGGCTCCCGATGCGAATTTAACATTCTGTTTGGGAGGGTATAGCACCCGACGAGAATTTAGCAATACGGATGTCACTATAGACTTTTGTGGGAATTTCAACAGGATGAATACACAGACAAATATACGCCTATTGAAAGACAAGAACATCACTGAAATTCACTAGTATTTTTGTTGTCTGCTCAACTGTACTTTTTGAGGAACTCGACATCAGCACACAGATGCAGTTTGTTAAAACAAGATAGCAAGTTACAACTTTTCACTACTGTTTATGTTTATGTGTGGCATGGCTCAGTGGTATCGTTACAGAGAGAGAGAGAGAGAGAGAGAGAGAACACAACTGACAAGGACTGACCCTTACTGACCAACACCTATTGTGACTAACAAACACCTATTTTGACTCACTAACACCTATTCTGACTGATTGACACCTATTCTCACTGACCAACTCGAACGACCAACACATGCTCTGACTGATCAACACATATTCTGACTGACAAATAACAATTCTCGCTGACCAACACCTATTTGGATTGACCAATACATATGTTGACTACCCAGAACCTATTTTGAGTGACCAAAACCTATTCTGACTGACCAGCACATATTCTGACCAACCCCTTTTTTCACAGACCAACACATATTGTCACTGACCAAAATCTATTTTTAATGATAAACATCTATTCTGACTGACCACTATCTATTCTGACTGACCAACACCGATTATCACTGAAAAATACTTATTCTGACTGAAAAACACCTATCTTGACTGGCCAAAACCGTTCGTGAATGACCAACACCTATTCTCACTGACAAACACCTGTTCTGACTGATTACAACTTAGTTAACACACATACAACACTTCTTGACTTTTCGTCGATGTAAACTCATTCCTACGGCATTTATTCCATTATTCTTTTAGACACCGTTGTCTTTTAATTCAGGTTGCCCACACAAATACTGTTGACTTTGTTCTTTAGTAAGCCACACACTTCGCCTACTTAGATAGAGCAGCCTGGATTAAACAGCATAGTAGAGATTTTAGTCGGCTTTCCGACACTGAGCCACATCTTGATTCTTTAAGAACGGATGACAACACTGGTGAAAACCTACACTTTGTATAGGAATGCAGGGGATTTAATCTGGCTTTTGCAACTTGCCAACCGTAGCGCGTTTATTTGGGATGGGGTGGGGTGGGGGTGCATCGCTCAGCCAATCAGAGTACGCCTTAATTATACCATTCATTGCATGTTTGTATTCACCAATCTGAACGCATGGTGACGCGTGACGTGACTTTCGGGTGATGTACAAAGTATCAATTCTACGATCAACAATCACTCGCGTGTTTTGTATCCACCTTTCACAACGCGGGATGACGTTTGAGGTGACTCGGGTGATGTACCAAGTAGCATTTCTACGATCAACAATTACAAAGTGCTTTACAGTACAGTACATATGGATGAAATGAAAACAAAGACTTTTTGCTGGGGTGGACCTGAAGACGTTCCTATTATTAAAAATGACAGTACCGTCGCTACGTCTACTACTCAACCAGAGTTAATGAATTTGACTTTGATGTTTTATCTACACAGGATTTTCTGATGGTACCGACAGAATACGATGAATTTTAGGAAAAAGCGAGAAGAAGAGTTCAGAGATTCGAACAAAACCAGAAAGAGGAAGGAGCGATATTTGTACAAGAAGAAGAAGAAATGACGAAACAAAACACACACAGTAAAATGAAAACGGGGATCATCAGCGGTCAGTAGAGTAAGAAAAGTGAAACAGTGGATGTATTACATCAGATCATGACCAAACTGGACGAGATGCGAGCGTTACATCATTTCTTTTTTGAAAAGCATAAGCGCAAAAGACCTACACGTTCTAAAAAAATCCAAACCATCAGCAACAAACGCAACAAGAACAGCAACAAAGACGACGATGCCAGCGGAAGTTGGACGAGGAAAAGGATCGAAGCAGTTAAAGTTCTTGATGTAAAATCCATGATTTTCTTTCGACCATTTTCATACAGCCCTTTTTATTGCTACCCGTATCTCACAGAAAAGAGATACTAATCATGGATTGCGAAATCTAAACGCAAACAAAACAAAACAAAGTGTGTATGAAAAAAAGCTCCCATAACCTTAATAAAATCACAACAAATTATAATTACACATGAATATGATTTCAGTAAAAGGAAACATCTAACAAGGATTTGAGTGAAATCTGAAGTTATGAAATTGTGAAATAGGGTCTCCAAATAGCATGGTGAAAACAAACCACATGACTCAAACTAGGGTCCCAACAAATGGGAGAAGTGACTTTTATCTCCAGTTAAAAAGGGGAAAAGTGAGAGAGTTCGAGGTAAAAGCGAATACTGAACCTAATTTTCATTTGCAAATGTATACTTATTTACTTAACATATTTTTAAAGATGCAGTCTTTATTGCAGTCAATATAAAGAATGATTTCTGCATGATGTACAACAGAATGCTGTACCGATGTTTTTAAATAAAAGATAACAGTAATGCAGGTTTGTTTCATAATGTATTGGTAAAAAATGAGAGTTTGATAATGGTGACAAACGGAGGTAATTAAAGCATTCACTTAAGAACCTACCAGCTGATCATAATTGGATAGATTACAAAAAAATAGATGGATGGAAAAAATGCTGACGCTCTCTTTAGTAAAAATTTCATTAAACGTACAAGTTTGTGACGGTGGCGTATGAAAACTGATCTTTTTAATATTTGGACTAGGATTTAACTAAGAAACAAACGAACTGACCCAAAAAAAGGAAAGTGCCAATTATAACAATAACGAGCAGATTATATCCCCTTGCAAATTAAATCTTGCTGTGGTTTAGCGTATTCAAACTAACAGTGAATGAATCAATACCGGACTTCTGTTTCACTTCAAGTATAATTAGATTCAAAACATCGTCTGGATAACAAAATCTATCACTTGTAAGTTTAGTGTAAAATAATATTTCATATTTCTATTCGATTCTGTTATACTTTTTCGTGGTGAATGGAAAAAGTCATAAATTCTAAATTCGGTGAGGTTTCGTGTACTTTTATATCGAATAGAGAGTTGCAGTTAGTTTTTGTTTTCTAAAACAGCAAAACAAAAGTACATTGGTGATGAGCATCGTATATTGAATGTTTGTACTTCTCAAGGAAAATAATAATTTTATCCGTAGCTGGGGAAACAAGTAAAGTTAATATTGCTCACACAATCGCTGGTTTAGATACGAGTGAATGAATGGATGAAAAGAATGAATACATAAGCGAACACAAGTAATATTATTGGGTCCTTAAAGCTCACAAATGGAGAGAAGGGCCATAGTACGATCCCTAACACACACACATACACACACACACACACACACACACACACACACACACACACACTTGGAAACGGCTACTCGCTCTTACAAACCACAAGTTCATCTGAATAGCGTAACCGTTTTACGTCGGGTATCTATATAGCGAGAGTATAATTGAATAAAACTGTATGTTATGAGCGAGTTTCAACATGAAACGAGATGAGATGATCGATATGTATACATCACCACCACCATCAACCAAGATCATCCAGGAATGTATGTGACACTATAGTACCCGAGGATTATTTTCATATCCAACCTGCGAGCAAGCTGACTTGGATAACATTTCGAACTACAGAGAAACTGTCCGCGTTTATCACTGACTTGTGTGATTTTATTCGAGTTGAAAAGTCAAGTATCATGCTAAAAATCATAATAATCTATTATCCATAACAGTTTGAAATCTCCCGTATAAACTGAATTTAGCAGACCTGCTAAATTAATGGAGATCATCGACAGAATATTGAAATAGCAAAAGCGATCCTGAACAGATAATTCTCTTACAAAGACGCTTACAAATAAATTTTCATAGTAGTAATAATATTAAAATAAAAACGTTTTACCCTGTTTGAATCAATGTTTATATATACATGTTATCAATCTTTGAGTCGATGTTCATATACATGTTGTCAATGTTTGAGTCAATGTTCATATACATGTTGTCAGTGTTTGAGCCAATGTTCATATACATGTTGTCAGTGTTTGAGCCAATGTTCATATACATGTTGTTAGTGTTTGAGTCAATGTTCATATACATGTTGTTAGTGTTTGAGTCAATGTTCATATACATGTTGTCAGTGTTTGAGTCAATGTTCATATACATGTTGTCAATGTTTGAGTCAATGTTCATATGCATGTCAGTGTTTGAGCAAATGTTCATATACATGTTGTCAGTGTTTGAGCCAATGTTCATATACATGTTGTTAGTGTTTGAGTCAATGTTCTGTTTGAGTCAATGTTCATATACATGTTGTCAGTGTTCGAGTCAATGTTCATATACATGTTGTTGACATGTTTTCCATTAGGTGCGTTCTGATACCCCTGACTGTGATTCTCTGTCTCATTTATGAAACAGCAAAATTAACTTTTCTCAACAAAAGAACAATTGAATCAGGTTTCTGAGTAATAAATAGTGATTTATATTGCGAGTTCAGGATTGAAACACGACATGCAAGAACAGGTAGTTAAACCCAGAAGGATAGAGACAAGGTGGAGCCTGTGGATTGAAGTCCTGAAATTAAAGTGCTCAGGAGGGATGAGGTTCTATCATCCCTCTCACAGGTATCAAATTGGCAATTCGCAATGAGCCAGTTCAGACGCCCGTACCGTTATCAGGTGGAACAGAACAAACTGGAGTTAGTTGAGGCAAAACGTGATCAACTTGTCCAGAAAGTTGAAAAAACAGCCTCAAGAGAGTACATTGAATCCAAGATAAATCAACGTGTTACTAAGAAGAGTTTGGATACATCACAGAAAATTAAGCAGAGAATGCAGAAGGGTCTGAAAGAAGATATTTTAAAGATGGGAAGAGATTACAAGTGTTGGAGATGAGATCACCGCAGCGCAAATGGAAAATGAGAACTTAACTAGGAGAATGAAGACACTAGAAAGAGACAATAAATCACAAGCTGAAAACATTCTAGCCTCTAAAGAGTAAACAATAGAATAAAGAACAAAATGAATTACTTGGAACAATAATTTCGCAAGGATTCAACAAAGATCTACGGTCTGGACGATAGAGAAAAGAAAGAAAACAATAAGCAGTGCGTTGAGAAAGTAATGGAATTTTTTAAAAATATGTTGGATGTAACGGTTACACACAATGATATCACTATCGCCCATTGACTCGGTAGGTTAAATGAAGGTTCCAATCGGCCGGATATTTGCAAGTTCACATCAAGGATGAAAAGAAACTGGATGTCATGAAAAGAAGAAAATTTTAATAAACACCAATTGTGGTAATTAAATGAAGGACTTTTTTTTGTTCTTTGTTTTTTGTTTTTTTGTTGTTTTTTTCTCTTTTTTTTGTTTGTCTTCATTATGAAAGCTAGATTTCACATGTGTTTCTTATTCTTCTTCGGTGGCACCTTTTGCACATTTTCAATATGGTTAGAACACCAGAACGAGTATTCATGGAAATGCTTTTTCACACTTTACAATATTTTATAGTTTTGCCGCATACATTCAGTTACAACAGAAAACTAAACAAAATCAATTTATTTTATATGAATGAACCAATATATTTTGCCACAATTAATTACCAGGGGCTGGGGGTGGGGGTGGGGAAATAGGTCTTAAGTAAAGAAGAATGGCTTAAATTTTCTGAAGGAAAAATATATATTTATATATAATTTATTTTTCTACAAGATACCGGTTTCATTGAAAAATGGGATAATATTATAAGAACTACATTGGAATATGAATGCTTCTTTGGTTTATATTCTGCTAACTCTAGATGTGTAGCTATGTTATTGAACAATACTTTCCAATTTGTAAAAGATGAGGTGAAGAAACATAAAATGGGAAAGAAACTTTTTATGGCTATAACTATTGATAATTATATAATTATCGATTCACACTTATAAATATCGGTGGATCAAAAAGGGACAGTCCAGATTTTTTAGATTTTTATTCTCAGATTAAAAACAATATTTTAAATCCTAAAAAAAAGATTATATTGTAATTGGAGGAGACTTTAATTTAGTCATGGTCCCGGACTCTAACACTTCTAATTTTAATAATATGAATAACCTAAGAGCAAGAGAAGTTCTTTTAGATCCCTTTATGGAATATAATCTTACAGATATTTGGCGGGTTCATGGATATAGGCGAAGAACAGTAACACAAGAAAACAAACAAGACTTAATTTATTTTCAGTTGAAAATGTTAATATTGAGTTATTTTATAGGATTGATAGGATTGAACATTGTTTGGTACGAATGTTTTTTTTTTTTTTAAACGGAAACTTTGACAAAACTGGAAATTGAATTACCCAGAATACATTAAGAAAGTAAAATAAACCATTACAAATACAAAATACCCGTACATTTGTGTAGAACAAGCTGATAATGTGGTAAATATACCATCTGCTGATTTGAAATTCACTATGAATAATCAGGTTTTCGTTGAGATTCTCTTAGTAGAAATTAGAGGAATTACAAGATCATTTTCTCCCTTAAAGAAAAATCTTAAGATCGACAGAAAAAACAACTGCGTGAAAAAATGAAGCTATAAAATTAGATGAAAAAGGAGAGCACTTGAAGAAAATGGTGCAAGTAAAGTTTAGGGCTACATGGATATGGATTACAGAGGGGGAGAAAGTAACCAAATTCTTCTGTTATCTAGAAAACAGAAACTACGTTAGTACAATGAGTCCTGCACTTGTCCAACATAATGGATCAGTAATTAAAACTCAAGAGGATATTTTGGAAGATACTAAACTTTGCTTCATTGATTTATAAAAAAAAAAAATAAGAATAATAAAAAATAATTAGGCGAAATTGAATCTTTTGTTCTTAATTGACTGTTCTTCGTTATTTTGATTTTTCAAAAATTAAATAATTTTTAGAAGGATTGAGTGAACGATCCTATATCCTATCTATAAGCCATTAATAGTTTCTCATATATTCAAAACTAAGAAGGTCAAGTATCCAATGGTTTCACAGTAGATTTTTTAAGAAATTTGGGAAAGATATCGGTTATTTTTTGGTGAAACCGATCAATTTTGGATATGAACATGGCGAATTATTCCCCCACCCAGATTAATATGTATACCAAAAGATGACAAGTCCAAACAATATATCTTAACTGGAGACCTATTTCACTTGTTAATGTCATATAAAATTGCTTCTGCTTTTATAGCGGATAGGATCACAGTTGTGTTCCCTACAATTATACATGAATATCTAACGGGGTTTTTTTTTTTTTTTTGGGGGGGGGGTTTGAATGAAAGGGATATATACTGGTGAGAATATTATGATTTTATATGATTTGAGAGCGCATAAAATTCCTGGTCTGCTTCTTTAAATTGATTTTTTTTTAAAAAGCATTTGATTATGTTGAATGGTTGTTCATTGCTACAGTAATGAAATTGTTAATTTTAATTTTGATGCATTACTTATATAAAATGGATTAAACATTTTTATTTTAGCATCAGATTATGTATAGCTATTAATGGACAAGTATCTAAAAAGAATAAGTAGAAAGAGGATGTAGACAAGGCACCCGTCTCTCCCATATATCTTCATTTTGTGTGCGGAAATATGGTTCATATGATAAGAATAAAATAAGAATATTAAAGGGATACATGTTGGTGGTACAACTTATGTTAATTCTGAATATGTAGATGATACTGTTGCGTACTAAGGGGGAGGGGGTGGCGGACGTGGCGGATGCCCCGGGCGCCAGAGGTCTTGGGGCGCAAAAACATCTGATAAAAATTCGGGCCTCGTATTCTGGACCTTTGGGCCATCATCGTCGCCCTGGGCCCCATTTACCCTTAGTACGCCACTGAGACGATATATCACGTACTGTTGATAGTTCAGAAAATTCTTTTAAATCTGCTTAGGATATTTTTGTAACAATATTCTAAATTCTGAGGTCTTATTATTAATATAGAAAAAAAATGTGTATGGTTTGGAAGCAGAAAATATGCTGTGTAGAACATAAACTTAATTGGGATTGCAATGAATTGTTTTCTCGGGGGTTAAGGCTTCTACTATTTTAGAGAATATTCCAGTTCTTAACTATCCCAGCAAAATTACAGACATTAAAATTTACTTTTACAATGGAACAAACACGTTTTACACCATTTTTTATATTGATTTCAGTAATGAAGATTGTTCCTGTATTTGTTTTACATATTCAAATGTAGATTCTGCCTTACAACTAACTTCTTAAATTTTCAATGCATACTAACGTCTTTAAAATCTTATAAAAAGAAATTTTACTTCAATTAGAGTTGAAGTTACCATATACAAATGTCTCGGCGCTGTATCGTCAAACATAACACAAGATGTAAAGGTTTTTATATAAAAAATAATTGAAAATTACGAAAAACCATCTTCTTTAAGGAAATGGAATGTTCAGTTTAGCAATATAGCAGAAGAAGATTGGCGTCAATATTTTATGCTTCCATATAGCACCAGAAAGTACCCAAACCTTAAATGGATGCAGTTTAAGATTTTACATGGAACCTTGGCTACAGATACTTTTATTAAAACAGTTAAAATTGTCACAAATTATCTTTGTTCTCTGCTAACGTTATATGCTGAAAAGACGTCGCTGATATGAGATTGTCACATATCTCACGCATTTTGAAACATGTTACAATGGATCAAAAGTAACTGTAGTCGCAGCAAAAACTTACTTTTTGCAAAGAAGATGTTAATATTCGGAATCAAAGAGAGCATTTAACCTGATGATGTAATACATTTATTTATATTCTTAGCGAAACAGTTTATTTATAAATGTAGGTATTATAAAGACAGACATAATTTGTTCTATTTAAAAGAGCTACTTAAATTTAATTTCAGTGTCGAAAAATAGAATGCATGCAAAAAAATTTAATGGGAAAAGTTTGATTAAATGGTTATTATACAAACAATTGATTGCGTAATCTTGTCTTTACAAAGTCTTTTGGTGTATGAAGAAATCGTAGTAATTGTCATCTGACCTTTTACCTTATTTGACACATGATATTTCCACGTATGTTTGAGTAACAGTTACCTGTATCAGGTTCAAACAAAACTGTATCATCAGGGCTCAGGAAAACCAATCGCCCACTTGTCCTGACCGTTTTCACCAGAATACTTCTTAGGATGTCCAGTTGGTCTTAAACGAAAATGGTGCCAATCTGACGTCCAATATAGCCGCCACAGCAGCCATCTTGAAAATCTTGATATTACTACTCCTCCTCAATGGAAAGTCAATTCTTGAAAATATTATTATCTCTACTCCTGTACACATGGATGGCTATGTCAGCTTGGGGTTTTCTCTAACATATTTCTTATGATACCTATTTGGTCCTAACTGAAAATGGTGCCAGTCGTACATCCAATATGACTGCCATGACTGTCTTAAAAATCTTGTTGTCACTACTCCCCCTGAATGGATGTTCATTATGAATGGGATTTTGACCAAAAGGCTTCTTGCGATGTCTACTTTGTCCTAAATGACAATGGTGCTAATCTGACACCCAATATGTCCACCACAGCAGCTAATTTGAAGGTCTTGTTATTGCAGAAGAATATCAGAGATGGTTTCAACATTCAGCAGTAAAAAGGAACAACTTGTCTTATCTTGAAATTCTTTTCGCCCAGTAGAGCGTCAGTCCCTTCAAGAGACTCTTGTTATCAAGAAAGGCAGGTTTCTCCATTTTATGTTTAGAAATGTTTTCCGATGTTTTACTTAGGAGTTTGGGTACACATTTCCTCAGTTTACAAAGGTTTAAATAGTGAATGTTTTCATTAATAATGACTTTTGTTTGATGCATGAAGGACAAAAGACAAGGCATCTAAATCCCATGTCTTTGGTCTGTTTTCTAAAGCACGACGAGTTGAAACTGCCATATAAAATTTCAAATGCCATGATACATGGCATGTACAACATTTAAAACAAAAATACGTAGATATAGATATTTTGCGGGATGAATAGCATTAAAAGTTTTATGTCTTTGTGCTAGGGTTTTCATTCGATGCATAACTGCACAAGAAAGCTTGCCATTGTCCCATTTATTAACCTACATTGTGTGCTCGAATACTCCTTTTAATATCGATTGTATAGTGGACAGTATTTTATTTTCTATATTTAATTTACAGACATACATATCAGTGGTCCCGAGTTTATTGAGAAAGGAGAAATGTTTACTCTGACATGCAATGCTTCAGGAGTTAACTACCCACCGGAGGAGATAGATTGGTTTAGAAATGGTCAGAAGGTGTCATCTGACGTTGAAAGTGGGATACATATTTATGAAAGGGTATCTATCTCTTTAAAAACAATAACCAGTATCCTGGAAATTGAAAGAGCCACCACGGAGGATGACGGCATGTATGTCTGTCGGTCTTCAGATTTGCAGATTACAAGCAAACGACTCATTGTTTTGAATGGTATGTTTTCCTTTACACAACTATCAAGTCTAATGTTAAGGTCTCAGTTTCAATTTTGTAATCAGTTGTAATAAAATGTTTGTATTGAATGAGAAAGTTACAATACGGTCAAAAATGTTTAGGCTCAATCACTTTCCCTCCTCTTTTACAACGTTCACTCACACATATTTACCGAGTCCTCGAATATCCCATTATATAGCATAAAGGCCTCTCTTTGTTTAGTTATTCTCGCTGTTCAATTTTGCCTACTCATGGATAATTCATGCGACAAATATTCACGGTACCATCACCTTTAATTTTTCTTAAACGAAAGTATGTATGTATGTATGTATGTATGTATGTATGTATGTATGTATGTATGTATGTATGTATGTATGTATGGGTTTTAACGGCACTTCAGCACAATCCTGGCTATATAGAGCCAATTAAATATTATGTTCCAAAAATGTAAAGGTGCAAAATGCATAATCTTTAGGAAGATAAACCTTTCAAATAAACGTAAAAGATAGTTCAATAAACGTACAAAGATAGTCCAATAAACGTAAAAAGATAGTCCAATAAACGTAAAAAGATGGTCCAATAAACGTAAAAAGATAGTCCAATAAACGTAAAAAGATAGTCCAATAAACGTAAAGGATAGTCCAATAAACGTAAAAAGATAGTCCAATAAACCTAAAAGATAGTCCAAAAAACGTAAAAAGATAGTCCAATAAACGTAAAATATAGTCCAATAAACGTAAAAAGATAGTTCAATCAACGTACAAAGATAATCCAACAAACGTAAAAGATAGTCCAATAAACGTAAAAAGATGGTCCCATAAACGTTAAAAGATAGTCCAATAAACGTAAAAAGATAGTCCAATAAACGTAAAAAGATAGTCCAATAAACGTAAAAAATAGTCCAATAAACGTAAAAGATAGTCCAATAAACGTAAAAGGAAGTCCAATAAACGTAAAAAGATAGTCCAATAAACGTAAAAAGATAGTCCAACAAACGTAAAAAGATAGTCCAATAAACGTAAAAAATAGTCCAATAAACGTAAAAGATAGTCCAATAAACGTAAAAAATAGTCCAATACAAGTAAAAAAATAGTCCAATAAACGTAAAGATAGTCCAACAAATGTAAAAAATAGTCCAATAAACGTAAAAGATAGTCCAAAAAACGTAAAAAATAGTCCAATAAACGTAAAAGATAGTCCAATAAACGTAAAAGAAAGTCCAATAAACGTAAAAAGATAGTCCAATAAACGTAAAAAGATAGTCCAACAAACGTAAAAAGATAGTCCAATAAACGTAAAAAATAGTCCAATAAACGTAAAAGATAGTCCAATAAACGTAAAAAATAGTCCAATAAACGTAAAAAGATAGTCCAACAAATGTAAAAAATAGTCCAATAAACGTAAAAGATAGTCCAAAAAACGTAAAAAGATAGTCCAATAAACGTAAAAAATAGTCCAATAAACGTAAAAAGATAGTCCAATAAACGTAAAAAATAGTCCAACAAACGTAAAAAGATAGTCCAATAAACGTAAAAAGATAGTCCAACAAACGTAAAAAATAGTCCAACAAACGTAAAAGATAGTTCAATAAACGTAAAAAATAGTCCAATAAACGTAAAAAGATAGTCCATCAAACGTAAAAAATAGTCCAACAAACGTAAAAGATAGTCCAATAAACGTAAAAAGATGGTCCAATAAACGTAAAAAGATGGTCCAACAAACGTAAAAAAATAGTCCAATAAACGTAAAAAGATAGTCCAATAAACGTAAAAAGATAGTCCAATAAACGTAAAAAGATAGTCCAACAAAATAAAAGGTAAAAATATATAGATTCTTTAGAAAGAATTTGTTACGCTATTGTAATATATCTGAATTATATATATATATATATATATATATATATATATATATATATATATATATATATATATATATATATATATATATATATATATATATACAAATATAGAGGTCGATATTTTTTTAGACACAATATTTAATAACTTTTCTATTTATATCATATTCTAATAACTATGTACTTCTGACTTTCTCTTTTTTTATTGCAGCCGGTTCTTTCAACGTAAAAAGAGGTATGTCGTATGTTAGTCATTTTACAGTCTATTGTATAACATTGATACTGTTTTATTTTGTAAGCCCTTTACTGGTCTAAGACACAACGTATGATACTGTATAGCGGTTTATTTTCGCGATGCCAAAATTTCGCCCTTCTAGTCCCACGTTTTTTTTTTTGTTGCGGTATTTTAAATTCGCTCTGCTGTACGTCGGACATAATTTTCTTTGTATTTTCTTTTATTTTATAATTATATAACAGTTATTGTGAATGTTTTATTTTCACGGAGAACTGATAAACCGCAAATGTGGCGTGAAAAAAAAATCGCAAAAATAATCTGCTTTACCGTATTCTATCAGTACCGATTTTACAAGAACACAGGATTCGATCCTTTTTCATTTATTCCCGAGCTTTGGAGAAATATCGGATCATGCATATCCTCAAAAAAAAAAAAAAAAAAAAAAAAAAAAAGATTTATGCGGGGAATGTAATGTTCCCTTTTGTTGACGTCGTGTCCTTTCGTTTGCAATTGTATTTAAATCCTTGCTTTTTTATTTCCTCTCTAAACGCTATGATGCGTATCAGCAGATTACCTTGGTTTCCCATCTTTTTAAAGGTATATTATATAATGGCAATGGCATACATATTTACTGGACCGTAAAACAAATATTGAAAAGTCTTTGACTGTAAGGGCAAAATTTTATTGGGAGAGCGAATGAACGAAGAAAAACTTCAAAAGAGATAGATTTATGTGAACAACGTCATTTGCGCGCCAATGTGATATGATGTATCTATAATTATGCACCTCTAACCTTTGCCGATATACTGGAGAATATTGAATACTTTACCGATTTTACTATTGATCTTTTTACTATTAAGTTTATAAAAACAATCTTACGTGTATTTGCATAGTAAAAATCATTTTAGACATTGTGTTTATTTTCGCGATGCCAAACTTTCGCTGCAGATTAGTGATTTAGATATTATTTCAACTTCATCTGAAGGCTTACATATATAAAAATACATTGTCTTTTACATTTTCAGACACAAACGATGGCAAATCGTCTCAATCCCTTTCCAGTTCTACAGAGTCCAATCAAAGTGTGTACTCCAAGATGTTCTTACATCTCACTCTGACTACAGCTGCAGTTTGTATAGGAGTGATGTCATCGTGCTGTATCCAGTAACACGTGCAAAATCTACCACCGTCTGTGCCTTTCCGTTCATAAATCAGGGTATATACGGCACGTGATGTTCGCGTGCAGTTTGTCGAGATCTTACGCGCAAATGACGAAACATAATTCCCCTCCGACGAATATGTCCCGTAAGGGCAATGACTACACTGTTGATAAATGATGTTGGACGTTTCAGCATTGTAGCATGTAACAGACATATGCTTGGAAAACGACAAGAAGATTTGGACTGCATATAGTAATTTCCTTTCTAGATTAAGGTGTTATTGCTTATCAGTATTGTTTTTAATCGTTTAATCCTTTAATGCACAATGACGCCAACCCCTTTACTGCACACTGATGCCTTCATGACAAATCCAATTAAGTTACCTAGTACTACCAAAATGAAGTCTTTATACCCATACCTATCACTTATACGGCCGATAGAATGAATCAAGAAAGTAAATGATTAGTTTAATCAAATGATTAGTTTAATCGCAGTATTAAAACAACTGCTCAGTTATCTATACACTCGTCCTTTCTATGTAACAGCGTGTCCGGCATATGTGTCAGCATGTGCTCTGCGTTCCGCGGTTTCCACGTGAAGTCATTTAATATTACAGTTGAAAGATTTTTGATAATATGCATGGGAATATACCATTCTTTGAATCAGTCCAGTTAATTTTTATCAAGGTAGATAAAGTTTCGTATTTTGCATAGGTTAGATTTATAAAGAAAAAGAGTTTCCCAGGTTTTCCTCACTGGTTATCCTGGCTATTTAATAAATACCTTGTATATCTTAAGTGTTATTAAAGGAACTTTTGATTCTCTTTATTTTGGTGTATGATTGATGGGTGTAATTTTGGTTATAGAGTATACGGCTTGGTCTTACTTCAGATGTGCACCTATCAAAAAATTGCTAGCTCCTCTCGCTTATTTTCACTTCCTGGACTTCAAAGGTAAATATGAAAAAGAGCCGATAACTTTGTTTACTTTTTATATATTTTGTAATTCACTCATTGTACTTTTAGAAGCTGGTATTGCCTATTCTGGATAAATTCGTTTTCCCTATTTTAATTGCTAAAAATAGTGTACTTTGGACTAATTCAGGCTGATTTTTTGAGCACATGGGAGCGGCCATTTTTGTCAGCTGTGTGCTTAGATCATGTACAATTTCCACAAGTACAATATGTAAAGAAATTTCAGCCAGAGTACATGAAAGTAGCATAGAGGTATGCCAACATTCTCTCCATTGTGCATGTTGCAAATTCAAATAACGTCACATTACACCTGTCACTCTCGCAGAAGTACATAATATCCTTAGACCACCTCCGGAGCAAACGTCTAACTTTGGAACGAGGCTATACGTTAAAAATACCTTACTGACATGTGTTCACTGCTTAAGTTTATATCCGTCATTACAGCAAAATTATACGACTATTAATCACCGATTTCTAAAAAAAATAGATTTTCTATTTTTAAAAAACATTTACTTCCTAATTGTAATACCAATCAGCACGAAAAATAAACAAATGAAGTCACAGAATATTCGTCTATTTTTAGGAAAAAGGAAAACCCGTTAGTCACATGGCATGGCAAATTCTGATCAATTCCGCCAATCGATAGTGCATTTTTTATCGCGGTAAAACTAAGGATTTGTCCTTATAGAAACGTGTTTCAATGCTTTTAAATCTTTATTTAATGTCGCATATCATTGTAAAATCATTATAATTCATAATTTGTTGAATTTCACAAGAAAGTTGATGCACGATAGTGAGTCCCTCAGTGAGTGAATCAAGCATTTCACATTTCGAAAATCAATAAAATCGTTACTGTTACGTTCTTCTAGCTCCATAGTGTATTATATATTCTCCAGCACGTGGTACATATTCCTTGCTAGGGATTCAAGTAAACAGAGGTTGGGGAATTAGTCACAAACAGGGACATACTTGAGGATACATCTTTATTCCTGCTTTTCAGTTCCGCTGACAATCATACTCTGCTTCTAAAACACACTTCACATAATATATTGTATTTTACCATACAACTAGTTTACTTTCTCACAAGTTACCTGAAGTCAATTATCTGGACCAGGACTTTGATTCCAACACCACTGACATGAATGGAACATAAACATTAACAGAGGAATGTTGATGAACACTACAAGCTGGCAGTATCGTTACATATGATGTAGATCAGCGGTTCCCAACCTCAGGTCGCGACCCAAATCAGGGTCGAAGGGGGTCCTCAGTAGGGTTGCGAAGGGTCATCAAAAGAATTTTTTAAAATCGTATCATAAGCCTGAGGGTCAGGAGGTCCTGTTGGTGGTAAATTTAGGGTCGCAGCAAAGAAAGGCTGGGAACCACTACTACAGAGTGTACATCAATACTGATTTCATGCTCGTTTGGATATTTTTTTCTTCTGGTTTTCAAAGATCTGCTAAAACTTTTCTTTTTAATCAGTAGCAATATTTAATTACTGATCCCAAGAACACATTTCAAGTTGATTCTGTATTGATAATGACAGGGGACGATGCTTGTAATGTTTCAAGATTTTGAAAATGCAACAGCCATTTTCAGACATAGAAAATTCACAAAAGGATAAAACTAAGCTAATGTTGTAATTTTTGGTTAATAAGGGCTACATAGAAGAGATAAATTAATTTGATATTAGTCTCTGAATAACTTTTTTAAGAACAACAGCTATCATACTACATGGATATAAAAATACAGTGAGGTATATACGACACATTATCATTTATGTTTCAGATTCATGATTTTGCTTAACATAAAATGTGTGGTTTTAGATTTACAGAATATAGTACACACTGTATAATAAAAATTATATAATACAGAATATAATACATACAAGTAATTTTTAAACAATCCGGTTAGGAGAGCATGTGAATTAAAAAAGACACTAAACTTGTTATCAAGAGATACCATTTCTGCAGCAAGCATAACATAATTTGGTCAGTCAATCTAAATTTTATGGATAGGGGGAGAATTATAGTAATGATTTTCTGTTTGTCACAGATGCGAAAGGGCACATACTAACAATGTCACCATTTAAATAGTTTGAAGCCAATACTGTAATTTATCCACTCATTATTTGGCTTCATTTTATAAAGTTACTGTTGATTATTTCAAGATACATGTATCATTATTATGTCCTATTTAATCAAACTTTAACAGAATTTCCAATAATTTTTATCTATGTAAGCCTGTCGACTATGAAATATAATTTTGTTTACAATATTTTTGGTTTAATTAAATGCTTGCCTAAAGACATATCCATTTATGTGCTTTTTTGTCATTCTTTTCAATGATGTGATAAGTTAACAAAAATGATGATACAATTACAAATTGAATGCATTTCATATGGTTATTATATTAGTCAATTACATTCCACAATTGTTTTGGCTGTCACGATTTCAGAGACATACAATCCCAGTCCATTGACTGTCTCCAGTTAAGACATTCTTCCTTTTAATGTTCATCCTGATTGAAAATTATTTAATGATGTTTATTCCACATGTAAGTAATGATGATATTCATCCTTTTTTTTCTAACAATAAAATGTTTAATGATTCTCAATTAGCAAACCATCTAATATGCCAGATTAATCATATGATAATTACATGTCTTAATTTTCTCCTTAGTCCACAAAATGACAATGTGAAATGACAGATAAATGTATCTTCTTTGTTCTTTTCAGTACTTCTGAGTTGCGTGTGATTCAGACATTGATCTTTGTGACTGTTTCATAGCTTATGAAGACATTTTTTGAAAAATTAAATCTTTATACAGCAGTTCATCACATTTTTTAATAATCCCTTCAAGATTTGTCATCTTTGGCACTCAGTACTCCAACTACATAGAAATAAAGGGATGCTCCTACCACATTCGCCCCTAATGCCCCACTCTGCCCTTTCTAGCATTCCTCCCCATTGTCCAGATCACTAAAATAACTACTAGCTATGTTCTATGAATTAGATATATTTATTTTGTTTTATTTAATATATAATACTAGTATGGGTGGAAGCTTGTTTGTTCTTTATTTCTAAAGGACGACAGCCTAAATTTTGTGACCAAAAGTGTGTTCTTTGCTTGAAAAATACTTATACCAGTAAACCTTTTTTTAAAAAAAAAAATCCCCGTACATAGGTAGGCATTTTTCCGGGAGTCATCCCATGGACTACCTTAAAAAAAAATTTCCTGATATGTTTTGTGGTTTATATAACGGTTTCAAACAGCTATACTTTGGACTATAAAAAGGGGAGATAAAAATAACAGCCCCCCCCCCTCCCCGAAAAGAACAAAAATAATTGTGTTGAAAGGAGAAGAGGAAAAATGGATAACGAGAAGAAAGAAAGCAGTAAATGTGGAGAAGATGCAATTATAAATGGTACTATTGCTCTCTATAACTATAGCAAAAAACTTACTTTTGGAGCTGTACATGCATATACGTACACACACATACACGTGCAAATATTTATACATACACGCACGCTCGCACACATACATGAATACATACATGCATACATATGTATAATACGATGTTAAACAAAACTTTTTTTTCAACATTCCTATGATATGTAAGAAAGAAAAGAGAAATAGGTGTAGACCAGAGAGATTAAGAAACAGAATTGGCGCGAGGACGAACATACCTATATAATAGGTATACATATAAATCTTATTAAACTAGTTTAAGACCATATGTACAAAGTATAGCAAAGATAATTCGAGATTGTGGATATCAATTGATTTTCATAAATGTATCTTAGCAATTTCAACCAATGGACAGAACTATAACTGTGCTATACTACTAAAAATATGTGTGTCATTCAGTTACAAAACATTCCAGTTTATTTTTTCTTTTTGGCTAATTTCATCTCACACACTTAGTATCGTTTTAAAAAGTTTCTAAACAAAGGTAGAGATGGAGGCTTTCATTCATGCCGCAAAATATATATGTATCTTTTAGATATCAGTAGTATAAAATTAATTACGTAGCCCACTTCTATCAGACCTACAATTATTCCTTTAAGAGAAAAGGTGCGCGAAAAGTCAGTGTTATTTCTGATCCACTGGTTTAAATCATTGCAAAAAAAAAGATGGTTTAGTGTTTCAGGTGAATTCGTGCAAAAAGAACATTTATTATTATTTGATATTTTAATTTGTTTCTAAAAAAAAAGTGTTTGTTGATAGAATTCTATACAGTAATTTATACTGAAACCATATTAGATTAGAATCTTTTGTAATTTTGTATGTTAAGGCAAAGTGCTTTTTGTCCGATAAAATTGATTTGGTAGATCAAATTGTATTTTCCATTTTAGTTAGGGCTTTAATTTCTAATACTTAAGTGTCTTTCACCAAGATACTATAAATATTTCTGCAACCTTTCCGAATTTCAAGTAGAAGTAACGTCATTTTTGCAATTCAAGGTTTTTCCAAAATTTCTGGTTGGGATTCAATAGATAATCAATTCATATATAATTTCACAGAGTTAAGAATCCCTGCATATTGTAAAAAATTGGTCCCAACATTATATATTTCATTTACTTTTTGCCATGAAAGGAATTCTCCATTACTCTGAACATTGTCATTTATAAATAGTATACCATTTTCAAACCATTTTTGGCTATAAAAAAAGTAACGACCCTCCGACCTAAATATTTTCATTATACATTAGGGCTTCTGCAAGAAAATCTGAAAAAGTCCTTGGAATAAACTTTCTAGAATATACGTCATAAGAAGTAAAAACATCCTTCCAAAATATATTATCAATATCCCCTATGTTCCTTTCTATAAAATTTATACCAAACTTTTTTAATTGCGTAAAAAAATTAAAAAAATGAAACATTAGCTTACTCCATTTTATATTTTTGGTAAGTATTCTTCTGACCCAGGATATTTTAAGAGAAAATATGAATGTTTTTTTTGTAAGTCAATCATTGCAAGCCCTCATTCTTAATAACTTTTATTTATTACTTTTCTTTGTATCTTATCAACTGACCTTTTCCACCAGTACTTGATAATTAAACTATTTAATTTTTTAATGAACAATTCTGGAGGATTTGGTAAACTTATTAACATGTGATTTAATTTTGATAAAGCAAGTGATATTATCACAATAATTTTCCCATAGGGGATGAGAATTCTCTTTGACCACAGAGTCAATAGTATTTTGATTTCATTTAATTTACTATCATAATTAAGATTTATCATGTGACTTAAATCTTTGGAAAAGATAATATATAATATTGTGAAACTATCATCTATCCAGCATAAAGTGTATTCTATACACAAACGGTTGCTGCTCTTTTTCATGCTTCCTATCCATATTATTTTTTGTTTTCTGTATGTTTACAGTAAGGCCACCGATCTTTGCATAGAATTTTAATGTAAGCATTGTATTTTGAAGAGATTTTTCAGATCCTTCCAAAAATAATGTTGTATCATCAGCATACTGAGATATTAGAAATTTATTGCCATCTATATTGATACCATTAATATCTTTATTCTTTTAAATCATTAATAACAGTATCTCTGCACAGAGTAAAAACAAATAAGGTCAAAGGGGACCGCCTTGTCTACACACTCTCTCTATATAAAACCAAGATGAAATATGTCCATTAACAGTTACACATGATTTTATATTGTAATAAAATGTTTCAACCCATTTTATAATTGAATTACTGGAGTTGACTAAATTTAGTACTTTAAATACAGTATGCCCTTTTTGTTATGTTCGAAACATTGCCCCTTTGCCCCAAAATGTGCCACTTTTGTAAAAGGTGCCCCTCTTGCACACCCCGCTGAAATTTAATTTTTATACAATTTTACTGTTATATAACTTGAATGTACGATTTTAAATAAACCAGCTTGTTTTTTCAATCAAATCTGAAAGGAGATGATTTCCATTGCCCATTTCATTATATATATATATATATATATATATATATATATATATATATATATATATATATATATATATATATATATATGTGTATATATATATATGTGTATATATATATATATATATATATATATATATATTAAAACTACTATCAGATCTTGCAAGGCGTCATTATATATATATATATATATATATATATATATATATATATATATATATATATATATATATATTAAAACTACTATCAGATCTTGAAATGAAAATATTTATTTCAGCAACTGATGCAAGTCAAGTTCTGATGTTTGTTGTTTGTTTGTTTGTTTGTTTGTTTTTTTTAAAGTCCAAAAGTCAAAAGAGTACATAATTTTGAAATGATCCGTGTAGTGCTTTATATTCATTCCAAATCCAGAAGACCCTCAAATCAAATCTTTTTCTCTGTCTATGTTGTAACGGAAATAATTTGAATACATAATGCGAGTCCCAATCCTTGACTCATCCACGGTCATTGCTTCTCCAAATCGTATGGAGTCCCGTGAAAGTCTATTGTCATAGGGTCAAGTTCAGGCTCTTTCCAGATTTTTCATCATACAAAAATTCCTTTTGTCCATTGTACTTGTACTTCACGGAGGTAATCACGTTGCCCAGTTTACATCGATATTTCCACACACTGTGGTATATTTCTGAGACAATTACTGTCAGTAGCCCTTCCAGCTGAAGCAATTAAAGGGATACAAGGCAAAGACCGAAGGGCTTGCTGGATAAGGCTGCTAATTAGTCTCTCTCGCTCTTGATTGATCAATCGATAGGTCAATCGAGCGACATTTACTGAATTATTTTTTGCAAAAATATGAATCAAGATAATTACCTCTCCCCCAAAGTCTCAAGTATTGACTTTTGTATGCTAGCTCCTGAATTAGTAGATTCTCCAATAGAAATAATTATGATAATTCACTGGAGTGAATCATGAAAAATATTTTGTAACTGCATGCAATAGACATGGATTACATTATGATCAAGAAAATTGATCCGCCATTTTGTCACTGGCTTGGTCTAGTAGTAAGGAAGGCCACATGTCACGCAAAATTACCAGGTTCACATCCCATAACATGCTTATTTGTTTTTCTTCATTTTGTTTTTGTTATTTTTTTTTATTTATGTGGCTTGTTGCCTTGAATTAGGAAAGAGAAGTTATGTTACTACTGATATATACACAAAACACAGCAGAACATAAATGGTAAACAGCTGACATTATCGCGTGTGATACCGTAAGAAATCGGTTACTACGATAGGTTATACATATTGCTAGCCAATACTACAATATGTTATACATATTGCTAACAAATACTACAATATGTTATACATATTGCTAGCCAATACTGCAGTATGTTATACATATTGCTAGCCAATACTACAATATGTTATACATATTGCTAGCCAATACGACTGAGCATACAATAAAAATAAAATTCTCTTGTTCTGAGTGAATAACGGATATATTTCATTTCGTGGATGAAAAACTCGGGTATTGTCTGTCACTCGTGGCTTCGCCATTCGTGAAAATGCCGAGTTCCCCTCACACACACACACACTCAATGAAATATATTCGTTATTCACTCGATACAAGCATATATACTCTATGTATTACATAATTAAGTGTGAAAAATAGAAATTTTTGGTGAAATATATTTCATATTATTTCATTCCTATATTTTCACGTGTGAAAAATATATCCTTGTATTTTCACATGTGAAAATATAAAAATTCCAATCATGCCACGCGAAGCTTGATGGTGTGTGCCTATAGAAGTTATACTTGCGGCAAGAAAAAAATAAACCCGAGCGTTTTTTGAGCTTGGGGAATAAAGAGAAACTGCAATACTTTTCATGCATGGAAATTATTTTTTGCCGAAGATATTTGACTCTCCACCGTGTGCTTCTTTAGGAAGTTATGTCCCTGTAACAACCTCGACTTCTATGTAAAGAATCACGTGTGCTGCATTGGTCAATTTGACTTGCTTTTGCGCTCAGAGAGGGTAAAGTAGTTTACAAAATATAAATATTTAATTTATTACAACAGATTAAGTCATTCCAACCCTACCATTCTATCAAATAACTATTTTTTTTCTAATTTTGTTATAATGATGAGCCAATAAATGCAATAAATGCGATTGAAATGGGGGGGGGGGGGGGGGTGAATTCTGAAGAGTAAATGTAATCTTCAGAGCTTCTATTCAGAAGCAAGTTTGGTATCTAATAAAAGAAAATGTTCTTTTCCTGCGTAAATACCGGATATTTTCATCTGTGGCACAAAAAATGACATTTTAACTTGTGGCTTCGCCACTTGTTAAAATATCGTGTTTTTGTACCACACGATGATATATATCCTGTATTAATCTAGGAAAAAAAATATCCTCTATTTACATGTTTATGTGACGTATTCTAGAACTCTTTGGAAATAAAAACCTTAAGTATTTATACAGAATATTTTGTATAATGTTTTTTGGTTTACAATAGAGACAAAATTTCAATAATCTATCTATCATTCTAACATTCAACGATTAGTCTATCCATTTATCCAGTCATCTATCCATTTATCCAGTCATCTATCCATGCATCCAGTCATCTATCCATTTATCCAGTCATTGATCCATATATCCAGTCATCTATCCATTTATCCAGTCATCTATCCATTTATCCAGTCATTGATCCATTTATCCAGTCATTGATCCATTTATCCAGACATCTATCCATTTATCCAGTCATTGATCCATTTATCCAGTCATTAATCCATTTATCCAGTCATTGATCAATATATTCATTTAATTCATCCATCACATAATGCATCAATGCACGTAAGCATCTATCTCTATATCTATCCATCTGTATATTTATTCATTCCATCTATATCTTTTTTCATTTATTTGTCTAGCCGTTCAACAATCATCTGTTCATCCATTCATCAATCATCTGTTATAATGTGTAGAAAAACAAATGCTGAAAACATATTATGACCCGACAATATATCAAGTTAATTTTCCTTGGTTCTCATGTTGCAAGTTCTCCATATATGCCTTTACTTACACATGATCATTTGTAAATGTATGTTATTTCTAACCTTTAATGCTGTATTCTTGATACTATTGATTACTGTTACTTTCCATTTTTTCAGTATTCTTGATACTATTGATTACTGCTACTTTCCATTTTTTCAGTATTCTTGATACTATTGATTGTACTCTTCGTAATATACGGAGAAAATAAAGATATCAATCTCTCTCTCTCTCTCTCTCATAAGTCTAGATTTACTGCCAGATTTATCTTAGATGTCCAGAACATCGGCAAGTTAGTAATTGCAGTTTCTCTCACTTTATTTTTCTTTCATTTCATCTCTTTCACTATTTGTATTCAATTCAGTCTGTATGACCATTATGCAAGAGCAACTGCCAATCATCGTTTCTTTTGGAGACGAAATTTGCAGTTTAAATAACTACCGGCGGATTGTTGAAGTTCGTTAACGAAATGGAGTGGGGAGTGCGGGGTTAGATATATTGATTCACATTATCACACGTCTTTATAATTTTCTTTTTCTCTTTATTACGAGTTGAATCAGCATAATAAACAAAAGTCAGCCAATTTAAAACACGACGTGTCACGCTGAAATGATTCACAGTTCTTTAAAGGTTCCCAAAGACTCCTTGTTCATCTATCTTTTTTTTTTCTCCATCCGCATCCCCTTCAAAGAAAATCGGCTTTCACCGATGTCTAGTGGGTGGTCTTAACATATTTCTACCGCGCACTGAATGGGCGTAATGAGTCATTAAAAAACGAAGTAACCGAGCCTGTACGTATATTTTCTTGTAATAATAATAATAATAATAATAATAATAATAATAATGCCAAAATACTACTTGAGATCAAATCTTAAATTAAGAATGGTTTTTACATCAGTCATCCTGGTAAAAGGAAGCATTATCACAGATATAACGGTACACATTTGCTAAGTTTAAAGCTACATAACTGCTGCTGATCAAAACGCATATCAATTATCTGCGTGGAATGTGAACATCTTCACAAAAAGATTGCATATTTTAAAATGTGTACCAAGCATCACGGGTTTTGTTTGTTTTTGTTTTTCGTCTTACGGCGCATCAACTCTTGTAAGATTATATTGTGTCGAGGCAAGTAGAGAAAAGTGCCTTGCCCAAGAACACTCCACAGTAGACGAGGGGCTCTCCGCACACTACTGGTCACGAATTCAACGCCTTAACCACTGAACCACTGCGGTTTCTCTTTACTTCACGGGTTATCCCATCTAGTTGGGTATCTTCCTGCTGAAAAGTGACCATGTTGTTTATCACCCGCAGAAGAAAACTAGACTGATTTTGTTTATTTTCAGCTTTTTGTTTATTTTATTTCAGACAAAAATGCAAAGTACCAGTCTGGAAGAAAAAGAGAACATTGATTTGCCTGGCAGAGAGAAAGGTTCTTGGTGTTTTGGTTTGTTTTTTCTTTTACAACTAAAAATGCAAACGATGTTTCTGTTAACTCTAAGGGGCATATGTTATGACAACTTGGGCAATAAAAGGATTAATAGTGACCCCATTATATGATTTCTTTGATCTGAAAATGTATTAAATAGCGAGATGTTGAGAGGAAGGTAATAAATCATGGTATTTGAGAACAATTGAGAGAGGACCGATACGTTGTCATGTGCCGTGCATTTAAATGGTTCCTCGTTGTCTCCGATTTCATTAAATATTAGATCAGCCATTTTCAGTTATGATTCACACTTACGTCAGTGCGTATTGTCAGATTTTGGATCAAGCGCATGCGCCACTCGTTGTTCGAATAACATCTGCACCATAGCTTAGCGTAGTTACAGACGACGGTTGTTGTCTTAAAGTTTAGGTTGACTGATTAGCACATTAAAATTAGTAGCAATATAACTTCGGATGTTAATATTGGTGTTTTAGGAGAACATTTATGTTTTGGAAAGTGCAAAACAGTTTTATAGACGAACATGTTGGAATATCAGACAGTTGTACAAGAACGTTGGAGCTATACAATTCCCCCCCCCCAAAAAAAAAACAAAAAAAAACAAAACAAACCCCAACAACAACAAATAAACAAAACATATACTGATCTTGTTACAGAATGGGGTGGGAGAGAATATTTGGCAGCGTAAGTGACCTGTCATGTACTCGTTATCAAGGATCAGTTGGCTGTGTTCGATCCTGGTTCCTTATTCTCTTTCTAATAGTGCAAAATTTTACGTTTATCCTAAACTTATTTCGATAGATTTTAAGTAGTGCTTAAAGTCGGGTATCCTACCTCTACGTCGTTTCTCATCTTGACACACGACCGCAATGGGGTCCTTATATATTTATTTCAAACTTTTCTTTGACTTACTTTTCAAGTGAGAAAAAAGGATGGTTGAAACGTTGGATGTTTGTATATATATATATATATATATATATATATATATATATATATATATATATATATATATATATATATATATATATATACGCTTCTTGTCATTTTTGTAAACAACTTTGTCAGTCTGATGGTAGCATAACATAGGTATGTAGTTTACCAGTTTTTTGTCTTCTTTCTTTCTTCTCTTGTTTATCGTTTATTTAATTATTTCCTCGTCATTGAAACATGTAGGAGTCAAGAATTTATCTTGGCTTTTGTGTTTAGTGTTAGTTTTGTGGATGTAAAGTGTTCCATCCCCTGACGAAGAGCTTGTTTAGCTCGAAACGTTGGAAAACTGTTTTGTATTTGGGCCGTTATCAATGTTTGTTTCATTATATATATATATATATATATATATATATATATATATATATATTATATATATATATATATATATATATATATATATATATATATCTTACACTCGTTATAATGCGAACATTGTTCGCAAATCGGGCATTCCAACGAGTTTTGGTTGTGTAAGATTTTCTAACCTTTGCTAATTATTAATAGCAACGATAGATAGTGGGATGTAAAGAAAAGGAAAATATGTAATAATAGCGATTTTAAATTATGAAATTACGTTTTATTTGATCCTGGTTAATTTCTAAATTGTAGGACTTAAATCTAAGCACTATTGTATCAAAAGCACATAGTCCATTTCCCTGTGAAGAAATAAACATTACCCCATAAAGTAAATTACGTATGACCAAAAGCAACATGCTTAGAAATCTTGTTTACTAATAATTATTTCAAGCTAAAATCCGTCCTTTTTTGTATCTCAAGTAGTGAAAACATCAGAGTTCAAATTGTTGGCTGGCGGATGACGGTAAGCGTGTGTGGAGGTGTGATAAGCTCTGTTTGGTGTATAGGTGCCGTTTCGTTATTATGGTTCATGTATATATTACATTTATAATTAGAAATCCAACGGGTATGTTCTGTATGTTGATATCCACTTGCTAAGCGAGTTGGTTCCCGTGCACCCCGAGCCTATTCCTTCGACATACTTCCATCCTTTACGGGGGATGAGCGCATGATTCAATGAATTAGAGAGTATGTGAATCGGAGCTAGGTGAGGCGTGTCGCGGTTGCCAATCCTGCTTGAATCGAATGATAATACTAACCTGTTTGACTATAAGCGATTTTGTGGTCATTCTACATAAATGTATTGTAACACGCACAGGGGTTCCTCTACCGAGCGAATCAAACCCCTGCGTGAGGTTGGGCTGGAAGTCCCTAGTTTTCCCCTATTTCCAAGGACTTGCCGACAACATTTGTTGTCAACTAGAAGTTCTCGTAATGGGACAAGACTAGAAACAATTTTTTCTCTAATCAATAAATGAATGACCACAATGTCACAACTTTAACTTCACAACTGCATGGCTTTTCCTTGTTAGCATGCCGTGGCATGAAGTACATAACACAATTCAAACACCCAATGCAGGGAACTATTTTCCGATTCCATCCCTGGGTCAATAAAAACAAGTCTGAACCACGTTTCGCACGTGCACTTCCACCAACTGCTACAATGAAAGGCATCTCCAAACAAAGGGATGACCTCTTCCCAATTATTCCATGGCACAAAACAGTAGTTCTTGTCACGAATATCTCCCACCGAAAGGCACAATCAATCAACACCTCTGAATTAAGATACGAACTACTTGGCTCCATGCCCACTTATGCTAGTCTGACCCCATCTCAAACTTCGAAACCAATCCATACCATTCCAAAGTTTCTTAAAAACTGTAAGTATGATATCTGTTCCTGGAAATTGGCTAATTAATCGGGCTGCGAAATATTTTCCCAACACCGACTTCCCATAATCAAACAACTAATCACTAAAATCTAACAAACCTATAAATGGAGACGTAAATACAAATGAAACACCCACATTTATTACATTATTTATCCGTATATAAAATGTGGGATCCAGGGATAATTATAACTTAAGGTATATACCTTGCATTTATAAATAGAAATAAAGATGGTTTGTGCATTTAGCTTGATGTTTATTTCCGCTTGCTTTGCGTGTTGGTTCCTGTGCATCCTCTACAACTCTTCTTCTCCCTTGTTCCATCATTTTTTTTTTTTTGTTTGTTTTTTTGTTTGTTTGTTGCTTTTTGGGGGGTGGGGTGTGTGTGAGGGTTAGCGCATAGTCAAGTGGATTAGAGTGTTTGTGCAATTGAGGTAAGCGATGGCCAAGGGCACCGTTACCTGCGGCGGAGGTTCAATTCCTGCTTCGAGCTGTGTAATAAATTATATATATATATATATATATATATATATATATATATATATATATATATATATATATATATATATATCCATTCATTCATTCAAACAAATAATCTCGCTACATCTTTATGATACTTCTTGTGCGTTTATAAGTGATAGCGACTCCATTTTCCCATTTTGCTGACAGTAAACGATATTGTGAATTGGTCTACTTGTCAATAATTCTCTTCTTCGAAAAGTTTATCACATACTCAATGGATACTACACATACGTGTCGTGCACTGTCTTGACACAAAGTGTATAATTCCAAGCGATTTATCTGATAAATGGATTTAGGATGTAGCATTGTCAATAACAAGTTAACTGTCATATTATCAAGTTAAATTTAACCAATGAAAATTAATTAACTCTCCAGGCGGCATGAAAATGTAAAGCAATAATTTATAATTTGTTTTTAAAGAAAAGATAACCGCTTTCCAATTTAAAAAAAAAAACAACAGATTTTTGAGCTGTAGCTTACATTATTGAGATTATAATAAACATGTCAAATGAAAATGGAAAACCCGGGAGTAGTTGTTAAATGTTTCCAGCCAATATAACCCTACTATCGACCAATTGTATTTTTTTTAGATCAACATCCTATTCTTTTAAAGATAACACCCTACCTACGAACATATTTTTTATAAGATTTTCCCAGCCACAGAAACCTACCCCACTAAATAATTCTAAAACATTTTAAAAACAACATCCTTTGCTACTGCATGCACCAAAATAGTTTTACAAGGCTATGACTCAGATGAAAAGATTATAATAAGATTTCAGCAATATACGTCAGATTCAAACGTTTGACTAAACTATGCTATTTGTGGTGATGGTATAGTTTTGCTACTTTGTGATACGGTGATTAAAACTGGTGGCAATGTTGGATACAACAACAATATTATATACATTTAGTCTTGGCATAAACAGTGTTATAAATTCCGACATCGTAAAGAATATAATACCAGCAGCTGATAAGCAGTCGGTAATAATTTGTCGAAAGATGGACCACGAAACAAAAGAACAGAACGTGAGCAAGAATATTGAAGAAAAGAAAGACAAAAGTGGCGTGAGTCATGTAATCGCAACAGCACATACTTTAAACGACATAACTCAAGAATCAAATGAACAAGCGTTTATAATTATGTCTGCGGTTACAGGCACTGGCTTAATTTACATTTTCAAATGGGCCATTAATTTTTTTGCTCTTCTTGCCCTTTTAATTTTCTTGTTTTTGTTACCAAATATAAACCGTTCTTTACAATTGCAGAACAAGCTCATTACTGCTGGAATAAACAAAGTTAAATTATCAGCCAATTAAGAAATAAACTGTCCAGCTAATATAAAAGCCAGCTAATTACATTGCAAATTATTCCAGGCAATACTGCTTTTTTTAGCAAACTCAAACAAATAGTTGTCAATCTTTCTTATACTTAGTTTAACTTTGTCAACGAATGACTCTGTGCTACCTTTATCACCCCTACAGCTATCGCTACCACCTGCACCTGCTCCTTAACCTCATGTTAAACTTTTTACAAAATCTGATGTGGCTAAAACCAATAGTTGCTGCTATCATACTTATAGCCATAATAATCATAGATATTGTTATACCTTTTTCTATAAACAAATGTTTTAACCTTTCTCCTAATGGTAACCGTTCTCTACCTATTGAATTAATGCTAGTAATATTTTCTATAAAGTTATTCTAGAAATCTGCTAAATGTCCAACTAATTGTGCTCTTTTATTTTCAGAAGATTGTAATATTTCTTAAATTTTAGCTTGGTGACTTGCATCTTGTGCTTTAATTATATCTTTTGTTGGTAATTTCCTCTATATATTTGTCGTAACTTTCAACCTTTGATTTCATTGATTTTATTTTTGCATTTACTACTCCAACAGCATTTACGAAACGTCCTAATTCCTTTTTTTCTTCCGGAGACAACAATCTGTTAACATATCCTTAAAGTTTTCTCTCGTTTTTTAAAATTATTATGTATTTTGTTTGTATTATTTATAATTTCCTCCAACTCTGTATCATCATACATATTTGTTGGCTGTCTGACGGTAACTGTTGATTTCAGAGGCTGTTTTTGTTGTGTTTCTTCCCTGTCTTGTCGTGTAGAAAACATTGTTTTTATGTACAGGGTTGATAAATATTTGCACTTGAGATTTTAGTTTGCTACTTGGTGGTTTCCATACAGTTTCTTCTTTTTTTACTTCAATTTAATGACTTTAAAAAAAATCACTTACACCTCTTTGCGAAGATATAGAATTATGTAAATACATAGTTTTTGGTTTATCCTTTTTAGAAATTTGTATTATATCTATACTTCTATCAAAGTAATGCAATGTTCCCTCTTTTATGTATAAATGAGGCTTATATACTTTATGTTAACATCATTTATGCATATTATTTATATTGGTCAACTAAAGCTTTGGTATAACTATAGTTTAATATTTTCTCTTAATTGATTGTATTTATAATCATCACTTGAGTAATCTTGATAATAAACGTCATCGGACTATTAAAATTTGCATCCAGCATCTTCTGCCATTTTTCATTATTTAAATGGATCAATACAACTTCAGAAAAAGTTTTGTTTTCAGAAGATAAAAGTAATAGTGAGAGACGCGATGAAGAACAAGAAAATAAACAGGAATTAAAAATTCGTATAGCAAATAGGACATGCAAGCAAATAATTGGGAAAACCTTTACAAACAAAATGGTTTTAAAACAATGGACGGAAAGCAAATTACCAAAACATATGACATTTGTGGAAAACGCAAGATCAGCAAAACTATCCAAATCGTTGTCAGATGTAGTAATGCTAACACTAGGAGTAACATCTCTTGTAAGAAACTTTTTACCAATTGATAATTTGAACAAAGTACTGAGTGAGTTGAATAAAGAATACATGACAACCAACATAATTAGATACTTTACTGACTTGCTCTCATTTAGATTCAAATTACCTATTTCCGTATTGAGTGGAAGTTTGACAAGATTTAAACACTTAAATTTTTTTTAAAAATCAACAGAGTAAAAGAACACCGACAAATTCATAAAATAATAGCAAATAAATGTATACTGGATACTTTCTAATCGATGTATTTTTCCCATTAACCCCGGTTGCAACAACTGTTTTTATTATCTATATCTGCTACGTAGCTAAATCTTTTAGAAAATATATAAAGTATGTAAAAGAACATGATTTAAAATGTTATTAAAAATATTATCATTAATAAAGGTGGTAGTTTAAAAATCTTCTTCTTTTTTATGTGTTCTTCTGTTTCTCTCTTTGATGTCATTTTATTATTTTAGACCTCCTATTGCTAGCTTTCATATATCTTGTTTTCGACCAGGGAGAGCATTTTCTTTGTTGTTTTGGTTCAGATCGAGGGACACAAAATAACAAGAGTAATATTGCAATCTTTGTTTATCAACACCTAAAATCCAACTATCTTTGACACAAGTCAAATGATAGAACACCAAAAATGTGTACCGTTGTATCTTACTTTACACATCGTTTCATTGCCTGTAACATCCTGTCTCTTGTCTCAGAAATTATTTTAAATTGTTCTTCTTTATGATATATTTGTATAGTTTGCTTCTTCATGTATTTATTTTCATGTTTTGTTTTGGTTGTTTTTCCTTTGTGTGTGTGTGGAGGGGGGAGATTTTTTGTTTTTAAAATATGTAGTAAAACAAGACTTACAATAATTGTACTTGTTAAACTCAGTAACAACCTTTTGGGGTTGTATTTTTAGCATATTTTGGTCTCAATCTATTCTGTACTATATTGTCAATCAATTTGTACTAATAAAAATATATGTATATTTTTTTAAGACTAGGTTAAGTTGAAAAATAATTAGTCAAAACAGGTCGTTGAATAATTTGCAACTAACCTTAAATTTATGTTTAATAGTGCAGCAAAATAAATAGAAAGTGCTGAGATAGAAGAAACTCCAAAAGTTTACAAATCACCAGGAAAGGTAACTTCACAAAAGAAGATTGATCCACGTGGAATTAAACTTGGGAAGAAAATAGGTAAACGTTCACAAAAAAATTAAACAGGCGAAGCAAAAAAGTAAAGACAGAAGCAAGATAAAATTAAGTTTGTTAGTGAGAAAACTAAACAGGATACAATTAGTTCAAACAAAATGTATTGCTTGATAGGTGGTGTAATTGTTTTATTAGGTGCAAACCTCATGGAGTTTAAAACTGCTATTTCTAAAAAGTCAATTTAAAAAAATCCAGTTAAATTAGTTAAAGAACGGGCAATTCCATTTCCAAATACACTGTGACAGAATCAGAATTTTTCAGTAATTAATGTTAAGCTAGAGAAACAATATAATTAAAACTGTTTATCTTGCAATATTAAATTCAGCTCGCCCAGCTAGTTACGGCATGCTTTTGAAGATGTTTAAAATGTCAACAGATTCATTTAAAATGATTTCATGAAAGAGATCGAACATTTCAGAGATGAAAGCAAGCGCACAAAACAGCATACATTTTTTTCAATTGGGTAGGGGTGAGCATGGCTACTTCATCAGGTGGAATGGTGTTGTAGCTGCTGATTCAAGAATTGTGGGAATATCTACAGGATTTATTATTCCTCTGACTTTTATCGGATTTGATACAAATTTACTAGGGTTTGTAGATGAAACTTTCAAGGAAAGGTTGATATACAAGATAGTTTTCAAGCACAATGATGTCGTAACCTGTGCCATAAGTAAATTGAACAGCATTGATGATATGGTAAGGCATTAAGCGTAAAAAAAGGCATTATGAATTTAATTTCATTGTTACCGAGTACAACAGACTCAAGCAGATAAAAAAATTCCAAAAAAAGACAGTTGGTAACACAGAAAGCCAAGATATCGAACAGCTAAAATCAACTTTTTATAGGAGGGAAAGAAAATAAAAGCGAAAGATATTGTTAGAGAAGCTTACAGTTACAAGAAAGTAATACAACATATGTGGAAAATCCGTATCTAACGGTTGTTTGAATGTTAACTGCTTTAATTTCCATTTATGAATGGAAAGTAATATTACCAT
This sequence comes from Margaritifera margaritifera, assembly GCA_029931535.1. NCBI lineage: Eukaryota > Metazoa > Mollusca > Bivalvia > Unionida > Margaritiferidae > Margaritifera > Margaritifera margaritifera. The sequence continues at coordinate 4,307,125 of JAQPZY010001646.1, forward strand.
AGAAGGTCAGACTCAGAAAGAAATCTATTCAACAAATCAAGTTGCTAACAGAGATGGTATATTATCAATTATATTGCAGAGACTAGGTTTTGCGGCTGGAAATAACAATATTTCAAACTATCAAAAAACAGATTTTATTACATCAATGATAAGAATGAAACAAAATCTGTATTCATTCCTAATGGTTTCTATAAACTTGAAATGTACATGCACAAAGTCAAAGACAATAAAGAAAGTATTGGCATTGAGTGCTAAAACCACAATTCAAAAGTTCTAGTAACTCCAAGCAAGAATTACACAGTTTATGTAACCATCTACACGTACAACTATAAATTGCTGCAATTTAATAGTCAGAGATCTATACAGTCATCTACTAAATCAGATACAATTTGTGGGGTTTTAAAACCTAAGAATGTATATATTTTCCTCGACCAGATTAATAACACCAAACATTACTCCAACGGATATTTCAGTCTCTACCTGTTAAACTTTTTTCCCAGTGACTTGATTTCTTAGAATAGTAATGGTCATTAGAAGCAATTACAAAGAGGTACCATAAACAGATTAAATAACAGTATTAAAGATGAATTTGGAAAAGTAATAGATTTTACAGAATGCTTGCAACGTATGATTTTTGCGTTGCTCAGGCAACTTAAGTTGCTATTTCATGTTAAGTAAATAACATGGCGTCAGAAATATCTTTAAGGGGCGAAGTGAATTTAGTTATAAATCACCGGAGAACATAGACGAGAAAGATGTTGCACTTGATCAATCAGTGAATAAAGACTTAAACTTGAAATAGCAACCATATTACAATTTAGATGATCTGGAAAAATCAAATGATGTAGCTAGTAGGAAGTTTTTGCAAAGACATGTTGATACTCAAATACGTAAGACTTTGAAAGATAATAATTTCAAAGATAAACAAACATGTAAAGAACAGGTGGACAATAAATTAACAGTTCTGAAACAGAGTGGAACTGAAAGAGCTACTTAAATTGAAGAGTTGCAGAAACAAACTGACGAGAAGAAGATAAATATCTTAGATGCACATGACTTATTTAAGCAGAGATTTAATACCCTGACTAATAATACACAAGTCTTGCAAAATGTAAGAAAGGATGCATAAGAAAATGCAGATGAAATAGAACAATATTTGCAACGAACTGAACACAATATAAAGTCAGTGACTGTTAGAGAGTGACATAAAAAGCAGTAATCTCTAGAAGACTATAGTAAATTATATAAATAACTGAAACAGTTAAAGAAAGACTTAATAGTGAAATATAACAAAACAATCAATAAATTAAAAACTTTATGATTTTAAAGGTGCTGTAATAACCGAAGCAGATAAAAATGTGTTAGCATTAAATGTAAGAATTGAAACAGTTATATCAGAAATAAATAGATTTAAAAAAGAGGCATTTAAAACTGAGTCAAATAGATGGAAACATAGAGGCATTCAAAACTGAGTTGAATAGATGGAAATATAGAGACATTTAAAACTGAGTCGAATAGATGGAAACATAGAGGCATTTACAACTGAGTTGAATAGATGGAAACATAGAAGCATTCAAAACTCAGTTGAATAGATGGAAACATAGAGGCATTTACAACTGAGTTGAATAGATGGAAACATAGAAGCATTCAAAACTGAGTCGAATAGATGGAAACATAGAGGCATTTACAACTGAGTTGAATAGATGGAAACATAGAAGCATTCAAAACTGAGTCGAATAGATGGAAACATAGAGGCATTTACAACTGAGTTGAATAGATGGAAACATAGAAGCATTCAAAACTGAGTCGAATAGATGGAAACATAGAGGCATTCAAAACTGAGTTGAGCACATCAAAGGGTATAAAAGGTATTGTAGTTAATACTACAATTGATCAAAATGAAAACGGATTAAAATAAATTGGATGAATAAACAGTTCCTCTATGTATAGCTTTTAATGATTTTCGCATTATGCGACATGACATTATAGTGAATAAAAAGAGATCTTATTTGAAATTAAAAGGCATGTAGGAGATAATAATACGGATATACTCGGTTTATTGGATACATTTGATGCTTAAATTATGCTAGTACATTAAGGACTAATTATGTACTTGATTATGCTTCATCACGTTTTATTTTTATTGAATACAAGTTACACTTAATGTATTCCATAAATAAGCAATAAACTGCTTATAAATGCAACCAAATGGCAACAAATGCAATTATTATTGATGGCGTAGTAACTAAAGGCGTCGTTTTAATACAAAGCAATTAACCGTTTAAGTTATTTGATGCAAATAGAGCTGATGAAAACGTTATAAATCATAGAAGAACTTCAGAAAAAACCAAAGAGTTCGACGAAAACAGGAAAGTCATCCGACTACCTGAATGAAAGAGTGAGAGAATACGCGTTGGTAAATCCAATGTTACATAATTTGGATGATACTTTGCTCTCAGTTCTTCTACTCATCATGATGCTGTTTTAAAAATAAAAAGAAAATATAGACAACATAAACTTACTTTTTTTTTTACCAACCTTCTGATAAGCAGATAACTTATGGGCATCTATTTATTAATATGTAATGGGTGCTAGACTCCTTAACTTCGAACACAGCCATATAGAAGCATGAATAATATATCCACTAAATATATTATATCATCATAATAACTTATGAATAGTATATCCACTAAATATATTATAGCATCATAATAACTTATGAATAGAATATCCACTAATTATATTATATCATCATAATAACTTAAAGGAGCACTACTCTATATCATGAAAATAAATAAATAAAACTAGAAAATTGTGACCTTTGTAAAAACAACTTTCTGACTATAAAGTACATGCTAAATAGTCGAAGTCAAACTTTCAGATTTGAAAAATAGCGACATTGTTTTTGAATTCTGTATGCATATTCGAACAACTACGGTTGTTACCGTAGGGGATTATGGCTCCATGTTACCATTAGTGTGACAAAAACATAGCGGAGGTTACATCCCAGAATAAGAAATGTTTCTTGCGGTACAAACGGCTGTACAGATGGAACTCTATCGATCAAGAAGACGGAGAAAGACAAAATAAAAGACAGTACAACAAATACAACGGAGTTAGGCGCTTCGAACCGTAAGTTGACATGAGAGAAAGAGGGGCATCTCAGAATAGGTATCTAAGAACGCTGGATTATTAATGAGCTATTTAATGTATTCCTAAACTGATCTGCTATCGATGTTTGCAGCAACTTTAAATCGCAATGACATTTTCACACACATGAGTGACGGAGGAATGGATAGGCATTCAATGTGATAAATTTATCATTACTGGAAATGAATGTGGAGAGTGAAGGGGTGGGGGTCATACAATCTCTCTATGAGGATTTTTAATTGTGTGCATGACTGAATATTATCTACCAGAAACTGCTTTATATTGTGTTTACTATTGTTTGGTTCAGTAACTACTCTCTCTCTCTCTCTCTCACACACACACACACACTATCTCTCTCTCTCTCTCCACTATAAAAAGAATAAATAATTTCAAGTACTTTAATGTCACAAACCTAATTCTTGACACAACTGTTTTGCACCATACTCTGCTTATGAGAGAGAGAGAGAGAGAGAGAGAGAGAGAGAGAGAGAGCGATATGCAGTCATATATATTGCACTGTGTTGTATTATTTTAGGCATTTGATATAGAATAATTTTAGAAAGCCAATAATAAGAAAATATAGCTCGCTCCAAATCGTTAAATTAGGAAGAAAACAAATCCAAAACATTTAGGATATGCATTGCACAAATATTTCTTTTTTTCTATAAATACAAAAGGTTACTCTTAGCTGACACCTGCAGCAGAAGATGATGTAATCAATATAATAATAATAATAATAATAATAATAATAATAATAATAATAATAATAATAATAATATAATTATTATTATTATTATTATTATTATTATTATTATTATTATTATTATTATTATTATTATTATTATTATTATTATAAAGACTGGATGTAAAAACTGGTATTGTTAAACCACAATTTATTTGCTTTACTCAACATTTCTACTTCGCACATTGTATGTCCTGCAGATTCATTCAGCATGACATCACACTTAATGAATTTGTTTTACTTCATATAGTTTATTTATTACAGTTTTTTTTTTTTTCAGGTATCACGTCTCATCAATGATATATAAAACCACTTTTTAACAGGACTATTCAAGCCAACAAAATCGACGCTTGGTTGTGACTCTCCTATATTACGATCCAAAATCCCTTTGTATGTTTAGACTCATTGACAACTTATCTTACATTGAGAAAAATTTAACTGTTATGAAGAAGGATTTTATGTATGGGTTTTGCCCTTGGCTTATAACTTGGACACACCATATAACCACACATACACTCACTGAATATGAAAAGACAGTATTGAAACATTCAGTATCATAATTAATCCTAATAACTTCGCCGAAAATAAAACTCTCAATATTAGATCTTAACTCCGTCATGGTTCATTGGTCAAAGCTTGTATTTCTGTTCGTTACAATTTTATATTATAGAGTAGTACGTTGATCTCAACATTAGTAATTTTGAGGGTGGGTGCAATAGCAGAGGGTGTTTTTCTTTTCTTTTCTTTTCTTGTTTTCTTTCTACTTTTATTTTTTATTTTTAAGGGTGCAGTAGCATATGGTTAGTGACGGAACAACGGAAACTCGTGAAAATAATGTTTATTTTTACTGTAATTCTTAAAATTCTCGACATTTGATCTTCATCGTCATTTCTCAGATGTTTTTTCTTGTTCGTTTATACTTAGCAATCCAAATGTGTCAGAGCCCAGGCTATGGTTTTATAGTTTCACGCTCAAACCTGTGTTAGAGCTACATCACTCAAAGTTCATAGTTTGAAGAAATGATAGCGGTGGGTATAATAGCAAAGGCATTTTTTTTTTTTTTCTTATAAGAATATTTATGAGGGTTTATAAGCACATGGTTCTTGGCCGGGAGATTTTTATAAAACTTTATGTTGGTGGGTATGATTGTGTTTTTTTTTAAAAAACAATATTTTTGAGAATAGGTGTAGGATGTTGATCTAAAATAAAAATAAAAAATTGGTAGGCAGTAGGGTTATAGTGGCCGGGTACGTACATTATAACTAATACTCCCGGGCATTGCCCTGAATACAAATTTCCTAAATAAACTGTGTTCCTCAATCAATCCTTTTTTTGTAGTTAATATAGTCTAGAGTCTGATATCAAAGCTATTTCAGAATTAACGGCTCATCAAGGCTGCGTGAAAAAGACTTGGATAGGTCTCACACATGGCGCGCATACTTTGATGTCAATGAGTCGTAAAATCTTAGATGATCCGTTACCCACAGCGCGTAGGAAATACATGCCTTATAGCTTCGATACTTCTCGAACTGCTTTCATATCCCGTCAAGCAAAATGCATTGGTCAGATTGACAGATTTATTTTCATCAGATGGTTTTGAAAGCATCATACTTTTCTCATTTTTCATTTCATTCATAACAAAATTTATTCTTCAGTTACCTCTGGTCTTGGGGTCAAAACGTAAGTTATTTTAGCAACCCATATTACCATACCATTAATAATCACCTTGCAGTATTAGCATCTATGCACTAAGACCAATAAACTTTATGTAACGTTTCATAAAACAGAATCGTATTAGCTCTTAAGAGTTATTACACAGACAGTATGAATATAAACTTTACGTAACAGTCGACAGTTTAATATCTGAGAATTAAATTGTAGCGTTAGTAAGAGCATACGCGACTTTTCATGTTAAAGGCACAAGAGTAACATGCACAGTAAAGCTCTGATGTAGACGTTGAATGGATATGGGGGAGGCAATATTGCCACGTGTCATTTGAGCATCCATATAGTAAATCGTGCCAGAGGATTAGTCTGCGGGAAAAACATCATAATAATAGTTCTTCTTTGGACAATTTTCACTCAGTTCCTTTCTTTTTGTGTCCTCTATAATTTCTTCTTGTACTGTCACAGATTGTTTTTCAGCCTTGATGCTTGGAATGCAATTCTTGTTGTACTGTCACAAATTGTTTTTCAGCCTTGATGCTTGGAATACAATTCTTGTTGTACTGTCACAGGTTGTTTGTCATCCTTGATGATTGGAATATAATTCTTGTCGTACTGCCACAGGTTGTTTTCATCCTTGATGCTTGGAATACAATTCGTGTCGTACTGTCACAAATTGTTTTTCATCCTTGATAGACTAGTGCCACTTTTGATTTCGATATATAGTCCTGGAAGTTCGTCATAATGTCTTCACCTGAGTTTAGCTTAGGTGTCCGAAATTTAATAGTCCCAGTAACCTTTTAAAAGTGACAGATACTGTCGGAACAGACTATTTAATATATATTTTCTTGTATACCTGTGTAATTAATATCACGTAAGTCCTGATACTTCGATTCAATCTAGCCTTCCCCTTATCTGATATTGTGCAGAAAGAAGTACGTCCAGCGAGTTGGGTCATCTTTGTCTGCTATATAATTAATTTTATCAGCTGACTATGTCATCCAGTATTCGACAGTATCAGCTTCATAGTTGTAATGATGTTTGTAAGGTTTTAATCTGAAAGTGTAAGTTCCGCAACATCACGGCGTATATTTATATGTTCTTCTGGTCCAGTAGTGATCGAGTATTTTTTTCCCCTTGTCATGCTGGTAGAATAGTTTTAATTGTTGCACATAAAATGAAACTGTTTTATATCAATCCTATTTTTCTTTTATTTTAATGCATCATCGTCAGGTAAAGATATGTTACCTTCATGCAGCAGTTTTCGCATCTGGAAACAAACAGCAAATTTATACAATATTGAGTTGAATAATTCTGATTCATATGTGTCTATTGAATGCCAGCAGGAAATACCACAACCATGTGTTGGCATCCATATTTAGTTTATTCTGTCAAACTCTCATGTCACACTGTGCTCTCGGTTCGTTCATAGAGTCAAATCATTGTTAAATTTTAAAATGTAATTATCAAAAATATTTAATGTCTTGTATGTGAAAACTTTAGTTCCTGTGTAGTAAATGTTTTTTCTTGCCAAGTGCATTTACTACATCACTTGATTAAGGTGTATTAAATTCAATAGCAGGACAAGGTAAGGTTCCGTACTAACCTTTTGATTTTTAATATGAAGTCCACAGTGTCAGAGACAACGCGTGGCGATCTCCCTTCGGAAGACCTGTCATCCAGAGTTGATAACAGAGGCACGGTCACATTAGAAGTATATTATATTACTGTTTTACTGGAGCCTTCCAATGTTGTCACCGTGCTCTGCAGCCAGGGATTCCGCCGTTTCTATAGGGTCTGCAGAAGCAGTATTGTGTCTGCATCTGTGACTAAAAATAGTTAAGTTGATAACAGAAGTTTAAGAAAGAAAAAATTGCTTTTTTGTGAAAGTATACTGATTTTATAATGTTATTTTGTGTCAATTATTCTCTATAATCTTTTCATTTTTTCCACTGTCATACCACTTTAATTGCGTTGATTTACACACCTTTTATATCTCTGGTTTGTGAAATTTGTTGTTCCATTTACTCTATGAGTTTTTACACACTCTTTATATCTCTGGTATTTTCTATTTCGTTTTTAAATTTCCTCCATCAATTTTTTGTCTGTCGTATTTGTAACATTTTACAACTGATTGTATGTCCAATATTGTTTGTACATTTTACTAGATGCAAAAATAAAGTCATCGAAAACAATTTGCATCTTCAAAATCAGTATATTTACATGCTGTAAATGGTGTACTGGATTTTATTTCACCTATGTGTTGTACAAACTCTTCCAAAATCAATCGATTTGAGTTACTTATGTGGTAAGTCTTTGTAACAGATGGTTATAGATGTGCAAAAATTTTACATTGTAAACATTTTGTCCAAAAAAGAAAATGCTTATTTGCACAGTTGTGTCCAGAAAAGAAAATGCTTATCTGCACAGCTGTGTCCCGAAATGAAAATGCGTAGTTGCACAGTTGTGCTTCTGGACGTTATTCCATACAAATTTGAACCAGAGGATAATAAACAGATTAAGGAAACAAAATGGAGGTCTTCCGTGAGTATCTCTATGATTCTGATGAACTGCCAAAGAATGAAGATTGAATGGTTATTTTGGCATATATAGTCTCTAAAACTCTAATACTACGACTTAGAATGAATTCTGTCAACAACCTTCTTTAACCAATCAGAAACTAGGTCGCGCATGATACTGTTAAAAGTGCCTTCGCACTACAATGGAAATACCTTATTTCAAATCAACATGATGTTGACATAGGATTCAGGTCATAAAATCTGCGCGCTACCATGTGACTTCTTCGTTGTGGGTTAAGCTGACCGACATAATTATTGATTTTTCCAGGACATAGCATGACTCATGTAAACATGTTAAAGTACATTGTACTTTACAAATATCATATGCTACTGAACTAAGGAATTATAATACAATGATTATAAACCCAAATGGAAACTATTATAATTTAAAGATAATACACAATGTCGTAACAATACATTAATTTCCTAAATATTGTTTTCGTTTTGCCGAGTTTATTTCATCATTATTCGATAAAATTGTGTGGCAGTTGTAAATATCATGCAGTGATAGAATTATGAAGAAATGTCTAAAGATGCAAGGGAACACGTGAGTTTTTTAGGGTGTTGGTTGAAATAGAGTTTACCATATCGTGACGTTTGCTCAAGTTACTTGTCTGGTATAAACGTACTTCTGATGTTTTTTAAAAGAGTAAACAGTAAGATTGTTTAGGGGAGAAAAAAAAATTTAAATTTTTATTCGCTGGCGGCAAAATACCGCAATATATAAAAAGCAGGTTCAAACTTCATTTGTTCCTTCCGATGCAAACTACTGTGATGCCTGTATTTAAAGATTACAAGGCCTAGCTATTAAAAAAGTGTTAATTTACACGAGCTCATATTTCTTAAATGTACAAGTTACGTTCGCTTTGCGCCTTTTGTAATATTCATATAGAGTAAAATTAGATACAGATTGCAGAGGGATGATCTATCACGCGTGTAACGATCTACAGTACGTCTACCGTTAATTCTTATTTCTACCAAAGAGGTACAACCCAAGCACATTAGCGCTACGCTTTTTTGGTATATCATAATAATATTCCTTTTAAAAAGTATGCAGTTTGAAAATGAACTACATGATATATTCTTAAATCTCAAGGTTGATCAAAATTGTAAAATTGACGATTTGAACAAAGATTTGACTGAAGTGGATATTCAAAACGTAATTTCTAAATTGATGGTATTACTTCAATTAGCAGTTTTGCTAAACTATTTTCTATCGTTTTGAATGAGAGGCTGAAAAACTGTTGAGATAAACCGTATCATGAATAAGTTTTAGTTTGGTTTCCAGTACAACGAAATTACTATTGACTGAGTATTTGTTCTTTTTAGATTATTAATAAGATGTTGTCGTCAAAGCAGAAGCTCTATGTAGCCTTCGTCGACTGTCGGAAAGCATTTGACATGATATATTACAATGGCATTTGGCGTAGATTACTTTCAGTCGGTGTAAATATCAAATTTGTTCAGATGCTTCGAACAATCTATGAGAAAGTGAAGTGCGTTGACAGATATTTTAATTCACACTCTGACCTTTTTGACAACAATACTGGTGTACAGCAGGGTAAACCACTATCACCCTTGCTTTTCATTTTATTTATCAATGATTTATTTATATTTATAAATTATGAAAATGCTGATATCATAGAAATGCATGATATTTCTATTTTTTCTTTCATTATTTGCCTATGTATTGATTTCAAAGTCATCTGAAGATTTACAATGCCTGCTTAATAAGTTGAAAAAGTGGCGTGAAAACTGGGACATTGAGGTAAATACTAACAGAAGTAATTATTGTTTTTAGATGTGAATGTCAGTGTCCAGATTTGTCATTTTTTATGGCGATGAATCTTTATTGCTCGTAAATGATTTTACATACTTAGGTGTTACTCTGAGTTATAACGAAAAATTTAATGCCGCACAAAAAAAAAAGAAGAAAAAAAAAAAAGGTGGCAAACCATGTCTCAAGTCATTTGATAAGAGTAAAACTGATCAAACGTTATATCTATTTGACCTGATTGTTTTGCCAATACTTACATATGGTTGTGAGTGCAAAAGAATGTCGAAAATGTCCATATGAAAATTATTATCAATGTTTTAGGCGTAAAAGCACAGACTTCAAATATAGCCACATATGGTGAACTTTAACGTTATCCTTTAAAAGTGATATCACAGCAAATAATTTTAAAATGCTGGTATGAAATTATGAATTCGTTAAATAGTCTTATTAATTCTGTTTTTCTTGAAAATGTGACAAATTTGCTAGATTTGTTTGGCGACTACCGAATCTCAAACGGTTAGTTTTTGATCTTGGTTTTCTTGAAGTTTGGGAGAGACAGACGAATAATGGGGTAAATTTGCCTTTGTAAGCTATGACTAGGAGAGTAGAAGATCAATATATTCAAACTTAGTTTTCTGACTTTGCAGTTTCATAAAAACTTGATGTGTATTGAGTATTCAAAACTGATTTCAAGTTTGAAAGATACTTAACTTGTATTCGGTTGGAGAAATACAGACGGGCCCTGGCCAGACTTAGACGAGTATCTCATCAGCTTGAAATTAAGTTCGGAAGATTTGACACAATCGATAGGAAAATAAAACAAATATGTAAGTGTAATCTAAATCAAATCGAAAACGAATATCACTTGTATGTCCTGCTCTGAGCCAATGCAGAAATTCATTACAATGATATTACCATATTAATGCCACATGAAAAAAATGTAAACATTTATTGACAACTGGATTAATTTTTTCATTGGATAACTTGTATACACTGGTGTGGAAACAAGAAAAGAGATACTTCATAGATCGTAGATCGATATTTATAGGTCTGTGTTATTTGTTATTTGCTTGCTCTTCTCGTTGTACACATACTGTAAATATGTTATGTTAACGCGAGAAGCCAACTATGTGTCTTGTGCCAATAAAAATTTTGAACTTGAACTTGGTCACGACCTGGAATTCAATAGACTTTTCAGATAAAAGACTTGGAATTTTATTTGAGACCCAATCGGAGAGCCAAAAACTTTCTAAATATGAAGAAATGTTTTACATGAACTGAATATTTCATTATAGTCTCATCAACAATTCCGAAGATTCTTTAATCTCAAAGTTTCGAATAATTTTTCAGTGTGAGTACTGAAAGTTTCATAAATTCAAGTCCCAGTATTTTTTAAAGAGTTGTCAGCTATTCACTGATTGTTTTCTCAAATTACATCAGAATTTAAGCAGCCCTTCAACCAAAAGCATCATCTTCGTCATTAGATCCTTCCTTCCAAAGGTGGCCATTCATTTGGCTTGAAGCCAAATTTAACTTCCTCAGAAGATCATGTAAATATCTTTGGAAATAAATCCGCTTATTGCACTAGAAGGTTATCCATATCGATATATGTATTATATCTATTATTTCTACATGTATATCTTCGTCTCTCTCTCTCTCTCTCTCTCTCTCTCTCTCTCTCTCTCTCTCTCTCTCTCTCTCTCTCGTAGAATAGATGCATTCAGTTGTCAAAAAATGTGGCAATCTCAATCATGACTTTCTTACATTTCATTTTTCTTCCCTGAGTGACGTGCTATGGGACCAGTGACTTGAGGTATAATTAACAATTTTCCATTGACTTGTCTGAAAATAACTTAGTCCAAAATAAAGTGCTATTTTATTTTAAAAAAATTATCCTCTCACGAAATATTCTACTTATTTGTTGAGAATCGAGGGTACTGATTTAAACATGAAAAACATAGGAAAAAATGCACATTTCGTAATACAGTTCGCCAATCTCAAAGCATTTGTCACGTTATAAAATGTCCCCTGCCTCCATGTTGTTATCCTGTTCAAGAATAATTGTTATTGTTATCCCTTTAACACAACCACTCTGTTGTACAGTAGGATCATCGGTTTCTTTACATTAAAGGGGCTGATCAAACATTCATAGATCTCCGCAAGTAGCAAGACTACTAATTTTGTGTATACGCTGTGGAAACGGAAGTTTTGCGAATTTCATAAAAACCGTGACATCCTCGACCCAATTTAAATTTTGCTGTTTTACATAATTCATTTCTATTGTATAGATTTCCCAAGCTTGTGCTATTATTACAATTCTGTTCTGTATTCAAGAGTAGATATATTATAGACGTAGAAAATCTATTACATCATGAATTTAACTCAAGAGCTTCACGCTGTCTACCGCATTCGATGTGAGACCGCTTAATCATAACTTTCTTTGTCTTTTTTTCTAAAATCTTGTGTGGTTATCCTGGATGATACGACACGTCATTTGTCACTGAAGGGATCAAAAGCCAAGCTGTGCAAAGCTCTCACAATTATGGATGTTAGCAGAGACAATCAAAAATGAAATTGAATCAAAAGAGACTTAAAGGAGATCTTACTAACTTTAGCTTGACATATAATATCTAAATTGGCCTATAATTTATGTTGATTTGATTACTCGTAATAATAAAGAGGGAGAAAATTAATACGTTGATGACACGACTTTATACTTGACCTGCTAAGCATCAGGAAATACCTTCTAATGCTTATAATTAAAATGGTCCATCATCCTTTTAATATAATGTTTATATGCAGTTCCTCTCTTAATATCTGCAAAGATTACCCTGTAACTGCACTAATGAATCACCAAGAGTCAGCTGCCATTGCATGATATGAAACACAGGTTTCTTGCGAACTAATGAAATAAAACAATGTGGTGTGTTCTCTATTTATCGATATTCGGAAAATAACAGACAGAGGCATATATATGTAAATGAGAGGTAGTAAGAGAATATGGATGGATGCATGGAAACATGTGTGGATGACTGTGCATATAGACTGCCACATGAAGAGACAGACATACAGACAGACAGACAAACAGACAGATAGACAGATAGATAGATAGATAGATAGATAGATAGATAGATAGATAGATAGATAGATTTGCACACCCTACAATCGATATTATTTAATCTATCTGGTATAACAAACCCTTCCTTTTATTGAAACATGAGGATAAACATTTCAGGTGAGTCATATGTAAGGGACGAAATTTAAACAAATAAGAAACAAAAAACAAAAGAATTCTAATTTTACTGTCATTAAATAAACCCATACAATTAATCGTAGAATATTAACAAATATCAAGATTTGGTGACTCAAGCATAAACCAAATTAAATCAAAAATTACTTATGCACGTTACAATAAAAATTGCGAATGAATTGGTATGGTCTGTTTTGGAAGGAAAACTCAATTACATTTCTGAATCCTAAAATAAGGTGATTTCAAAGCATTGCATATAGTTAAATAGTTGTTCTAAATATTGTCATATACCTCAGTTTCTTTACGAATTATCCGTGACTATTAGATAGTGACTTGAGTCCTCGTTTCCGGTTAGTGAAATCATTTGGGTTACTCGGGTCTTCTCATTCAACATGTTTTAAAAATATCAAATGTTATGACCTACTGGTATATAATTTCGTAAAAAAAATCTCAGCTTATCATGTTGGAATAATTTTGGCATGCTATTGTAACATATTTGTGTCTGAAGAACAAATGACACCGTGAAAGGATTGTATTGCATTCAAACGATCTAGAACGCCGACAGCCGAATAATTTACATTTTCAAAAAGACAAGTAAACCAGATTAACGGATTCTGTTTGGTTCAATCCCAGAGATTGGTACTGATATTCTTCCTTTTCGAATGTAAGTAATCTTCACTCAAGCAGGAGTCTTGAGTTTAGCAGCTTGGTAGATACTCATTCCATACAGGTAGATTGAATCATATAGAGACATTACGTTCACTTTGATGTAAACTTTCTGCTTGTGAAACAAGTTTTAAAATTATGATCATCCTTTGATTTTCTAATTTTTTTAAACGGTACGTTCTACAACCAGGTTGTATAAATTATCCAACTAACGCTTAGCAATTCTCTTTCCCCGTTCCTTCTCACGATTTATTTATTATTAATTCAATTTTATAAATTTATTTTTCTTATAATGTTTTCCTTGATTATTTCCAAGAAAATGTCTTGATTACTTTCAGCGACATGTAAAAACATCACTTAAAGTTAATTTACGTACAGACGTACAGTCATAAAACTAGATATCAAAGAGAGAAATGAAATGAGAGAGAGAGAGAGAGAGAGAGAGAGAGAGAGAGAGAGAGAGAGATGACTCTCACGATATTACATGGACGCCAGCAGCTTGATTCCTAATATATTTCGATTACTGCATTTCCATACTGTCAATGGCTTCAACATAATGGACCATGGAACGGTTGACAGTAATTGTCTCAGAAATTCCTCATTTCTTGCGGAAATTGCGGTGTAAAGTGGGGAAGTATGATTTCCTTTTTGCCATACGACAAGTGCAATGCACAAAAGATTTCTGGTATAGAAATGCAAAGCTAAACTTAATAAAAATGGCCACAATTTCAGCTGAAGGGCACCAGAAGTAATGTTCATGGACTTGCAATGACTTTAGCCGTGTCAAGAGTTAACAATTGCATTCTGTCTATTGTTGAAGTCGTTCTCAATCACATTATTCATATTGGAGCAAAGAATAGGCAAAGATGTTGGTATTTATCGCATTGTAAATCGAAATTAACAAGAAACACTTGAAAGAACTGTTCGCAATTGTTATGGCAAAACCCGTGAGATCAAGGGCATACAGATCCCCTTGTCTGCACAATTAAGAAACGTTGACTTTTAAGCGTTATGCTTGCTGCAGTTAAACATGTAGCTTAAGAATACACAGACATTTAATGGATAGTCCCATTCCTCAAAAAAGAAACAGATTGTTGAACTATTCAGAGTAAATAAAAAGTATCTGTTTTTCTCAAATCGATGCAGATTATGACAGAGCAGCTCAGAAATTAAGTCATATCAACCGGCCAAAACCATGTTCAAATCTTTTCCCTGAAAAAAGAGTGACAATTGGCTTCATTGTTAGACATGCAAGCAATTAGGCAACCACATTTTATAGCAAAACTTCATGAAAAATCGTGTATTTGTAACATGATGAGTCTACATAGTTATTGTCTGTGAATACGAGCATGTCGACAAAATCATATTACATTTAGTAGACAGTACATTAAAATAAACATTTGACTAAATTGTGCATCAATCAATGTTTTCTTTAAAAGATTTGGTGCTTAGATTACATTAAGTCTATAACACTGTACAGTAAAGAAAGACTCCTAAGTGCTGTTTCATATTACTGAGTCATTCGAGGTGATGGTGTAGATAATATCAATTAATAATATCGCAAGTTAAACTTGAGATCGAGAGCTAATACGTCACAAGAACAATAACGCACAAACTGCAGCGATAAAAGGGTTACAAACGTTCCACTCCACAGTTTTATATTTCGCACAGGGGCGTATTTTAAAATAAAAAGTGAATCGTGACATTTGAACAATGTGATAATGTTTTATTTAAAGTAGTATTAAGAACTGCTTATGTTGGCATGAATCAGTTTTGTTTAAGCATTCAAGATTTCCGATGCTGCGGGTACCTAGCTCACTATGTTGACCGCAGGGTTTGAGTGAATTGCCGGTTTTAAAAAGCACCAATGTGTATTAAATGTTTGAGATGAAATTTAAAACGTTAACCGGTCAGATTTTCTTCATTTTTTTAAATTTTTTTTAAATTTTTTTTTTTTTTATTGAAAAGCAAAATTCAGGTACTTATATCTCCATATGAGTTTAGTTGTGTGAAAAAAATTAATTTGTAGGAACAGTGACATAGCAAAAAATACAAAATGTCTGCTGTTCTTGAAGCATTTGTGCTAAGTCACAAGCTGGATTTAGACCGGAGCGTAATCATTCTGTCTTTAAAATACGATAAAATCATAAGCTAGACAGAGAGATAATTTACTTTTGATCGTAAGGATGTTCAAGTAGCAGATGAAATGAATTATTTGAAGCAAAATAATTTTCTTTTCTTTTAGGAACACGCATTTTGTTTTAGAAAGCTGCTTTGCACTATTTGGTCGATCACATCCACCCCCTAACTACGCATGCGGACTAAGCGGAACGAAGACATTGATTTTAAAAAGAAAAAGATTTTTGTCGTGTACATTTTTCTCCGTATATCGTGTGTACACTATTCTCCGATTATAGCAAACTCCTCGCGGTGCATACTCTTTCAGGATATACAGTATCACTGCCATGAGGTCGTCTAAACTTTGGGACTTTGCAAATAAGTCCACGAACACATTGACTGGATCCTACCTTACGTCTCTTATCACAGATTGAAATCCAACCAAATTATGAGAGAGAGAGAGAGAGAGAGAGAGAGAGAGAGAGAGAGAGAGAGAGAGAGATAGCGAGAGAGAGAACCAGACAATGTATTTGGGCTCATTTGCGCTTCATTATGACGTCATAGTTACATTGTGACATCTGCCAAGTGCTACCTTGTAGGATCGTCAAGCATGTGCTCCATCACCGCAAGTTTGAATTAATGACTTTTTCCTAATTTCATATTTGGTCAAATCTTCCTATTCGGCACTAAAACTATGTCGAAAAAAATGGCATCAAATACAACCTAAATTAAGTGTGATGCAGTTATCCAAGCGTATGATTTTTCTCCAAGTGCCATTTCACCACTCAGTTTACAGCGTTGTGGTAGTGGTATTCGCCTACTAAAGTGATTAAGCTAACAAAGACATTCAAATATTATAGGGAACACTGTTATATTTACATCGTGTGTACCGGGTATACCAATCTCTTAGCAGAGTTAAACTTTCTTGCATGAAGCCGAGATAAAAACAATTCAATAATGAAGTACTGTTTTACTTTAGAAATAAAAATCAGTCCAAAAATACCCGTATCTAATAAATGAAATCAAATACACACGATGTTCTGGCGTTCTATAATGATTGTGGTTTAAGGAAAGGTGTTTAGTATCCCAAGAAGCCTGCTTGTCCGTCCATCTGTGTGCCATTGTGTTAGTAATTTTAGTAATTTAGTAGATAGGTATCATGTTATTATTCTAGTATTGCTTTCTCCATTGGGAACTGTTTTCCAACAGTGTCGTATGGGTATAGTAGTCGCAACTTGGACTTTAGCACTATACCCCACCAAATAACAGTGTAGGAGAACAGTTCACAAGGAAGAAGCCAATAATAGACTTAGCATTTTACATTACGTAATGTGACATCATATTACGTTGGCGCGTTGCAGTAGTGCTCGCTGAAATAGGTGCAACAACCGTAGCCAGGTGTGGTATTCCGGAGTCTAGGGTAAATAGATACTGTTCTAAAACAAATCCCTGTAGTTAGTCGCTTGAAACTTGAGAATTGATCATGTGATGTGCTATAGTGAGAGTTTCAATGTGTTTCTTGGCATTTTCCTGTCCCGATATAATAGTTTGTATTATCAAAGTAGAGAAACCTGTCTTTAAAGTACACTGTTTTGTCCTTTATGGACGGTGTCCTTTATATAGAGGTTCGATACATCAAGTAAATTTGGCAAACAAATAGTTTATCAAGGTCCTTAATGGTCAGGGGACCATATATGGAGGTATATTCTTAGACAAGCTTCACTGCAAGACCATTTATGATATACCACTTCATCATTAGTATAGTACTACACCGTTTGCATTGTGCAAATGTTTGCCAGAGCACAGCGAAAGCGTTTGAACCCGAGGGTTAAAAGTCTTTTCCCAGTGCTCTGGCAAACATTTGCATACAATGATACATTTGTTATCGTTATTCTTAAGTGATTAATTACAAGTTACATAAACTATATACAACCCCACCCCCCACCCCTCCCCCACCCCCCGCCACCAAACGGAGATTTTAAACACGAGAAAACCCTGTACTCAAACAGCATGTGAAATTCCAATGTTGGAGTTCAGATGACATTACACAAACGCAGGATGTCAAACAAGCATAAACAAGGACGATCATGTAGAAATATGACTTTGATATAAAATCTGTGTTAGTCAAATATGAAATGTGAAGACTAATAGTATATCAGTCTAAGAACGGTATTATGTAAACTTGGGCAAGCTAATTAGGCTGTCGGTGATCGATACTTTACCCGCTATGCAATAAACGCTGCATTAAAAAAATAAAACGTTTAAACACATCACTTAGCACAGTAAGAGCCTGTCACCCTTTAGATAAATGAAGGTATTTAGTTAAAAATAATGCAAGTACACAAGAAAGTAGATAATGATTTTGATAGGCACTAATAGCGTGTAAACTGATGGAATTTGGAAATTAAACTACAAATACACTTACACTAAAGTAAGTTACACCAGAAATGTGTTGGGTTTCCGTTAAACCCATTACATACATACATACATACATACATACATACATACATACATACATACATACATACATACATACATACATACATACATACATACATACATACCAGTACGAAATCACAGCACGTGCTGTTTATCATCTAAAGTGAGATACTGATCTTATGTTTGGCGGTATATATCATTTCATGGAATTTTCAGTCTGGTGCTAGACAGTAAATGGAGCATCATAGGAGGCATACCTTTTGGATAAAAATCAAAAGATGCGAGAGAAAAAAAAATCCATTAACCCTGAGCGTCTCAATATATCGTCTAAACTGGCTCGTAAGGCAAAGAAATACATTTTTGGAATTAACCAAAATCGGGAACCCAATCAATGGCGGGCAATTTTTCAGGAATTCCCTCAAGAACACTCATTTCAAAATGGTAAAGCATTATCATTTTTTATTTCTTTTTTGTGTAGACTGTATCCATTAATTCTTCCAACAAATCAATTACTTTACGCTATCGGGGAAGTGGTGGAACCTGGTTGGTCTAGTTTGCCCCAAATAAGGAAGTTATGTACTGCAGTGGATTTTCTCTACATATATTCTATTCTTTCTATTTCAATTCTTTTTTAGAATTCTAGTCAGATTATTTTTATCGTGCAATTTGTTTCGAAGATTGAACTGATGAAAAGAATCTTCTCTGTTAATAAAATATTCCGAGAGAGAAAGAAGAACAAAAAAAAAACAACAACAAAAAAAAAAAACAATTGTACCGTGAAAGCGTCAAGGAGTTCCAAACGACGAGTAAATGTTTGAACAGGATATATGGCTCAAGGGAAATAACTCGTAAATTACGATTCTAGTGCTTTATAAGTTATTGCACGATGTAACAAAAGAAAATCCTAGACTGAACATATATTCATTATTAGGTATGTATGTATGTATGTATGTATGTATGTATGTATGTATGTATGTATGTATGTATGTATGTATGGAAAGCTTCCGTAATTTGTCATGGAACTTTTTCCGAGGGAATGTTTATCAACCGTATCCACAGTAATAATGTATTCCTTGCAAATCACAAATTGTACAGCTCAATCTATACAAAAGAATTATAAATTAATAATTAGTCAATCATAATATTTTAGCGTCTTTAGATTTTCACGAATCTAGTACATTCCGCATATTCGTGATATAAAAAATTCTCGCGATTCAGCAATGGACTTAAAATTCATAGGTTCCAAAGCAAACCAAACCAATCATTCAAAATCGTTACATTTCATGAATTCATTACTCTCGCTAAATTAGAGAAATTGTGATGTCCGTGAAAAGTGTATGATTTAGGGGCGATAATCCTTAACGCTAAGAAAAGGGTGATTGAAAAGAAAACTTAGATGAATCATCAAATGAAGTGTGTCATCTTTCGACATAATGATGTTCAGCTCCCTCATTTGAGGCGATCAAAAGAAGTGAAACATGACTAACATGGCGCTATATATTAACATGCAACAGTGTATTGTATATGAAATATGTATTGTATTGATTATGTGCTATTTTGCATACGTCATATCAATAAAGTTCTGTTCCGTTCTGTTCTATATATTTGTATTAATACACACTTCCATGGATAAATTAGTTCACAAAAACACTGAGACATACACATACTCATACATAAATATACATTCAAAAACACATACATACATACATACATACATACATACATACATACATACATACATACATACATACATACATACATACATACATACATACATACATACATACATACATACATACATACATACATACACATGCAAGAAAGAGAGAGAGAAAAATTTATTTTTTCAAAGTCAATACTTCATTCAGTGATCCCATTAACAAAAACATTTGACATTATTCACGGATATCTACTCATAGTTACTGCTCTATTTTCCTATGCAATATGTTTTCATATAATTCCATTTAGTAAATAACTTCTGTACTTTTGGACTTATTAGC
This sequence comes from Margaritifera margaritifera, assembly GCA_029931535.1. Taxonomy (NCBI): domain Eukaryota; kingdom Metazoa; phylum Mollusca; class Bivalvia; order Unionida; family Margaritiferidae; genus Margaritifera; species Margaritifera margaritifera. The sequence continues at coordinate 4,327,511 of JAQPZY010001646.1, forward strand.
TTCAAATTTCAAATGAAATATCAAACCAAAGCAGAGCTCTTGCAGACTTGGTTTTTTGTTTCAAATTTCGACCTAAATATAATAGATTTTGCTAGTTACAATACTAGATTAACAAAACTTTACTGGAAATATTAATTTAAATCTCCAAATAAAATTAGATTTTCGGAAATATTGAAATCTACTCCAATCTCGCCTCTAGAAAAATTTAAAAACCGACTCCAAAATTGTTTCACAACAACACAGTTGCAAAATAAATGTTTCATCGTTTTTTCCTCACTATTACAGAAAGAACGGGGCTTCGGGTGGCCGAGTGGTCTAAGGCGCTCGCCTTTACAGATCACTGACTTCTCACCTGTCCGCGTGGGTTCGAGTCTCGGGTTCGGCCAAAGTGGGTATGTGAGAAAGCTTGCCAGTAGTTTCCCGTGGGTCGGTGGTTCTTCCCGGGGGTTTTCCGGGTTCTTCCTCCACCAGTTATACTGGCAGCCATGTATAGCCAATCATGTTCTGAAAAATGGCGTTAAACCCAAAACAACAACAACTGAAAGAACACGCTTTATCAGCTACAAACCTATTTTGAATAAGAAACTATTTTTAGTCAATATATTGTGGTTAATTCTAAACTGGAGCCACTATAATATTGTAATTTTATACTAATTCGAATATACCTTATTCCACCAGTCTCTATCTTTTGGAATTTTGTCGATTCCTGAGTAAAACTTCAATATTCTTCTACGAGAAAGATGCAAATTTTTGTTACTCATGTTGCAAATGTAATCTTTTTAAATATATCCTGATTGCATTTATAATACCACACAACTGTGTAATCTGGGGTGAAAAATCATATAACTCACAAAACGTATTTTATATATATATATATATATATATATATATATATATATATATATATATATATATATATATATATATGATAACTATAAACTTTGCTCATCAAAGAAATGGTATATAAGTTTTACCCCCTTCGACAACCGCGACTGATACAAAATTGGTCTGTTGTTAATCGTTATATTTTTATTTTTCCAGACAGCCTCATGTGAAATTTCAAAGAAGTCTGGGTCATCTGTTTACAGTGCCAGTTTATTTTTATATCCATTTATGTATATGCCTTTAAAAATATTATTGTTCCGAACCATAATTCCTAAAATTTCTGCTACTAATAAAAACAAATAAGGACAGAGAGGGTCCCATTGACGACAACAAAGTCCAGTATAAAAAAAAAACAAACTGCGATGCAAATCCATTTTGACTCGCACATGTTTTTGCATTTTTATAGAATACATAACCAATATTTCATGTGTTCACCAAAATTAAAGAAAGAAAGCACTTCCTGTATAAATCTCCAAGAGACAGAGTCAAAAGCATTTTCAAAATCAACTTGTAAAATAATATCATTTAAGTGATTTTCTTCGGTAAACCACATAATGTCATATATCAGTCTGACTACCTCCCACATATAACTACCTTTCATAAAGCCTTTTTTGACTTTCATATATTACTTTTGGCAAATATTTTGTTTACTCTGTTAACTATAACTGATGAGGCTGTTTTTTTAGGAAATGCTTAATATACTTTGTGCTTCCGGTATTCGGATGACAGCACTAAAACGCTTTATATCGATTTCGACATGATCTTGCTCCTTCCGGAACTGGTTGATGAGCTTGTATAGAACGGATAATGGCAATCAATTGTCTGATCTAGATATTAGTCGCAAAGGGCCGCAGACCACAATTAATTTTCATATATAGTCTCTACATTTGTTTGTCAGTACTAAACTTTTCACTATGTCTAAATCTTAATAAATCATATGTTGATATAAAGTAACAAAGATGAACTCACGGTGAAGTTTTTGTCATAGGTTAACTGGCATTCTTCTGAGAGACTGGGCTGCAAACAAAGCAACGTGCAATGGGTCACAGATTTCACTACCGGACCACAGCAATGCCTCATTACTCACTTTGCACTGTCTTTTTTTTTTTTTTTTTTTTTTTTTTGTGGCTACCTCTCAGTCCTTCTTGGTTAGAGCTTGAGACGCGGCCCCTCGAAAAAAATGTTTAGATACCAAAAGGCTTTAATTCTAAATTTTGAAATGATATTAATGAGGTTCTTTGATGTCTAGATTTTCAAAAAGGAAAAACCAAGTTATTAAAATGTTTAAGGTTTTCGGGTCAGTACTCCCCTCCCTTTGGATATTCTCCATTGGGCGGGTTTCCTTCCTTCTCCCTTAATTTAAGTTTTGAATAGCTAGTTACCATAAGGTCAGTTTGGTTTAGGTAATTATTTTTGTTTAAGTGTTTTTGTTTTTTTTATTTAGTTTATTTTATTTAAAGTTGACATTGATAATTATCAGTTATTGCAAGAATATTTATTTATTTATTTGTTTATTTATTTATATATTTTGCACTGTCGCCACAATACATACAGACAATCACAACAGAATGCTCATATTCCAGATAATAAACAATTACCTTTAAATCAATACCAAGAATGCCTCAAGCTAACTCATGTATCACCCCCAAAATGAAAGAGGATAAATTACTCTAAAAATAGACTGTGACTACATTCGTTGTTAATAAACCAGAAGTATTAATTGTGACCTGAAACCAATGGCGTCGGAACCATGCCATGCACGCTATAATTAATCCTTTGAAATTATTATCTACTACGTTTTTCTCTGAGCTATTTTGTCGGCGTTCATTTTAATTAACTTTTCTGACGGGGCCTCTTTGTCGGGGCTTTGTTGTCGGAGCTATTTTGCCTTCAGCTTTTATGTCCGGGTGCCTATATACATATATAATTTCCTTTTATGTATTGTATAGTAAAAGAAAACAATGATCGTAATTTTAGAATCCTTGAAAGATTATTTTCACAATATGGGTAAATTCTATCAGATATATCCAAACGATGATTTCGACCTTTTTCTATCGCTAAATCATGACTGGAACACTGAAATCTAAGAATTGCATTTTTTAAAATTTCAATTGAAGTCCTATAGATACAAACTTTTTAGGATTTAACAAAGATCTATGCCAATCTTGAACAGTTTCTTGAAAGATCTTAATCAACAAACTTATATCTCCCAAAGTTTGCTCAATCCATAACAAGCTAAACCCATATGAATACGGTATTTTTTTATATGTATTACCCATGAAGTACGATTATTGTTATAAATATTCTTTAACACCAGATAACATTTATAGGAATGCCTATTCTGATCCATGTGAATTCAACATAGTCACAATTTAATACATCATGCATAATAGGTAATACATTCTGGGTCTCTGGCACATCCTCCAGCTGCATATAATATGCATTATTCGTAGAGAATGAGACATTAAGGTAGAATTTGCAAAATTTATGTTGAACGTTTTTACGTCTGAATATTCATAGCACCAAAATTCTGAACCATAGCACACATTTGGTATGACCATTCTATCAAAAAGTTTGAAAATTTCAGAACTACCTAACAAACCAAAGTTAAGTTGATATCTAAATATACATTCAATAGATGTCTCAGTCTGAATAAGACAATGCATGTTTAACTGTATGTTAAGCTGTACCCCATACCAGTTTGAGGGTAAAAAACTAAATCCATATATTTATAAAGACATTCAATTAAATGACTTATATAATACAAATCATACAAATAAATCTCTCTCTCTCTCTCTCTCTCTCTCTCTCTCTCTCTCTCTCTCTCTCTCTCTCTCTGTACATTCCACCATTTCTGAAAACAATTGTTTTTATTCTTTCTGATGAGAAGAATTTTTTTATCTAAATTTGAAATGTATTTTATTTCTGTAATAAAATTACTGTTTCAGTCAATTTGCAACATTATCGGCATACAAAATTGCAAATATACCCTCTATATTTCCATTTATAAAGATGCTATAGGACAAATCTGGACTCTTAACACATGATTTCAAACTAGCAAGGATTAATTTACGCATATACTTGAATTTACCTTGAATACCTTTTCGTGATAACGAGAACCACAGTTTGGCATGAGATATGGTATTGAATGCTTTAGAAAAATGGACAAATAAACATTTATTGCTATAGTGCTTCTTTGACAAATACTTTCGAACAACAGATTGCAGAATAAATATATTGCCTGCCATTTAATATATTTTTTGCTAAAAATTACTGGTGACTCGTCAATAATATTATTATCATCAGATTATGTACTTAATGTGGAATCCAATACTTTTTTTAATTGTGTACAATAATCTATTAACGAATAACACTGTAATTGTTGGGGTCTAGAATTGAGCATTTCTTACGTATTCTTCAGGAAATATACCAGAATCAAACATTTAGCTGAACAGAATCAGTATGAAGGGTGAAACATCCGTGCAAGTCTCTTCGAACGAGTACCAACTTGTCAGGTTCGCTAGATTTTCCAAGAAGACATATTTTTTATACTATGTACAAAATTTCTTCAGTAGTAACTGATTCGTTCAAAATTTCACAACTATTTCGACTGATTTAAAGTTTTTCTTATTTTCTGCATAAATTAAAAGAGAAATACACAGATCATAAATTCATACATGGTGGTGATTTTAACGTTTATACGAATACAGAACCCGGATGTATTAGGTATGATACTGCTATTGACCCACTTCTTGATTTTAATTATATGCAAGATACGGAGTTGGATGATCGTGCAAACCAAGAACAAAGGGAGATAAACCATTATGGAGAAAAACCTCTTAATTTGTGCAGAATTACTGGAGTCAGAATTTCGAATGGCATCGGAAATATACATGTATTCAAGATAATTCTGCTATTACGATAGATTATGTTTTAGCTGATCAACCGATTTTTAATTACTTATCCTCCTTTGATGTTGACGATAGAATAGAATCAATACATATGACATTACTAGTCTGTATGGAATACTTCGATAGATGTGATCACATGGGCATTCCGGTCAATTTAAATGTTACAACGATGGATAAGAACATATGGGACAAAGCAAAAGGACCACAATTTATCGAGTCATTTAAAACTTTATTTGCACAAAGATCACAAAATAAAAAAATAAAAAAAAAAAAAAAAAAACGCTTGAAAGGATCGTTTGAAGAAAGTATTGAACTTTTAAATAATGTATATTATCACGCAGCAAAAGAAATGAATGTCAATGTTGTAAGACGGGGAAATAGTGTTATTGATGATAGTAGAAATTCGAACTCCCAGCCATGGTTTGACAGAGCTTGGTATACATATTTTTCTGAGCTTTTCATTATAACATATGAAGTTGAACATTTCCAAGATAATGAAAATCTGATTTTCCAGTATGAACTCTTAAACGATGTAATATCAGAGGAAGAGGTCAGAATTACACTGTCAAACCTGAGAAACAAAAAGGCGTGTGGAATAGATGCTTTATCGAGTGATTTTTTTAAGTGCACTAGGCATATAATTCACCCTTGCTCAATTATTTCATAACTTTAGTTGATACTGGTAATTTTCCACAAAACTGGTCAACAGCGATAATAACTCCAATATTTAAGAAAGGTGATACACGTAATCCATTGAACTATAGAGAAATAAGTTTGCTGCCAGTTTTAAGCAAGGTATTTACAACTGTTATGAATAACCGATTACATGACTGTGTTGCACAAAACGAATTTCTGGGAGAGGAACAGGCTGGTTGCAGGTCTGGATACTCAACAGTTGACAATATGTTCATACTATACGCATTAATCAGCAAATATCTGAGGAAAGAACGAGGGAGATTTTATGCCGTTTTTATAGATTTTGAAAAGGCTTTTGACTGAGTAGAGAGAAATCTTTTATACCATAAACTTTTAAATTGTAATATAAGATCCAAAATGTTACGATTGATTAAAGCAATCTATAAAAATGTGAATGCTTGTGTTAAGTCTAATAATTGTTTGCGCAATGTTTTTGATTGTCCAACTGGAGTACGACAAGGATCTGTTTTATCTCCGTCACTTTTTGCCTTGTTTCTAAATGAGTCTAGGTAGATATCACTAGAAACAATAGAAGCGTTTATATTGTTGTATGCCGATGATAATACTATCCTCAGACAGTGTTTCAGCTCCAGAAATTGTTAGCTATATTGAGAAGGTATTGTTCTCGATGGAAACTATCAGTCAACCTTGGAAAAACATGAATTGTTGTATTCAGTAGTGGAAGCTATCAACGTAGCGACGAGAAATGGTACTATGGTCCAACAGAAATTGAAACTGACACATACTATAAATATTTGGGCTGCATATTCTCCTGAAAAAATTCTTGTGTCAAAAACTGTGGCCTGTCAAGCAGCAAAAGCAATACACACACTGAAAAGTAGTTTATCTAAATTTGGCAAATTACCTGTACATACCCTGCTTCGCATATTTGACACAAATGTTTTGCCTATTTTAAACTATGGATCCGAAGTATGGGGCTTCCATGAAGTAGCTAATATAGAAACGGTGCACATTGAGTTTTGTAAATTTATACTGGGTCTGTCAATAAACACACCACATGTTTTTGTTTTTATCATGAATTAGGAAGAATGCACTTGAAAAATGGTCGATATATTCGAATTCTTAGGTACTGGTTTCGGATTTTAAATATGCCAAATAGCAATGTTACCATTTCCAGTTAAAATGGAGTGAAAACTGTAATTGTTGGGCAAATGATGTAAAAGAAAATATATTATTAAAATATGGTTTGGGAATGTTTGGTTAAGACAGGGTGTCACTGATGAAAGACTATTTATAGAAATGTTTAGACAGCGATGTAAAGATATTTTCATGCAAGAACTGACTGATGAGATTAATTGAATGGATAGATTACGTTTGTATAAGTGTATTAAATGTAACTTTACACTGCAAAACTATTTAGATTATCAGCGTGAGTCGTATTTAGGTAACCTAATTTGCTGGTTAAGAACAGGAAATTTACCAATTAGATCAAATACAAGAAGGTATGAATACATTCGCTATGAAGATAGAATATGTCTGATATGTAACACAAAAATAGAATACGAGTATGACTTTATTGTGGCGTGTCTTATTTATGCTGAACTAATGAGAAAGTATATACCCTTGAATATTTACAGAAATCCAAACATCCAAAAATTCTACTCATGTATACATATGCGTAATAAGAATCTGTTAATGTCAAATTTAGCTAAGTTTATTTGTAAAGCTTTGAAAATTAGAGAAAGTACTATGATAACCTGTCTTAACAGGTAACTAGGTATGTATTAAACTAGACAGCTATAATAACTGACTCCATGCTAAGACTCTATTTAGGAATACCAGCATGCATGAATAGTCATGATTTACAAAGTCGAAAGTGTATGTAAATAGTAATGTTATACCATGTATATATGTCTGCCTTGAAATGATGTACCGCATATAAAAATGGTATGTGTTTTTGGACCTGTGGTCTACAATACGAATAAAGATTATGATAATGAGTATTATTATTATTATTATTATTATTATTATTATTATTATTATTATATAATACATAATCAAAAGCATTTGGATTAGCGACTTCGAGTATTATCATAGTCATAAGCTGATTACTTACGCTGAGTAATTTGTAGAAGCGATGAATAAATAAATAAATTAAAATGCAGTAGAAGCGATATATATATATATATATATATATATATATATATATATATATATATATATATATACATATATATATGCACACATATATGTGTATGTATATGTGTGTGTGTGTGTGTGAGACCGATTGATAAATTTAGTAGCGGGGTTCAATACCGAATGTAGAAATAGTAGTGCAGATAGGACTTGTAGTAGATATGTTCAGAAACAGAAACGTTTCTTGAAAGAAACATCCATACATACATACACACATGCATCAATATTTAGCGGTATTATTAGTAGCACTTACTAATTCCTACTACACGAGTAATATTGAACATTTTCATTCATTCATTCAAATAGAGAGCGATTCTAAACTGCAATCCGAAAACGCAGTAATAGTAAATTCTACCATTTATTCATTTAGACAATTAAGATCATACCTTGATTGATTTCTACTTTTGTTATAAAATAGTATCATTTTATTTTATAAATTCAATATATAAAAGAGAATTGATATAAAATAACAATGCTGGTCTATGTTTTATTTCATCTTAGCCGCAGGGTACGTGCCAAATCGCATATCGAATGGGCTAACGCCTTTGTAATGACAGGTATGACTTTCGCAATATGTTAAAATCCCTCAATACCCGAACCAGTGAAAAGTTATATCTTTTTCTGTTTCAATTCTTTATAAAAAAAAATGTAATGCCGTGTGTCTCTTTAAACAAAAAATAAAAATTATACAAATTGATATTTTATTTATGTAAATATGGGGTAATGTTCAAGATTTCTCAGAATTATGTTTTTATGTGAAAAACTTCAGAAGTACAGAGAAATAAATGTAAATAGTACTAACATTTTAGTATTGATTCATTGATTTAGAAAATTAAGACCATACCTTGATAGATTTATATTTTTGATAGAAAATAGTATCGTTTTATTTCTTAAATTCAATACATAAAACAGAACTAATCTAAAATCAAACTTTTGTTCTATTTTACATGTGAAAGTAATTTCCTGCAGTAGATAAGTTTTAGTTCATTTTAGTATGTAGTATTTACAGGTATTAGTAGTAACATTTACAATTTCTTACTACACTAGTAATATTGAACATTTTCAGTCATTCATTCAAATAGAGAGCGATGCTAAACTGCAACCCGTAAACGCAGTAATAATAAGTGCAACCATTAATTCCTTGATTTAGAAATTAAGATCATACCTGGATAGATTAATATTTTTGTTAGATATAAATATCATATTATTTTATACATTCATTGTGTATATTAATATATATATATATATATATATATATATATATATATATATATATATATATATTATATACATACACACACACACTGATATGATATAAAACTTAAACGTTTTGGTCTTTTTTACAAGTCAAACGTATATCCTGTTGTTAATTAGTTTTTGTTGATCTTCAAAACCAGTATACGATCCAGGGAAAAATACCTTTTTTTTAAAACAATTTAATAAAAATTATTGCCATAGGCCTTTTTAAAAATATGAAAAGGATACAAATTTATATTTTATTTGTTCGATTCTGTTCACGTTTTTTAGGAATTTTGTGTGTATGTGAGAAACTTCATAATTACAGACAAATAAATATAAATACCACTAAAATGGTGGTATTATTTTTCTTTCAGCAACATGTACGATAGTTCCTAGTACACTACTAATATTGAACATGATCATTATACTGCAACCCAAAAAAAGGCTATGCATCGTTCTTAACTTTTGAATTAAATACCTTATTTTAGGATAGATATGTAAGTAAAAATGTTCAATATTTCCTTATCTCATTTGGTTAGTAACATTAACAGAAAAATAGTGCCGGGTGTACATGCATATATATACTTCCTGAAAATATAAAATATAATGTTCTTGTATTTTTATATAAATGTCGGTCTATTATAATTATTATTATTGTTATTATTATTGCAGGTTCAGATTTAGCTGACATGATACATATTTTATTTTTCGTACTAGGTTCGGAATTTCCTATATGCTAATTGACCTGATTAGTTTATTACAGGAAATCTACTTATGAGGGATGTCAAACAATGGAGTGTGAGTACTATTTCATTTCTCTTACTAGTTTCGGAATTTCGTATATGTTAATTACCCAAATTAACTTATCACAGGAAATCTACTCATGCCGGATGTCGAACAATAGGGGTTTGAGTACTATGACATAGGGTATGTGCAAGACGGCGAAACTACTAATCCTTCAAAAACTGGCGTACTATTGGTCAGTTTTGGTGTCTAATTGGTTTCTTTACGAAATTATGACTAAGCACGTGCAAGGGTGACCAGATACTATATAAAAAGGCACTTACATTTTAGTTCTATATATCGTGTGTTCAAGTGATTGCCATTCTTGAGAATTACAACTGTCCAGCTTGATCATTGATATTAAACTTTTTCTACTTGCATTTTCCGGAACGTGACAAAATACCACAGCCGAAGCAAGAGCAGAAAAGAAAACGTAGAAAGAAAAACATAGTAAATGGATCGACAATCAGCATACGTAGAGTCAACAATTGATGTCCCTCGAACATCAGTTGGTATTGTAATTGGTAAGGGAGGAGAAATGATCAAGAAGATTCAAGCTGAAACTGGAGCCAAAGTACAGTTCCAGCAAGATGATGGACATTCCCCCGAGAGAGTCTGCTCCATCACAGGTCCCAAAGACAGAGTACAGCAAGCAGCCAGCATGATCCATGAGCTCCTTCAACGGGCAAGTTTCTCTGGTGGAGGACGAGGGGGATTTTCGTCCGCTGGATCAGGGAGAGGAATGAGTAGAGGCTATGATGATGGAAATTACCAAACCACATCTGTACCAGCTGACAAGTGTGGCAGAGTTATTGGAAAAGGTGGTGAATCAATCAAGCAGATCATCCAGCAGAGTGGAGCCCAAGTTGAACTCTCCAAAGAGCCAGGACCAAACCCGAATGAGAAGATTTTCAACATCAGTGGCAACCCTTCTCAAATTCAACAAGCTATAGAGCTCATCAATGAGAAAGTTAATGCAAACCAGTATGGACAACGCGGGTATGGAGGGAGCCAGCATGGTGCCCAAGGATGGGGAGGTGGATATGGCCAGTAACAGCACATCAGGCTGGCTCTTGTCAGCCCTGAGCGGCACACTTGAATTCAGCTTTCTTTACAGATAATGGCAGGAAAGAGGAAAATTGTGGACTATCTTCTACATTATCATCGGCAATATTTTAGTGGATTATGATAAAGTGCCTTTTTTGTGCAAGTTTTCTTTTTTGCAAGACATTTCAATGTTTTCAGCTATGTAATATTTGTACTGCATTAACAGGTCATGAATAGTATATAAAATATAAAATAATAAGTTATGCATCAAATTCCATATGCAAGCATATTATGGCTGGTCTAGATTCTCATGCAAGATAAGTGATTTCAATAGCAAATGAGTAATTCTTTCCTTGCAAATTGTAACTTACGCGAAAATTTTTGGTATGCTCTTGTTGGTATTTGATGCTCCATTCTTGCTCCCTTTTTTACATGTCAAATTTATATGCCCTATATTAGTTCGTATACTCTTGTTGTTTTTTTTATGCCACATTCTTGATGCCTTTTTTCAAATGTGTATGCACTATATTAGATAAATAATTGTCAGTACAAAACCGCATACCTAGACAGAAGAAACTCACTGGATTCATTTCAGCCAGTAGAGCTTCGGTCACTTCGAGTCACTCCTATTTGGTTGCATAATTTCTAGAATGACTAATGCTGCATTGATGACCATCTTTTGATAAAAGATGTTTTCTTTTCTGTAGACTTTTCATTGTCATTTCATAGAATATTCTAAACTCATATATTTTATGATGGTAATGATTTCATTTATAATTCTACTAGCATACTGGCATTCACTTTTATTATGTTTTATGAATTTGCAATGTTTAAAGTGTCATCAACTGCTAGAATTGTTTACTGCAATAATTTTCGTAAACTTGTATATATCATCGTATCATCATTCATTGAAATATTAATGTTGAAGGGTTCATCGAAGTTAAATAAATTGTTAAAAACTTAACTTGTCAGATATTTTTTCTTGTATTCACAATGTTGATGTGTGCTAACCCTTCTATCACTTTTATGATGCCGTCTCTTTCAGTAGTACACAATTATTTCATCCAATATGTTTAAAAGGAAACAGGTCAAAACGACCCACTGAAAACTCGCCCCCGATAAAAACGCCCCCACTTTTCACCAATCGCCCCCATTGCAAAATCGTTTCCATCAGAAACTTAAGCGGCCTTAGTAATATTTGAAGATTTCACCAGGGGAACAGGCTGATGTAGTGGTTAAAAATATATTTTTAATACAGTAAAACCTGTTTTGAGCGACCTCTGATATGAGCGGCCACCTGTCATTTACGACCACAATCGTAATGCACAAATCGATTTTATTATATACACGCACTGTCGTGAGCGACCACCTGCAGAAAGCGACCAGCGACCGCGATTTCTTGGCACAATATGCTATTCGACACTGCTATGAACGACCGCATTGGAAAAACAGAGATAAACACAACTGAACTTTATTTAATCCTTTGTAACCGCGACCACTTAAAAAGTAAAGACTGTAGGCTGGCTATCGCTTTTGTAAATTTTACAGGTCATGCATGTAGTGTTATATGTTACGGATTGTAAACCAGACAAGAGTACATGCAGATTGTTCATCTGGAATCACCTCGGCTGTTTCTGCGAGACTAAAGTATGATCCATAGGATTCACCGAGAAGTTGCGAATTGTTCTAAAATAACACTGCTATGAACGACCATATCACGAGAACTGAGACAAACACCACTGACCTTTATTTAATCCTTAGTAGCAACGACCGTTTAAAAAGTAAAGATTATTCTGAACAAAACCAAACAAAGAAACACACCAAAAAAATAATACAATTATGCTGGCTACCGGTTCCGTAAATTTTACAGGTCATGCATGTAGTGTCCTTTGTTATAGATTGTAAACCAAACTAAAGTACATGTCACTAACTGCCATTGTAGTGGCAAAGTCAATGTGGCGGTTGCATACATCGTTTGTCTTTGGAGTTAATCAGTTATGCCTCGGGTGAATGATATCTTTGTCTTTGTTCATGCCAGTATGGGAGAATCGTTTTCCGGATTAGATTGTCATTGTTAAAGGGTTGTGTTTTTTTTTTGGTTTCTTTTATGTTACAGTGATTACAACCCTCACACCAAGCCGTCATCTTGGTAAGTTAGTGCAGCCGGTTACAACCTTTGTTTATAGAGTTAATCCCTTTATGTCGTCTAAATAAATGTATTCTCTTTCTGGCTGAGTTAATTACGTCTTTTGTTTTTTCATTCATGTGTACATATACAGTGTATATGTACTCGTTATTTCCCCAAAGCCTGATCAAAACCGCTACAGTAGTTATTACAATTGATCACTGATAACGTTAACAACTAGTACCTCAATAACAATGGCAGAATCTACAACAATAAAGAGAGAAATTCTAACACTGGAGGAAAGAATGAATGTAATAGAAAGAAGTGAAAAAGGTGAGACTGCTCACAAAACAGCAGCCAATTTAAACGTCGGGAAAACTCAAATTTAGGGTGTTATAAAAGACAAGGAGTCAATTAGAAACGAATTCATATGCTAAAATACATGTATATGTGATCTTCAAATATAAATGTGATTCATGTTTAATGATAGATGTATATGTTTATTGCTATATCAAATTATTTTCAGATAAATGCATGTAAAATGTTAACAAAAAGTATAAATAAAGAATGCAATATAAACAGTGCTGAATTTAGACCTTGGAAACTGGTCCTTTTGTACAAACCTGTTATGAGAGGCCACCTGTCATGAGAGACCGCTCTTTGTTGGCAGAAGGGGCGGTCTCTCAAGACAGGTATTCCTGTATAAAAAATGAATATATAATATTGAACAAACATTTGTAGTTTCTTTATTTACATATTTAGTTTGTAGCGTAACTAGATTCAATGTTAATTTTTAAAAAATGGAAGTTATATTCTTTTAGCATACGACAGGATAAAAGTTACACGAATCAAAACGATGGTGTATGCACTTGATTAATTACACCTATTTAATTGAACTGAATAAATGCATGTATGTAAGGCGTATGGGTGGGGTATTTGTAAAAGCATCGATTTGCTGACCACTTCCCGCTGGTGCACATGTGATCTCAGCTAATTATCGTATTCGATGTATGAATTCGCGCAAGAATCTCTTTGATCCACTATTTTGTTTTGTTTTGTTTTTAAATCCAGATAAAAAAATTAAAAAAAACTATATCTGTTAACTTTTGTTGAAACAAAAAATTGTACACAGACTGCAAATAATAGAAACATAAACTTTGATGTGGCTTAATTATACTCATTGCTTTGAATTAAACCTTTGTTTGTGTTATGATTACTTTTGTGCACAAAAACTGACCACTCCCCGCAGGCGCACATGTGATATACAGTTAATTATCGTATTCGATGTATGAATTCGCGCAATAATCTACATGATTTTGTAAACATTTATGGTTTCTCTGATTGTCAAACGTTTTTAAGTTTGATTCACGTAATGTGTTTACTAAGGTGCAGAGAAAAACGGCCGAAAAAGGCTGCCGGAAAACACATAATAACTCCCGGAAAGCACCTTGAAATTTTATAAAGAGTCGTACTGTATGCACGATTCTGTAAGCAGCCAATATTTCTGTGATAATCAGTGTTCTAAGTTTGATCAGTCAAGGGACATGTTGTTACTCATCTGCCATGAAACGCGGCAGAAATAAAATAAAGCATCTCTCTCTCGGTTTTTCGGCGTTTTCCGGTCTATCTATGCACCGTGTAAAGGACATGACTCCCGATTTTTTTTTATATATGATATTATCGACTTTTTTTCCGATACCCTGAAGGTCGAAGCAAAAACACAGTCAACGAAATTTCAATTCGGTAAATATTCTAATTCTAATGAACTAATTAAAAAAGGCAAGAACAAAATCAATCAAGGTTTAATTCAGCAATGAATTATAATAGTGAAAACAATCCATTCTAATTATCTTTAATGATACGTAATTATTAATTATCGGCGGGTGCATTACCAATGATTAAAAAGACGATTAAAAGAGTATTATTCAAACATAGATCTATAAATGAACTTAATTGTACTAATAAAAAAGGCAAGAACAAAATCAATACCATGTAAAAATAAAATTAAATTTAGCGGGGGCGTTTTTGACATCATGCGAGTTTGAAGTGTGGGCGATCTTGTGAAAACTGGGTGCGTTTTTTACATGGTGCGATTTTGAAATGGGGCGATCTTGTGAAAAGTGGCGGCGTTTTTGACGGGGCGATTTTGCAATGGGGCGAATTGACATGTATTCGTTTAAAATTTTATGAATAATATTAATACTTTTAATCTCTTAAATATTTAATGGAAGGTTTCGTGAATTCCACATGTATGTCACTTCTACCATATGCCTGTGGTGATTTGAAAGTGAACACATCATCAAACTTAATGACTGTATAAACAAAAGAGTCTGCGATCACTATGATCTACTTTTGCCGATCGCTAGCAGCACTCTCCAAGGAGAAGGTACTATTAAGCGATCACTCGATAGAAATGGTCAGCCATCACTTGGATATTCTTTTTTTTTTTTTTTTTTTTTGTGGACCCTTCTTAGACATCTAGCTATGTTAAGCTATCAGCCCTTAAGGTGTCCCCCTTTGTGCCGAAATGTTTTTTTAAAAGTTTTTTTTTACATCTGTTTGTACCCCCATAAAGTCTGTTGTTGTGGGTTTTGAAAAAAATTCAAAAAGAATTTTGAAAAGAAAATTTTATTTTTACTTTTTAGACTAGGGTTCCTTTTTGTATATTATTTTTGAAGGGCGTACTTGATTTGAAACCCGTTTCCAGGTTCCCAATCGTTCCACCCTGGGCCTAAAGAATTTACTCCATGGCTTGTACTCCCCTCCTCAGGTATTGCCCTTACGGCTGGTTTCCTTGCCATGTTATAAAGGTTGTTTTCAGTGATCCTTGCCAGGGATCTTTTAAAAGTCCAGTGTATGCTATATGTATGTTGCTATATTGTGTTATCGTGTGCTATAAACCCCTGTATTCTTGTTTGGACTGGCTCTTTAGTTTCCAAATTTTGTTGTAGTTGTTATTTACTTTTAAAGAGAAAAAAAAATATATACATATATATAGTTTTGAAATAAGTTCCAAAATGTATAATCTCTTAAAGGAGATTAAAATTGGATGCTGGTGGCGCAAAATTTGTTGGCCCATGTTGGAGGTATTATGGTTTGCAGATTTTATTATATGGTGCCTTTCCTCCATCCATAGGCCATACTTGTGCTCCCCCTGTGTCCTTTTGCTCTGGTTTCTAAGACCATATTTAAAATTTTCAAGTTTTATTTCCTATTTATGCTACAAGTTATGTAAATAAAAAATAAAAAAAAAAAAAAAAAAAAATGTATAGTTGGTTTGTGTGTCTGAGATGCGTGTAGGCATGGTAGAATTTCGCAGTTGTTAGTATATTTTCTTGTTTTCCCCTTGTTTTCTTGTTTTGTAATGTTTATATCGGTTATGCCTCATTTTTCGGGTACTCTGATGTGACCCTTACTACTTCGCGTTAGCCCTGTAGCCTCGGTGTCACTCGTCCTCATATCCTACTTTGAGTTACATACCCCCCCCCCCGTATTTAAATCTGCTTCCATTTTGTTCCTATCTGTTTCTTAGATTATGTTAGCACTGCGAAGTTCTTATTAAATGTTATAAAACATATGGTATACATTTCTACTATTTTATTTTACACTTTTCAGGGATGAGGGGTCCAGCTACTTAAAGGTACTCCCTTTAAGAGGGAATTTATCCTTCGCCCTCATCCCGCTAGTGTTTTATTATCTATTAAAGTATACAATCTTACTGTTTTTATTTTACCCTTTTTCGTACATGCGATACATGGATAAAACTAACTACATTATTATTTGCTCGCGTATTGCCCTTTGTTTCAGCTACTAACACCCCATCCCCACCCCGCATACAGTCAATCCTTTTAAAGTGTGTCTGATGATACCTGCGCAGTAAACATTGTTTATTACGTTCTTGGATACAAAGTTTTATCGGTTAGAACATTTGACTTTAATTTGTCGAGCCAAATTATTCTTAAGTACTATGTATTCCAAACTTTGTTTTAACGTTCCTTTATTGCAAAGTTGAATTGCTTATAGCGTTTGATGTGTGTGTTCCGCCTGAGAAAATTAGCTCAATTATAATGTTTTTATCACCAGACACTCCAAAGCCAGATAAACAATGGCAGTCGTTTAAATAACAACGGCGTAACAACAAAGGAACCTTTTTAAAAAGGCGTGATAATCACACGTCATTCACAATCGGTAAATAACATAAAAACCATGTGCTCCATCACTGAAAGTTTGAATTAATGACTTTTTCCTCCTTTCATATTTGGTCAATTCTTCCTATTCGGCACTAAAACTGTTGTAGAAGCAAATCGCAGCAAATACAATCTAAACTAAGTGTGATTCAGTTATCAAAGCGTATGATTTTCATCAGTTGCCATTTATCACCTACCAAAGTGATTAAGTGTGACAGTCTAATATTGTAGGGCACACTGTTATATTGTTATCATGTGTCCCGGATACACTAATCTCCTAAGAGAGTCAAACTGTTTTGCATGAAGCTGCGAAAAACAGTCCAATAAGTCAAATAAAGACGATGTTCTGGCGTCCTCTAATGACTGTGGTGTAAAGAAAGATGGTTATTATCTATTTAAAAAAACTTCCTTGTCCGTCCACCTGTGTGCCATTCAGTTAATAGTTCGGTAGATAGGCATCAGTTGACGAAGTTACGTGTGCTTGCCGTGCCTTATTATCGTACTAGGAGAGTGGGCGGAAGAGAAAATCTTTTGACATCATAACACCAGGATCTGTTATTATTTTATTATTGCTTTCTCCCTTGGGAACTGTTTTCCAATATTATCATCTGGTGGGTATTGTAGTCGCACCTTGGACTTTAATAACACTATACACCAGCAAATAACAGTGTAGGAGAACAGTTCACACAGGAGAAGGCAATAATAGACTTTGCATTTTACATTACGTAATGTGACATCATATTAAGTTGGCGTGTTGCAATAGCGCCCGCTGAAATAGGTGCAATAACCGCAGCCAGGTGTAGTATTTCGGAGTCACGGGGAAATACATACTGTTCTATAATAAATCCCTGTACGTAGTCACTTAGAACTTGAGAATTGACCACGTGATGTGCTATAGTGAGAGTTTCAATGTGTTTCTTGGCATTTTCCTGACCCGATTTAACAGCCTGTATTATTAAAGTACAGAAACCTGTCTTTAACGTACACTATTTTGTTTTGTATGGACGGTGTCCTTTATATAGAGGTTCAATAATCAAGTAAATTTGGCAAACAAGTAGTTTATCAAGGTCCTTAATGGTCAGGGGCCCATATATGGAGGTATATTCTTAGACAAGCTTCACTGTAAGACCATTTAAGATGTGCCATTTCACCATTAGTATATGAGTACTACACCGTTTGCATTGTGCAAATGTTTGCCAGAGCATGATGAAAGAGTTTGACTCCGAGTGTTAAAAGTCTTTTCCCAGTGCTCTGGCAAACATTTGTATGCAATAATCCATTTATTATCGTTATTCTTCAATGAAAAATAAAACGTTAAAACACATCACTTAGTACAGTAAGAGCCTGTGACCCTTTAGATAAACGGAGGCATTGAGTTAAAAATAATGCAAGTACACAAGAAAGTAGATAATAAATTTGTATAGGCACTAATAGCGAGTTAAAGTGATGGAATTTGGAAATTAAACTACAATTCCATTTACACTATACAAGTTACACCAGAAATGTGTTACATACATACATACATACATACATACATACATACATACATACATACATACATACATACATACATACATACATACATACATACATGCATACCAGTACGAAATCACAGCACGTGCTGTTTATCATCTAAATTGAGATACTTATTTTATATTTGGCATACATACATACATACATACATACATACATACATACATACATACATACATACATACATACATACATACATACCAGTACGAAATCACAGCACGTGCTGTTTATCATCTAAATTGAGATACTTATTTTATATTTGGCGGTATATATCACTTCATGGAATTTTCAGTCTGCTGCTAGACAGTAAATGGAGCATCATAGGAGGCATACAGTGGTCGCGGGAATTGGGGGGGTCGTGGTGGCAATTGTCCCTGGGCGCCGGGCGATGGGGGGGGGGGGCACCGTCGGAGGCTTTTTTTTTTTTTTTTTTGCTGTAACTGTGGAGTGGGTGGATGGGTGTGGATTTGGAGGTAGGCATCTGACATGAAAACTGTTTTCTGTGGCAAAGTAGGGGCACCAATGAAGAAGATTGCCCTCAGGAGCCTCGAACCTTCGCGCCGCCACTAGAAGCATACCTTTTGGACACAAATCAAAAGATGCGAGCAAAAATGCATTAAACATAAATATATTTTATAAACTGGCTTGGAAGACAAAGGAAGTCAACTCTTGGAATTGCCCAAAAGAAGGAACCTTATCACTGGGGAGCATTTTAAATTCCTTTAAGAACACTCATTTAAAAATGAAAAAGCAATTACGTTTTTTTTTTTTTTTTTTTTTTGTTTTGTTTTGTTTTGTTTTTTTGCGTAGGCTTTGTGCAATAATTCTCCCAACAAATCAATTACTTTACGCTATCGGTGAAGAGGTAGAACCTGGTTGGTTCAGTTTGCCCCAAATAAGGAAGTTGTCTATTGCAGTGGATTTTCTCTACAAATATTCTATTCTTTCTATTTCGATTCTTTTTTAGAATACTAGTCAGATTATTTTCATCGTACTATTTGTTTCGAAGACTGAACTGATGAAAAGAATCTTTGTTAATAAAATATTAACAACAACAACAACAACAAAAATGGCTGAAATGTAGAGTGCATTGCTAAAATAGTCAAGGAGTTCCAAACGATGAGTAGATGTTGGAACAGGGAACAGCTCAAAGGAAATAACTCGTAAATTACTATTATAGTGCTTTAT
Source organism: Margaritifera margaritifera (assembly GCA_029931535.1). NCBI lineage: Eukaryota > Metazoa > Mollusca > Bivalvia > Unionida > Margaritiferidae > Margaritifera > Margaritifera margaritifera. Next base: position 4,347,262 of record JAQPZY010001646.1, read on the forward strand.
AAATTATTGCATGTGTGTATGTATGTATCATTCAAAACCTTTACTGTTAGTAATATTTCTTTAATTCATTACTCTCGCTAAATTAGAGAAATTGTTATGCCGGTGAAAATTGAATGATTAAGGTCGATAATCGTTCAATCAAAGAAAAAGGAGGATCAACATAATGACGTTCAGAATCCTCAGTTAAGGTGATCAAAACAACTGAAACATGACTAACATGTATATTAACATCTAAAGTCATAACTGAAGACCTAACATTTATTCCTGACGAGGTTCGTGTTTAACGCACACTCAGCTGTGAAAATGAGCCTCATATTGCGCGGGCAGATAAGCTTTTACCACATGTATGTATGTATGTATGTACGTGTTTTTGAATGTGTATTTATGTACGAGTGTGTGTATGTGTATGTCCCGGTGTTTTTATGAACTAATTTGTCCATGGAATTGTGTTTTAATACAAATATGTATGTATGTATGTATGTATGTATTAGAAAAAGGGTCAGGTAGAAGGTTCTATTGTGTGTGTCTGGGTATTCATAACATTTGCGGCTATTTCAAAGCATGAATGCATGATGACACAAAAACCATTTTCATATGTTAGGCGAAAACTATGCATACCAGTTTACCTTCAACAAGTACAAATACAACTCATTTATTCAGTATTTCAGGCGGCCGGCCCAACAAGTACAAATACTACACATTTATTCAGTATTTTAGGCGGCCGGCCCAAGAAGTACACATGTAACATATTAATTCAGTATTTCAGGCGTCCGGCACAACAAGTACAAATGCAACACATTTATTCAGTATTTCAGGCGTCCAGCTGAACAAGTACAAATGCAACGAATTTATTCTGTATTTCGTGTGGCCGGCCCAAAAAGGGAAGTGCAAAACCCTTAAGACAAAACAGCTCCGACAAAAAAGCTCGCAGACAAAATAATCCAAGACAAAATAATCCCGTAAAATTAAATTAGTTGTTGAAGTTAATACATTTTATTAAATATTATATGAGACCTTTAACTATTAAAAATTCGTTACTTTTTTCCTTAATATAGTGATTAATTTTTTTTAAAAACTGCTACACTGTTAACAATAAATAATCCGTTAGAATGTGCACCGTTGACATATTCAGATTGTTTGCAATTCCACGGAAATTATTGAGAATTTGGTATTCTCATATATCGGTATTATAGCCTGCAGACGTCGATTGAGTCGTACATACTTTGCCTTCGATGCTTCTGGCTGTCCAATGCCAGCACTAAAACGGTCTATATCATCTCTACACGATCTTGTTTTTTTTGTTTTTTGTTTTTATTTGTGGATCCCTCTCAGACCTTTAGCTATGTTAAGCTAAAAGGCCTTTAAGGTATCCCCCTTTGTGCCGAAAAGTATAAAAAGTATTTTATATCTGTTTGTGTCCCCCTAAGGTCTGTTGTTGTGGGTTTCATTAAAAAAAGAAATTGAATTTTGAAAGAAATGTTTTTTTATTTTTATTGTTTTGGATTAGGGTTGTTCTTGATTTGCTTTTTTGATAGAGCGTACTTGTTTAGGTTCCCGTTTTCGGGTTCCCATTCGTTCCGCCCTTTGGCCAACAGAAATTTACACTATGGCTTGTACTCCCCTCCTCAGGCATTACCCTTGCGGCTCGTTTCCTTGCCATATTTGTATATAGCAGTTACAGTGATCCTTGCCAGGGATCTGTTATAAGTCCAAGTGTGTGCTATATGTATATATGCTATATATGTTTTGTCGTATGCTATATCCCTGTGTTCTTGTTTGGACTGGCTGTAAATTTTTCAAATCTTGTTTTAGTTTTTATTTAAATTTTATATTAAAGAAGAAGAAAAAAATTAAAAAATCTATAAAGGTTTTAAGTAGGAGACTGGTGGTGCATCATTTCTAGTCTGTGACCGAGTTTGGGCTATCTCGTCTCGAGACCTATACTCTGTGCTCCCCCTGTCTCCATATATATCTAATGGTCTCAAAGCCATTTGAAATTTGTTGTTACCCCCTTTTAGGAGGGGGAACCTATATAGTAGAAGAAAAAAAAAAAAAGGAAGGAGAGCTTGTTTTATGATGTATGTATGTATGTAGTGTGTGTTGGACGGGAAGTAGAGCTCGCAGTTGTTAGTCTTTTTTATTGTTTCCCCTTTTTTTTTTTTTGTTTCGTTATGTTGATTTGTTATGCCTCATTTTTTGGTACTCTGATTAGACCCGTATTACTACGCGTTAGCCATGTAGCATAGGCGTCTAGTCGTCATCATATCTTTCCGTGAGTTACATAACCCCCCTGTTCTGTTTTTTTTTTTTTTTTTTTGTTCCTGTGTGTGGTGTTAGATTATATTAGTTGCTGCGAGGTTTTCCCTTGTTATTAGTTGTTAATTCTCAGTTGTTCTTGTCTTATCTTTGAGTCATTTATATGAGGTTAACCTTTCCAACATGTGAGAGAGTAGGATCCAAGTCGCCATTTCGACGTACCTCCCCCTAATGGGGGGCCTACTGGTTCCCATCTCCCACAGTGGTTGTACTCGGTTCCTCTAATCAATTAATATCTGTATTATAAGTTCATTTTTTGAGAGGTTTACCTTTCCAACATGTGAGAGAGTAGGATCCAGGTCGTCATAACGTACCTCCCCCTAATGGGGGGCCTACTGGTTCCCATCTCCCACAGTGGTTGTACTTGGCTCCTCTAAGAAGTCAACATCAAAATTGTGTTGGTTTCTTTTAGGTCTAAAGGATTTATACGCACATATACACGCGCATATACATATACATAGATACACACACATATATACATATACACATATATATACATACACACACACATGCACACGATCTTGTGCTCCTTCCGGAACTGATAAATGACCATATCATCTCTACACGATCTTGCTTCTTCCGGAACTGATAAATGAGATTTTATAGGACGGATGATGGCATCAATCGTCTGCCGTAGATTTTAGTCGCAGTGGCTTCGGAACAATGCCATGCACGCCGCAATTAAGCCTTTACAATTATTATCTGCTATATTGGTCGTTTTTGTATGAGCTATGTTATCCGTGTTCATTAATTGAGCTTTTCTCAAGGGGCTTCTTGGCCTGGGCTTTGTTGACGGGGTTATTTTGCCTTCAGCTATTACGTCGGGTGCAAATTAAAATTCTCTAATCTGTATGATAATATTATTTATTCGTATTTAAAAATTCTGTTAATGTTATCAAGCATTCTCAGGTAGGATCCAGAGATAGCACTTTCCGTTCTGTTTGGTGTATATTTCTCTCTCTCTCTCACAAACTCTCTCTCTCTCTCTCTCTCTCTCTCTCTCTCTCTCTCTCTCTCTCTCTCTCTCTCTCTCTCTATATATATATATATATATATATATATATATATATATATATATATATATATATATATATATATAATTTTCTCTAATATATACCCCAACTTCCTCGGCCCTAAATAACCTACTTGTGTTGCTGTGTCGTAATGCACCAAACCAAATCCTTCTCTAATATCCTCATATGCATTGCATACTAGAAGAAAACTATGCTCGTCCTTTTAGAATTTTGAAAGGATTATTTTCACAATATGTGTAAATTCTATCAGATACATCGAAACGATGATTTCTACCTTTCTCTATTGCTAAATTATGACTGGAACACTGAAATCTAAGAACTGCATTTCTGAATTTCAATGGAAGTTCTAAAGATAACAACTTTTCAAGGTTTAACAAAGATTTAAAATATCTGTAACTCTATCATGCTAAACTCATAATTTTGCAATTCCATTTAACCATTGCTGCTGTGTCAAATGAAACCGTTTTCATGTCATCATGCATGCAGGCTTTGACATAGAGGCAAATGTTATGATCCATGCCAATCGTTAACACGTTGTTGAAACATGTTAATCAACAAACTTATATCTCCCAATTTTGCTAAATCTATTCCAGATTATATCCATACGAATGCCGTAAATTTTTGTTACGTGTATTACCCATGAAATACGATTATTGTTATCAATACTCTTTATCGTCAGATAACAAGTATAGGAATACCTATTTTTATTAATGTGAACAGCCATAATTTAATACATCATGTATAATAGGTAACACATACTGGGTCTCTGCTACATTCTCCAGCTGCATATATGCATTATTCGTAGAGGGTGAAACATTAAGGTACCGTTTGCAAAACGTATGTTGAACGTTTTTACTTCTGAATATTCATAGCACCAGAATTCTGAGCAATAGCACAAATTTGGCATTACCATGCAATCAAAAAGTTGAAGAATTTCAGAACTACGGAACCAAAGAAAATTACGTTGATATATAAATATACCTTAAATAGATTTCTGGGCCTGAATAAGTCAAATGCATATTTAGCTGTGTTCCATACCAGTTTGGGGGTAAAAACTAAACCCATATATTTATATAAGGAAAGACATTCAATTAAATTATTCTCTCTCTCTCTCTCAACATTCCACCATTTCTGAACACAATTATTTTTGTTCCTTCTGGGCTGATTTTCATACCTGTATTTTGGAGAGAAAAAAAAATCTAAATTTTAATTTTGTTTCTGTAATATAATTTCTGTTTCAACCAATTAACAACGTCATCGGCATACAAAATTGCAAATATACCCTCTATATTTTCATTTACAAAGATACCATACGAAAATACTCCTTAACACATTGAGAGTGTTTGCACATGATTTCAAACTAGCAAGCATTTGATTCACGTATATACATAAATTTACCTTGAATATCTTTTTGTGATAACGAGAACCACAGTTTGGCATGAGATATGGTATTGAATGCTTTAGAAAAATGGACAAATAAACATTTAATGCTATAGTGCTTCTTTGACAAATACCTCTGTACAACAGATTTGCAGAATAAATATATTGTCTGCCATTATATATATATATATATATATATATATATATATATATATATATATATATATATATATATATATATATATATATATTGTTGGCTAAATGTTGCTTGTGACTAGTCAATAATATTATTACCATCAGACCATGTACTTAACCTGGTATTCAATACTTCTTAAACAAATTGTACACAATAATCTATCAACGAAATACCACTGTAATTTTTGGGATCTTGAACTGAGCATTTCTTACTTAATGGACAAATTATGACTACTCCCATCTCCCCATCTCCCCATCCCCCACCCCCTTTTCTTCAGGAAATATACCAGAATCAAACATTTAGTTAGACAGAATCAGTAAGAAGGGTGAAACATCCGTGCAAGTCTCTTTGAACCTAGTACCAACTTGTCAGGTTCACTAGATTTTTCCCCGAAGAAAATTTTTTGATACTATGAACTGGTTCGTTCACAATTTCACCACTATTTCGACTGATTTAACGTTTTTGTTATTTTCTGCATCATCGCTTGAATTGCCTTTGACATCCCCAGCAGGCAAATTTCTAAAAATAATAGAACCGGATGTGACTTTTAATCTCACCCTCATTTTTGCTGTCATATAGTAGAACTTCACGTTTACATTTATTTGAAAGGGTTTATTTTCCTAAGGTTTCTGTGCTATTCTTAAATTTTACATTTTTCAAATTTTCCTTTTGGCACCACATATCCACTATTGTGCTGAGGTGCCGAAAACGCTAGTACATACTGTTACATCATATAGTAACCATGCATGCATTCACATATCATATTGCTGGAGTGACGAATAAGTAAGAATGAAATGAAACAACCCTGTTTGCAAGGTTCTGGTTTAATGATCATATTTAATATTCAACCAGCAGTTTCAAATCGTCAGCGGTACCGTAAATTTAGCCTCATCTGACAAGGAAAGACGTGTAATATCAGATAATGATGATAATGATGATCAATGAGGAACATGATGATGATGATGAGATAAATTAGAAGAAAAATAGCAACATCAGCACCAGAACCTATGAAAAATGCAAGTTAGATGTATGCAGTAAAGAATTATATCTGCTTCACTCCTTTCGCGGCCAATATAGCACCACTCTAAATTATCTAATCATTCCCCAAGAAGACGTATCATATTACAAGTTTTATCTTTATAAGGTTTTTCTGGAATTCTTCATTTTTAGAATTTACGTTTGACACCACGTAACCACTATTGTGCTAAGGTGCCTAGAACGCTACTACATATTGTTACATCGCATAGTATGCATGCATCAGCTTCAAACCGTCATTGGTGCCGTGAATTTAGCATCATCTACAAAGGAAAAACGTGGAATATCAAATAGTGATGATGATGATGATCAATGACGAAAATGATGATGATGATGACGATAAATTAGAAGAAAAACATGAAAATCAGCACCAGAACCTGTGAACAAAAATGAAAGCTAGATGTATGCATTAAAGAATTATGTCTGTTCCACTCCTTTCGCGGCCATCATAGCACCACCATAACTTATCTAGCCATTCCCCTATATCAAAATTTTTATGATTTTCGAGCCTGTTTTGTATATATTCTCATCATACCTCTAACTCTGACACCCCTAGTTATAGTTAAGTGAATCTGTGGGTTCATGTACACTACTTCCACATATACAGGAACAGAAAGGCAGGACCAAATTGTCTACTCCTGCATTCCTTGATGTATATCAGAATGGTAACATTTTGATTAAATCAACTCTGAACTTTCTGTTGAAGACAGCTAATAATTCCATTTAAATCTAGATGTACATCAAGCCGCAGACATACATATCCCCACATGGTATTCTTATATGGCAAACAGCATACATTTCCTCTCTCTCAAGACCTTTGGAGCCATGAAAGATCATAATGTTTCCAGTGCCTGTGCGAATTTCCGGCAATAATATAGCACAAGGTTGCATAAATACAAAATAAACAAGATAAATTCTAATACGGTGAGAAAGAAGCAGCGATGACAAGCTGAATTCTCAAAATATCTCTTTTATAAAGACTTTTTCAAGACATATCCCCAATCATGAGCCAAAGAGAAAGTAGAACCCTATTTCGCATCTACACCAAACACATATCTAGTCTACAAAAGTTTTAATAAAATCTTCCCAGCTGTGTGGAAGAAGTGATCGCGAGCTCAGTTTCTAAAATACCCACATTTCTTTACCATTTTTCCTGAGGAAGCCATCTACACCAACCACATACATAGAAATGTTCAACAAGATCCTCCAAGCGGTGTGGAAGGAGAAGCGGGAACGAACCCAATTTCCTAACTACACCATTTTTTCATAATTTAAAAAACGAAAAAAATGTCAATAAAAATCGACCAGACGAAGAAAGTAAAACCGTATTGCGCGTCAACACCAGGCATGTATATAGCTGACAAACTTTCAATAACATACTCCAAGCAATGCGGGAGAAAAAATTGTGTCGAAGACAATCCCCCAAAATATGGAAGATGTATTAAAACATTTCCCAGAATACAGGCCACATAAAAAAATAAAACCTTATTGCGCATCTACACCAAGCACATATACAGCCTACACAGTTTAAATAAAACTATTTTATTCGTGAATGAATGATTGAATAAAAATGTACCTGTAGATATACAGCGATATATAAAAATGTGAGAAAGAAATGGGCCTTTTTACATTGTCTGATTTTGCGCAGGTACTCTATTCTTTCCATTAGGAGTAGAGTACCTCTATAGGGACCCGGCTGGCCACTCCGCAGGGGCTGCATACCTCCCCCTCCAACAAGAGAGAGACACGACTGTTCAAAAATAACAAACTAACGTAAAGTACTCGCATCGCAGAATTTAACATAACCTAACACAATAGAAAAACAGACATCAATACAGGGGGGATTATGTCCTTCCAAGTAAGTAATGAGGACGGGTGACACCTAGGCTATCAGGCTTACGCGAGGTAGTACGGGTTACGCCAGAGTTACTGAAAAAGGATGGCATAATATAAATAACATAAACAAAACAACAATACGAGGGGATACAGAAACTTTTACTAAAAACTACGAGTACTAAAATTAGTAAACCATACAGATCATCATACATAACACAAACAACTTTTGTTTTTCTTTTCTTGTTATATTTTTTCATTTTGATAATAAACACCAAATATAGCAAATCGCTTTGAAATCAAAACTTGATAGCAATGATCTTAAGACCAACATAATCAGAGATTGGGGGAGAACATAGTATAGCCACTGCGATGGAGAGGGAGCGGTTATACCATTCCCTTAAGGACATGGTTGTCCGGGGCACAGCCCAACCGCCTCTCTGTCACCAGCTAGAAATGACTCACCCCCTACCTCACTTTTGAAAATGAATGTACTTTGTTTTTATTTTGTAATAAATTAGTACAACATGCAGCCAGTCCAAACAAAAAGACAGAAGGTTTATAGCAAATACAGAACAGTATACAACACACACCTACAGCACACATTAGACGATAGATCCCTGGCAAGGAATACTATAAATGCCACATTCAAACATGGCAAGGAAACCAGCCGAAAGGTGTAATGCCTGAGGAGGGGGAGTACCAGCCAATGTAAAGTATCTTTAGGACCAGGAGCGGAACGAATGGGGACCGGGAGACGGGAACCCAAACAAGTACGCAACCATCAAAAATAAGATCAACCCTAATCAAAAACAAAATAAATGAATTTTCTTCTAAATTCTTTTTGATTTTTTTTATAAAATACCCACAACAACAGACTATGGGGGCAAACTTACAGATATAAATCCATTACAATTTTCGGCACAAAAGGGGGTCACATCAAAGGACTTCTAGCTTAACATAGCTAAAAGTCCGAGAGGTGTCCACAAATAAAGTCCATTGATACAAAGAAGTATGACATAATTCAAATACAAGAAACATATTTCATTCAGTTATTTTCATTATTACACAATAATAATTGGAACATACATTGATATTATTGGATATGCAACACACTAAACAAGTAATATATTTACAAAAGTTCAATGATCGTCAATAGTCCTTTCCATTATTTTCTGCCTCAATGCTTTTAATATTATAGCCATCAGGGACAGCAAAGGAAATCTCCCATAAATATGAGTTATATAATCTTAACCGTGCTTTTTTAAGAGCATTATACATTTTAGACATGCGTATAAGGTACAATATATAGGCAATATTTGTAATATACCGCATAATTGATTTGAAATAAAATTATTACAGGTTTGAAGAAGATATGAAACATAAAGCTATTATTATACATGTAAAAGGTGTAAATAAAACAGGGAGAAGGAACAGATATGCAGGTGTACAATGTATGTATGTCTGTCTGACTGCCTGTCTGTCTGCCTGTCTATATGCATGCATGTAATTATGTATGTTTGAAAGTATGGAAATATATGGGTAGGTGAAAAACTTTAAGGGAAACACAATATAGAAACACATGAGTGAGAAAATTCATCACAAACGAAATATGAAAGAAAAGTCAATAATAAAAAAAATACAAAATACAAAAATGTTTGTAATATTATAGCCATCAGGGACAGCAAAGGAAATCTCCCAAAAAATATGAGTAATATATTCATAGCCGTGCTTTTTTAAGAGCATTAAACATTTTAGATATGTGTATAAAGTACACTATATAGGTAATATCTGTAGTATAATTCATATTTGATTTGCACTAAAGTTATTATAAGCTGGAAAAGTATATAAAACATAAAGCTATTATTATACATGTAATAGGTGTAGATAAAGCAGGGAGAAGAAACAGATGTTCAGCTGTAAAATGTATGTCTGTCTGGCTGGCTGCCTGTCTGCCTGTCTGTATGTAAGCAAATTCCATATGCAAGCATATTATGGCTGGTCTAGATTCTCATGCAAGATAAGTGATTTCAATAGCAAATAAGTAATTCTTTCCTTGCAAATTGTAACTTACGCGAAAATTGTTGATATGCTCTTGTTGGTATTTGATGCCCCATTCTTGCTGCATTTTTTACATGTCAAATTTATATGCCCTATATTAGTTCGTATGCTCTTGTTGGTTTTTTATGCCACATTCTTGATGCCTTTTTTTCAAATGTATATGCACTAGATTAGATAAATAATTGTCAGTACAAAACCGCATACCTAGACAGAAGAAACTCACTGGATTCATTTCAGCCAGCAGAGCTTCGGTCACTTCGAGTCACTCCTATTTGGTTTCATAATTTCTAGAATGACTCATGCTGCAGTGATGACCATCTTTTGATAAAAGATGATTTCTTTTCTGTAGACTTTTCATTGTCATTTCATAGAATATTCTTAACTCATATAGTTTATGATGGTAATGATTTAATTTATAATTCTATTAACATACTGGCATTCACTTTTATTATATGTTTTATGAATTTGCAATGTTTAAAGTGTCATCAACTGCTAGAATTGTTTACTGCAATAATTTTCGTAAACTTGTATATATCATCGTATGCACCATTCATTGAAATAATAATGTTGAAGGGTTCATCAAAGAAAAATAAATTGTTAAAAACTTAACTTGTCAGATATTTTATCGTATTCACCATGTTGATGTGTGCTAATACTTCTATCACTTTTATGATGCAGTGTCTTTCGGTAGTACATAATTATTTCATCCAATATGTTTAAAAGGAAACAGGTCAAAACGCCCCACTGAAAACTCGCCCCCGACAAAAACGCCCCCACTTTTCACCAAATCGCTCCCATTGCAAAATCGTCTCAAATAAAAACGCCCGCACTTTTCACAAAATTGTCCCCAATCCAGTCAATAACGCCCTGTGTGCTTCATTCTCTGCATTTATTATAACCTAAGAACCTCAGAAACTTAAGCGGCCTTAGTAATATTTGAAGATTTCACCAGGGGAACAGGCTAATGTAGTGGTTAAAAATATACTTTTTTAATATAGAAAATGAATATATAATATTGAACAAAAATTTGTAGTTTCTTTATTTACATACAGTATTTAGTTTGTTAGTGTAACAAGATTCAATATTAATTAAAAAAATGGAAGTTATATTCTTTTAGCATACGACAGGATAAAAGTTACACGAATCAAAACGATGGTGTATGCACTTGATTAATTACACCTATTTAATTGAACTGAATGAATGCATGTATGTAAGGCGTGGGGGTGGGGTATTTGTAAAAGCATCGATTTGCTGACCACTTCCCGCTGGTGCACATGTGATCTCAGCTAATTATCGTATTCGATGTATGAATTCGCGCAAGAATCTCTTTGATCCACTGTTTTGTTTTGTTTTGTTTTGTTTCTAAATCCAGATAAAAAAAAAACCTACATCTGTTCACTTTTGTTGAAAAAAAAAGTTGTACACTGACTGCAAAGAATAGAAACATAAACTTTGATGTGGCTTAATTATACTCATTGCTTTGAATTAAACCTTTGTTTGTGTTATGATTACTTTTGGGCACAATAAACTGACCACTCCCCGCGGGCGCACATGTGATCTCCAGCTAATAATCGTATTCGATGTATGAATTCGCATAAGAATATACATGATTTTGTAAACATTTATTGTTTCTCTGATTGTCAAACGTTTTTAAGTTTGATTCACGTAATGTTGTTACTAAAGTGCAGAGAAACACATAACGTACAATGCCTCCAAAGCAAGCTGCGGGGAGCAAAGGTGCAAAGAAGGCCATTACCCCCTAGGAACTAGCCTTCAGACCAGGATGGAGCCACCTTTTTAGCAAGTATCACTCGTGGAATCGATATAAAATAACTACAATTGAACATTTAAGACAAAAATGAACTTTTGAACATCTACGTGTTTCACGTGTGAAAGCTCTATCATTATAGAATATATATGCATTGTTTGACCTTTATGGTCTACTGTGAATATTTGTGAGCATATACAATTACTATAAACTACAAACTTAATATACATTGATCACCTGAAAACATTTTGTGAATAACTTTTGTGAATAGCATACTGTGAATATTGTATTGAAAATATCGAAAGAATATTGAACTCAGAAAATGCATAAGTTGAAACAATACTTCACGTTAGAAATCGTGAGCAATGGTTAGAGGAAAAAGCTCGTGGCGCACAGGCGGCCCGGAACCCAAGAAATAGTCACGGAAGAACCAACGACATATGGAGAGGTAATAGAGGCGCTAATCTAGACAAACATTAAAAGCAGTCAAATAGAAGCCCTGACGTACGAGGGAAACGGGATTTATATCATACACCCGAAAGAAAAAGAGAAACTATGGTTTGGCAGTGAACTAAGGATGTGAAACAAAAAACTGCGACAGTAAGAGAGGCAAAGGACATAGAGAGAGAAATAAAAACCAAATATGTGGACATATACATCTCAGGGGTACCATTCGAAATACCACTCAAGGACACAATAGAAAGAATGGAAGAGAAATTCAATATAAAAGTTAACAACAGCAAGATGGATACATATAAGGAATACCCCATGATTCAAACAGGTCAACGAATTATTACCGTAGAGAAAGGAACAGAAGAAAAGATAACACCATCCTTTTATGTCCACGGCTTTCGAGCAAAGTCGTGGTATATAGGATGTATACACCACAGAAAATGCTTCCTATGTGGAGAAAAAGGGCACAGCCCTAAGAAGTGCCCAGCACAAAAAGAAACACACCAACAACATCAACAACAACAGCAACATCAACAACCTCAAATGGAAACAGAAACATCACATCTAGAGACATATACGAGTGAAATAACAATTTTCCCCAAGAACAAGAACAATGAAACAGTACAGGAAAACAAGAACCAGAATCAAGAACCAGTTGAATCAGAGGAAGAGAAAATTACCTTAGCACCCCATACATCAGACCCCTCACCGGGAAAGATTAATATGATAAATGCGCAAAGGAGAGAGAGAGCAAACGCAAGACAAACAACCTTCCCTAGAAAAAACACAACTATCAAAGAAAACGCAAAAGAAATAAAGGAACAAGACAAAGACCAGGAAACAACACAGTTAGAAGTACCAATTAAAGAGCCTGGGAAAGGAAGACACAATAGAAAAAAAATACAAAGGAAGGAGAAAAAACTTGAAAGACGAAAGAGTGATAAACTAGAACCACAAAAGGAAGAAACAGAGCACTATAGTGGTTATACTTTTAACTACTCAACAGATGAGGAGATAACGCCAAGAAAGAGTCAACATAACCAGCCAAAACGGAAAAACATCTCTCCTCTACAACATACAGGAAAGAAATGATGGGTGAGTGGGCTCTCAGGTCGGCTTGACATGCCTCCCCCTAGTGGGGGGCATACTGGAAGCTCATCTCCCACAGTGAAAAAAAATAATAATAATAATAATAAAATCACTTAACAAAATTGAATAACAAATGCATAACCAATAACTAATAATAATAATAAAAACTACTACCATAATAACATAAAACTAACAATAATAATACCAATTGTAATCTCTTAAAAAAAACTAACAGCAATACACGCACATACACGTATATACAAAATAAATAACTCCAACCAAATGGAACCATAGCCAAATAAAACGTAAATATATCTAAACAGAAAACACAAACATATAAAATAAACCAAACTTCAAAAATATAATCTTAAAAAACAAAATAGGAAACTCAAATTTTTTAATCAAACTTAGACCCCTTGGCAAGGGTCAAATAAAAGCGACAACTCACTAGGGGAGGAAGGAAAGGAAACTCGCCCAACAGGCAATACCTGGAGGGAGAGGAGTACGGAACTGAATCCCCAAGAACAAGAAAACTTGGAAACTAGGCATAGAAAAAGATGAACCTCACATTAAAACTAGATTGGAAATTTAAACAATTATCTCCTGTTTAGAATAACTAATTGATAAATAAATAAATAAATAAAGTATATGAGGGGGCATTTTCCAGTTCTAATCAGCCATATATGCTGAGATGGACGAGAAATTGCCCACAAATAAAGAAACACATAATAACTCTCAGAAAGGACCTTGAAATTTTATAAAGAGTCATACTGTATGCATGATTCTGTAAAAAGCCAATGTTTCTATGATTATAACAATTTTAAGTTTATTTACGTAACGTGTTGTTCCTAAGCTGCAGAGAAACACGGCCTATAAGGCTGCCGGAAAACACCTTTAAATCTTATAAAGTGTCATATTTCATGCATGATTCTGTAAGCAGCCAATATTTCTATGATAATCAGTGTTCTAAGTTTGATCAGTGAAGGGACATGTTGTTACTCATCTGCCATGAAACGCGGCAGAAAATAAAATAAAGCATCTCTCTCTCGGTTTTTCGGCGTTTTCCGGTCTATCTACGCATAGTGTAAAGGACATGACTCCCGATTATTTTTTTTAAATAATACTATCGACTTTTTTTCCGATACCCTTAAGGTCGAAGCAAAAACACAGTCAACGAAATTTCAATTCGGTAAATATTCTAATTCTAATGAACTAATTAAAAAAGGCAAGAACAAAATCAATCAAGACTTAAATCAACAAAAAATTATAATAGTGAAAACTGTCCATTAGAAATATCTTTAATCATACGTAAGTATTAATTATCGGCGGGTGCATTACCAATGATTAAAAAGACGATTAAAAGAGTATTATTCAAACATAGATCTATAAATGAACTTAATTGAACTAATAAAAAAAGGCAAGAACAAAATCAATACCATGTAAAAATAAAATTAAATTTAGCGGGGGCGTTTTTGACATCATGCGAGTTTGAAGTGTGCACGATCTTGTGAAAATTGGGGGCGATTTTGCAAAAGATGGCGAATTGACATGTATTCGTTTAAAATTTTATGAATAATAATAATACTTTTAATCTCTTAAATATTTAAAGGAAGGTTCCGTGAATTCCAAATGTATGTCACTTCTACCAACTTCTACCATATGCCTGTGGTGATTTGAAAGTGAACACACTCATCAAACTTAATGACTGTATAAACAAAAGAGTCTGCGATCACTATGATCTACTTTTGCCGATCACTAGCAGCACTCTCCAAGGAGAAGGTACTATTCAGCGATCACTCGATAGAAATGGTCAGCCATCACTTGGATATTCGTACATGGGATACATGGATACAACTAACTACATTATGTTTTGCTCGCGTATTGCCCTTTGTTTCAGCTACTAACCCCCACCCCCACCCCGCATACAATCAATCCTTTTAAAGTGTGTCTGATGATACCTGCGCAGTAAACATTGTTTATTACGTTCTTGGATACAAAGTTTTCTCGGTTAGAACATTTGACTTTAATTTGCCCAGCCAAATTATTCTTAAGTACTATGTATTCCAAACTTTGTTTTAACGTTCCTTTATTGCAAAGTTTAATTGCTTATAGCGTTTGATGTGTGTGTTCCGCCTGAGAAAATTAGCTCAATTATAATGTTTTTATCACCAGACACTCCAAAGCCAGATAAACAATGGCAGTCGTTTAAATAACAACGGCGTAACAACAAAGAAACCTTTTTAAAAAGACGTGATAATCACACGTCATTCACAATCGGTAAATAACATAAAAACCATGTGCTCCATCACTGAAAGTTTGAATTAATGACTTTTTCCTCCTTTCATATTTGGTCAATTCTTCCTATTCGGCACTAAAACTGTTGTAGAAACAAATCGCAGCAAATACAATATAAACTAAGTGTGATTCAGTTATCAAAGCGTATGATTTTCATCAGTTGCCATTTATCACCTACCAAAGTGATTAAGTGTGACAGTCTAATATTGTAGGGCACACTGTTATATTGTTATCATGTGTCCCGGATACACTAATCTCCTAAGAGAGTCAAAACTGTTTTGCATGAAGCTGCGAAAAACAGTCCAATAAGTCAAATAAAGACGATGTTCTGGCGTCCTCTAATGACTGTGGTGTAAAGAAAGATGGTTATTATCTATTTAAAAAAACTTCCTTGTCCGTCCACCTGTGTGCCATTCAGTTAATAGTTCGGTAGATAGGCATCAGTTGACGAAGTTACGTGTGCTTGCCGTGCCTTATTATCGTACTAGGAGAGTGGGCGGAAGAGAAAATCTTTTGACATCATAACACCAGGATCTGTTATTATTTTATTATTGCTTTCTCCCTTTGGGAACTGTTTTCCAGTAGTACCATCTGGTGGGTATAGTAGTGGCACCTTGGACGTTAATAACACTATACACCAGCAAATAACAGTGTAGGAGAACAGTTCACACGGGAGAAGGCAATAATAGACTTTGCATTTTACATTACGTAATGTGACATCATATTAAGTTGGCGTGTTGCAATAGCGCCCGCTGAAATAGGTGCAATAACCCCAGCCAGGTGTAGTATTTCGGAGTCACGGGGAAATACATACTGTTCTATAATAAATCCCTGTACGTAGTCACTTGGAACTTGAGAATTGACCACGTGATGTGCTATAGTGAGAGTTTCAATGTGCTTCTTGACATTTTCCTGTCCCTATATAACAGTCTGTATTATTAAAGTACAGAAACCTGTCTATAAAGTACATTATTTTGTTCTTTATGGACGGTGTCCTTTATATAGAGGTTCAATGCATCAAGTAAATTTGGCAAACAAATAGTTTATCAAGGTCCTTAATGGTCAGGGGACCATATATGGAGGTATATTCTTAGACAAGCTTCACCGTAAGACCATTTATGATGTGCCATTTCACCATTAGTATATGAGTACTACACCGTTTGCATTGTGCAAATGTTTGCCAGAGCACGGTGAAAGAGTTTGACCCCGTGGGTTAAAAGTCTTTTCCCAGTGCTCTGGCAAACATTTGTATGCAATAATCCATTTATTATCGTTATTCTTAAATGATCAATTAAACGGTACATAATCTATACACCCGCCACTCCGCCCCCACCCCTCCCCCATCCCACGATACCAAACGGAGATTTTAAACACGAGAAAACCCTGTACTAAAAATGCAGGTGAAATTCCAATGTTCGAGTTAGATGACATTACACATACACAGGATGTCAACCAAGCATAAACAAGCACGATCATGTAGAAATATGACTTTGATATAAAATCTGTGTTAGTCAAATATGAAATGTGAAAACCAATAGTTTATCAGCTTATCAGTTTGCTGTTGCATGTTGCAAGAACGTAATATGTACACTTGGGTAATTAAGAAAGAAGCACGTCATACAGCCTGTTCTGCAAGTTAATTAGGCTGTCGATGATCGTCGATACTTTACCCGTGAAAAATAAAACGTTTAAACACATCACTTAGTACAGTAAGAGCCTGAAATCCTTTAGATAAACGAAGGCATTGAGTTAAATATAAAGCAAGTAGACAAGAAAGTAGATAATGATTTTGATAGGCACTAATAGCGTGTTAAACTGATGGAATTTGGAAATTAAACTACAATTTCATGTACACTATACGGCTAAGTTACACCAGAAATGTGTTACATACATACATACATACATACATACATACATACATACATACATACATACATACATACATACATACATACATACATACATACATACATACATACATACATACATACATACTAGTACGAAATCACAGCACGCGCTGTTTATCATCTAGACTCACACTGGCTCTTTTCGCAGGACAATAACATGCTACTTCATATCCTTTTGGGCAAGAGAGTTGAAACCTTTGATTCTATGGATGATCAAACATGGCATGTATTCATGTGTTTGGTGGCAGAAGGATTAGACTCAATGTACAGAAGAACACATGAACTTGGACATAATTTCTGATAGTATGCTTGTTCGGTATATTAGGGCAATGGACCCATTTCATTTCTGACTACCATATAAATAATTCACAACTGTTAGACTCATCGTGTTCAACTGGTTATTCAATGTGTTAATTCATTTAAACCGCTCCAGCCAATTGTAAATAATTTCAATTATTTCAAGTTGTCTACATGTTCGTTAGCATGTTATTTTTTGTTCTTTGTTCTTTTTTCTTTTCTAGGATATTTTTGGCCTACCAATATATATGCATACTTCGTGCATACATACATACATACATACATACATACATACATGCTTACAGACAGACAGATAGACAGACAATGTACACCTGAACATCTGTTCCTTCTCCCTGTTTTATTTACACCTATTACATGTATAATAATAGCTTTATGTTTCATATACTCTTCAAGCTTGTAATAATTTTATTTCAACTCAACTATGCGGTATATTACAAATATTGCCAATATATTGTACCTTATACGCATGTTTAAAATGTATAATGCTCTTAAAAAAGCACGGTTAAGATTATATAACTCATATTCATGGGAGATTTCCTTTGCTGTCTCTGATGGCTATATTATTAAAAGCATTGAGGCAGAAGATAATGGAATGGACTATTGACAATCATTGAATTTTTGTAAATATATTACTTGTTTAGTGTGTTGCATATCCAGTAATATCAATGTATGTTCCTATTATTATTGTGTAATAATGAAAATAACTGAATGTAATCTCTTTGGAAGAGGAAATAAAGAAAGTCATACATACATACATACATACATACATACATACATACATACATACATACATACATACATACATACATACATACATACATACCAGTACGAAAGCACAGCATCTGAAGTGAGATACTGATCTTAGGTATGGCTATATATATCACTTCATGGAATTTTCAGTCTGCTGCTAGAGAGTAAATGGCGCATCATAGGAGGCATACTGTGGCCGCGCGAATGGGGGTGGGGGTGGGGGAGGAGGTCGTGGGGGCAATTGTCCCCGGGCCTCGGTCGAGGGGGGGGGGGCGCCGTCGGAAGCTTTTTTTTTTTGTTTGCTGTAACCGGGGAGTAGATGGGTGTGTGTGTGTGGGTTTGGAGGTTGACAACTGACATAAAAACTGTCTAGTTCCAGCAGAGTTATCTCTCTTAAATGCAATGGAACAACTGGTTCGGTCCTTGTCAAATGGACAAACTAACATTGATCTCTATGACAGTGTGTGACATGCATGCTAAAGTAGGAGAGAAGCTATATTTATTTCACCAAACGTTAACATTAAGGTCTATGGAAAAACAATTGGTACCGTGATACCTCAAGGGAATACCAGCCTCGCAGTGTATCCATAGTAACGTGTACATGTAGGCGCCATTTATAAACTTATCATAGTGTCATTTTGTAAAAACAATGGATATATATTTTATAAACTGGCTTGGAAGACAAAGAAGGAACCTTACTGGCGAGCATTTTTTCAGGAAATTCATTCAAGAACACTCATTTAAAAATGTGAAAGCATTTACGTTTTTTATTTCTTTTTTTAATTCTTCCAACAAATCAATTACTTTACGCTATCGGGGGAAGTGGTAGAACCTGGTTGGTTCAGTTTGCCCCAAATAAGGATGTTGTCTTTTGCAGTGGATTTTCTCTACATATATTGTATTCTTTCTAGTTCGATTCTTTTTTTAGAATACTAGTCAGATTATTTTTATCGTACTATTTGTTTCGAAGAGTGAACTGATGAAAAGAATTTTCTCTGTTAATAAAATACTCCCGACAACAACAACAACAACAATAACAAATAATTAAAAAAATACAAATAAAAAAAAATTGGCTGAAATGTAGAGTGCATTGCTAAAATAGTCAAGGAGTTCCAAACGATGAGTAGATGTAGGAACAAGAAACAGCTCAAAGGAAATAACTCGTAAATTACTATTATAGTGCTTTATAAATTATTGCATGTGTGTATGTATGTATGTATGTATGTATCATTCAAAATCTTTACCGTTAGTAATATTTCTTTAATTCATTACTCTCGCTAAATTAGAAAAATTGTTATGCCGGTGAAAATTGTATGAGTTTTAAGGTCGATAATCGTTAAATCTAAGAAAAACGGGAATAGAAAAGAAAACTTTGATGAATCATGAAATAAAGTGTGTCATCTTTTGACATAATGACGTTCAGAATCCTCAGTTAAGGCGATCAAAACAACTGAAACATGACTAACATGTATATAAACTTCTAAAGTCATAACTGAAGACCTAACCTTTATTCCTGAAGAGGTTCGTGTTTAACGCACACTCATCTGTGAAAATGAGCCTCATATTGCGCGGGTAGATAAGTTTTTACCAGATGTATGTATGTATGTATGTATGTGTTTTTGAATGTGTATTTATGTACGAGTGTGTGTATGTGTATGTCTCGGTGTTTTTGTGAACTAATTTGTCCATGGAAGTGTGTTTTAATACAAGTATGTATGTATGTATGTATGTATGTATGTATGTATGTATGTATGTATGTATGTATGTATGTATGTATGTATGTATGTATGTATGTATGTATGTATTACAAAAAGGGTCACGTAGAGGTCAGGTAAAAGGTTCTATTGTGTGTGACTGGGTATTCATAACATTTGCCCCTATTTTAAAGCATGCATGCATGATGACACGAAAACCATTTTCATATGTTAGGTGAAAACTATGCATACCTACCTATACATAGTCTTCCAGTTTACCTTCAAAAAGTACAAATACTACACGTTTATTCAGTATTTCAGCGGCCGGCCCAACAAGTACAAATACTACACATTTATTCAGTATTTCAGGCGGCCGACCCAACAAATACAAATACTACACATTTATTCAGTATTTTAGGCGACCGGCCAAAGAAGTACAAATGCAACACATTTATTCAGTATTTCAGACGGCCGGCTCAAAAAGGGAAGTAAAAAAAACCTAAAGACAAACTCTTTTCATTCATACCATTCTGATGACTCATACGATTATGTTAACACCACGAAATCCCTTATGGACATGAGCATGAAAATTATTATGCTAGAGATAAGAGGTGAAGTGAGAAAACTGTATGATAGTTTCAATTTATTTGTAAGTTGCCCGGAAAAATTAAAAGCTTTTTTATCCTGTAATTCATCCAGGGAATTTTCAAATCGATTTATAACTTATGTTTCATATTTTGATATTATTGGTTTTGTGGAGACTTAGGCAGATTTGCTCTACAAGGATATAGATGTTTTGACAGAATCAGAACAAAAACACAAAATACAAAGAGAAACTCTGGAGAATTAGCGGTATATGTACTTGAGTCGCTTTTTATACATTGGAAAATGTTTGAAGAACATAGCATTTTGAAAAACATTATTTAGTTATTGATCAGCTCAAATTCTAAACAACTTTCGACCCTTATTTTTGGATACGTGTATATTTCGCCGGAATACTCATCCATTCACTTTGAGGAAAGTACATTTGCAATTATAGAAAATGATAAAGCTAAATTAAAAGAGAAATACACAGATCATAAATTCATACATGGTGGTGATTTTAACGTTTATACGAATACAGAACCCGGATGTATTAGGTATGATAGTACTATTGACCCACTTCTGGATTTTAATTATATGCAAGATACGGAGTTGGATGATCGTGCAAAAACCAAGAACAAAGGGAGATAAACCATTATGGAGAAAAACCTCTTAATTTGTGCAGAATTACTGGAGTCAGAATTTCGAATGGCATCGGAAATATACATGTATTCAAGATAATTCTGCTAGTACGATAGATTATGTTTTAGCTGATCAACCGATTTTTAATTACTTATCTTCCTTTGATGTTGATGATAGAATAGAATCAATACATATGCCAATACTAGTCTGTATGGAATACTTCGATAGATGTGATCACATGGGCATTCCGGACAATTTAAATGTTACAGCGATGGATAAGTACATATGGGACAAAGCAAAAGGACCACAATTTATCGAGTCATTTACAACTTTATTTGCACAAATATCACAAAATATAACAAGAAAGTATTGAACTTTTTAAATAATGTATATTATCACGCAGCAAAAGAAATGAATGTCAATGTTGCAAGACGGGGAAATAATGTTATTAATGTTAGTAGAAATTCGAACTCCCGGCCATGGTTTGATAGAGATTGTAAGTTTGCCAAAAACACTGCTTTAAAGATGCTCCGAATGTTTCGGTTTAACAAAACATCTGAATTACTTGAAGACTGTAAGTTTCATAGTAATGCTTATAAAGCGATTTGTAGAAGTAAAAACAACCACAGTAAAAATTAACAAAAAGATACACTCATACATGCATTAAATGCCAATGACACAAAACAGTTTTGGCGGTTACTCACGCGGCCTGCGTCTACTGTAAATCCCCTGTTCAGCTTGGTATACATATTTTTCTGAGCTTTTCATTATAACATATGAAGTTGAACATTTCCAAGATAATGAAAATCTGATTTTCCAGTATGAACTCTTAAACGATGTAATATCAGAGGAAGAGGTCAGAATCGCACTGTCAAACCTGAAAAACAAAAAATAGTGTGGAATAGATGCTTTATCGAGTGATTTTTTTAAGTGCATTAGTCATATAATTCACCCCAATACTTACTCAATTATTTCATAAATTTAGTTGATACTGGTAATTTTCCACAAAACTGGTCAACAGTGATAATAACTCCAATATTTAAGAAAGGTGATACACGTAATCCATTGAACTATAGAGAAATAAGTTTGCTGCCAGTTTTAAGCAAGGTATTTACAACTGTTATGAATAACCAATTACATGACTGTGTTGCACAAAACGAATTTCTGGGAGAGGAACAGGCTGGTTGCAGGTCTGGATACTCAGCAGTTGACAATATGTTCATACTATACACATTAATAAGCAAATATCTGAGGAAAGAACGAGGGAGATTTTATGCTGTTTTTATAAACTTTGAAAAGGCTTTTGATCGAGTAGAGAGAAATCTTTTATACCATAAACTTTTAAATTGTAATATAAGTTCCAAAATGTTACGAATGTTTAAAGCAATCTCTAAAAATGTGAATGCTTGTGTTAAGTCTAATAATTGTTTGCGCAATGTTTTTGATTGTCCAACTGGAGTACGACAAGGATCTGTTTTATCTCCGTCACTTTTTGCCTTGTTTCTAAATGAGTCTAGGTGGATATCACTAGAAACAATAGAAGCGTTTATATTGTTGTATGCCGATGATAATACTGTGCTCAGACAGTGTTTCAGCTCCAGAAATTGTTAGCTATATTGAGAAGGTATTGTTCTCGATGGAAACTATCAGTCAACATTGGTAAAACATGAATTGTTGTATTCAGTAGTGGAAGCTATCAACGTAACGACGAGAAATGGTACCATGGTCCAACAGAAACTGCAACTGACACATACTATCAATATTTGGGCTGCATATTCTCCTCAAAAAATTCTTGTTACATGTGTCAGAAAACTGTGGCCTGTCAAGCAGCAAAAGCAATACACACACTGAAAAGTAGTTTATCTAAATTTGGCAAATTACCTGTACATACCCTGCTTCGCATATTTGACACAAATGTTTTGCCTATTTTAAACTATGGATCCGAAGTATGGGGCTTCCATGAAGTAGCTAATATAGAAACGGTGCACATTGAGTTTTGTAAATTTATACTGGGTCTGTCAATAAACACACCACATGTTTTTGTTTTTATCATGAATTAGGAAGAATGCACTTGAACAAAGTTCGATATATTCGAATTCTTAGGTACTGGTTTCGGATTTTAAATATACTAAATAGCAGAGTACCAAGACAATGTTACAATTTCCAGTTGAAATGGAGTGAAAACTGTAATTGTTTGGCAAATGATGTAAAAAAAATATATTATTAAAATATGGATTTGGGAAAGTTTGGTTAAGACAGGGTGTCAGTGATGAACGACTATTTATAGAAATGTTTAGACAGCGATGTAAAGATATTTTCATGCAAGAACTGACTGATGAGATTAATTGAATGGATAGATTACGTTTTTATTAGTCTATTAAAGGTAACTTTACACTGCAAAACTATTTAGATTATCAGCGTGAGTCGTATTTAGGTAACCTAATTTGCTAGTTAAGAACAGGAAATTTACCAATTAGATCAAATACAGGAAGGTATGAATTCATTCGCTATGAAGATAGAATATGTTTAATATGTAACACAAAAATAGAATACGAGTATGACTTTATTGTGGTGTGTCCTACTTATGCTGAACTAATGAGAAAGTATATACCCTTGAATATTTACAGAAATCCAAACATCCAAAAATTCTACTCATGTATACATATGAGTAATAAGAATCTGTTAATGTCAAACTTAGCTAAGTTTATTTGTAAAGCTTTGAAAATTAGAGAAAGGACTATGATACCCTGTCTTAACAGGTAACTAGGTATGTATTAAACTAGACAGCTATAATAACCGACTCCATGCTAAGACTCTATTTAGGAATACCAGCATGTATGAATAGTTATGATTTAAAAAGTCGAAAGTGTATGTAAATAGTAATGTTCTACCATGTATATATGTCTACCATGAAATGATGTATCGCATATAAAAATGGTATCTATTTTTGGACCGGTGGTCTACAATACGAATAAAGATTATGATAATGATAATGATTATTATTATTATTATTATTATTATATAATACATAATCAAAAGCATTTGTATTAGCGACTTCGAGTATTATCATAGTCATAAGCTGATTACTTACGCTGAGTAATTTGTAGAAGCGATGAATGAATGAATGAATTAAAATGCAGTAGAAGCGATATATATATATATATATATATATATATATATATATATATAAACATATGCACACATATATGTGTATGTATATGTGTGTGTGTGTGTGTGTGTGAGAGAGAGAGAGAGAGAGAATCGACTTTTTACTACAATAATTGGAAAATAAATTTGTAGCGCCCATGATTGTTGAATTAAATACCTTACATTAGGATAGAATTATAACCAAATGTCAAACCGATAGATAAATTTAGTAGCGGGGTTCAATAACGAATGTGGAAATAGTAATGCAGATAGGAGTTGTAGTAGATAGGTTCGGAAACAGAAACGTTTCTTTAAAGAAACATCCATACATACATACACACATGCATCAATATTTAGCGGTATTATTAGTAGCACTTACTAATTCCTACTACACTAGTAATATTGAACATTTTCATTCATTCATTCAAATTATGAGCGCTTCTAAACCGCAACACGAAAACGCAGCAGTAGTAAATGCTACCATTTATTCATTTAGACAATAATGACCATACCTTGATAGATTTCAACTTTTGTTATAAAATAGTATAATTTTTTTTTATAAATTCAATATATAAAAGAGAATATATATAAAATAACAATGCTGGTCTATGTTTTAGTTCATCTTAGCCTCAGGGTACGTGCCAAATTGCATATTGAATGGACTAACGTCTTTGTAATGACAGGTATGACTCCGCAATCTGTTACAATCCGTCAGAACCCGAACCAGTGAAAAGTTTTATATCTTTTTCCGTTTCAATTCTTCAAAAAATAAAAAATAATAATAATGCCGTAGGTCTCTTTACAAAATATAAAAATTATACAAATTGATATTTTATTTATGTAAATATGGGGTAATGTTCAAGATTTCTCAGAATTATGTTTTTATATGAAAAACTTCAGAAGTACAGAAAAATAAATGTAAATAGTACTAACATTTTAGTATTGATTCAGAAAATTAAGACCATACCTTGATAGATTTATATTTTTGATAGAAAATAGTATCGTTTTATTTTTTAAATTTAATACATAAAACAGAACTAATATAAAATCAAACTTGTGTTCTATTTTACATGTGAAAGTAATTTCCTGCAGTAGATAAGTTTTAGTTCATTTTAGTATCTAGTAATTACAGGTATTAGTAGTAACATTTACAATTTCTTACTACACTAGTAATATTGAACATTTTCAGTCATTCAATCATTTAGAGAGCGATGCGAAACTGCAACCCGTAAACGCAGTAATAAAAAGTGCAACCATTCATTATTGGATTTAGAAATTAAGACCATACCTGGATAGATTAATATTGTATATATATATATATATATATATATATATATATATATATATATATATATATATATATATATATATATATATATAATATTATTTTATACATTCATTCTGTGTGTGTGTATATATATATATATATATATATATATATATATATATATATATATATATATATATATATATATAATATACATACATACACTGATGTGATATAAAACTTAAAACTGTTGGTCTATTTTACATGTCAAACGTATATCCTGTTGTTAATTAGTTTTTGTTTATCTTCAAAACCAGTACCCGACCCAGGGAAAAATACCTTTTTATAAAAAAAAATTCATACAAATTAATGCCGTAGAACTTTTTAAAAATATGAACAGGATACAAATTTATATTTTATTTGTTCAATTCTGTTCACGTTTTTATGTTTAAGATTGCTTGGAATTTTGTCTGTATGTGAGAGACTTCATAATTACAGACAAATAAATATAAATACCACTAACATGGTGGTATTATTTTTCTTTAAACAACATTTACGATAGTTCCTAGTACACTACTAATATTGAACATGATCATTATACTGCATCCCAAAAAGGCTATGCATCGTTCTAAACTTTTGAATTAAATACCTTATTTTAGGATAGATATGTGAGCAAAAATGTTCAATCGATCGATATTTCCTTATCTCATTTGGATAGAAACACTAACAGAAAAATAGTGCCGGGTGTACATGCATATATATATATATATATATATATATATATATATATATATATATATATATATATATATATATATATATATATACACACATACATACATACATTCATACATACATACATACATACTTCCTGAAAATATTAAATATAACTTTTCGCGTATTTTTATATAAGTGTCGGATCTTTTATTATTATTGCATGTTCACATTTAGCTGACATGATACATATTCTATTTTTCTTACTAGGTTCGGAATTTCCTGTATGCTAATTTACCAGATTAGTTTTTCACAGGAAATCTACTTATGATGGATGTCAAACTATGAAGTGTGAGTACTATTTCATTTCTCTTACTAGTTTCGGAATTTCGTATATGTTAATTACCAAATTAACTTATCACAGGAAATCTACTCATGCCGGATGTCGAACAATGGGGGTTTGAGTACTATGACATATGGTATGTGCAAGACGGCGAAACTACTAATCCTTCTAAAACTGGCGTGAATGATGTCGAACAATGGGGGTTTGAGTACAATGACATATGGTATGTGCAAGACGACGATACTACTAATCTTTCTAAAACTGGCGTACTATTGGTCAGTTTTGGTGTCTATTTGGTTTCTTTACGAAATTATGACTAAGCACGGGCAAGGGTAACCAGATATTATATAAAAGGGCACTTACATTTTAGTTCTATATATCGTGTGTTCTAGTGATTGCCATTCTTGAGAATTACAACTGTCCAGCTTGATCATTGATCTTAAACTTTTCTACTTGCATTTTCCGGAACGTGACAAAATACCACAGCCATAGCAAGAGCAGAAAAGAAAACGTAGAAAGAAAAACATAGTAAATGGATCGACAATCAGCATACGTAGAGTCAACAATTGATGTCCCTCGAACATCAGTTGGTATTGTAATTGGTAAGGGAGGAGAAATGATCAAGAAGATTCAAGCTGAAACTGGAGCCAAAGTACAGTTCCAGCAAGATGATGGATATTCCCCCGAGAGAGTCTGCTCCATCACAGGTCCCAAAGACAGAGTACAGCAAGCAGCCAGCATGATCCATGCGCTCCTTCAACGGGCAAGTTTCTCTGGTGGAGGACGAGGGGGATTTTCGTCCGCTGGATCAGGGAGAGGAATGAGTAGAGGCTATGATGATGGAAATTACCAAACCACATCTGTACCAGCTGACATGTGTGGCAGAGTTATTGGAAAAGGTGGTGAATCAATCAAGCAGATCATCCAGCAGAGTGGAGCCCAAGTTGAACTCTCCAAAGAGCCAGGACCAAACCCGAATGAGAAGATTTTCAACATCAGTGGCAACCCTTCTCAAATTCAACAAGCTATAGAGCTCATCAATGAGAAAGTTAGTGCAAACCAGTATGGACAACGCGGGTATGGAGGGAGCCAGCATGGTGCCCAAGGATGGGGAGGTGGGTATGGCCAGTAACAGCACATCAGGCTGGCTCTTGTCAGCCCTGAGCGGCACACTTTGAATTCAGCTTTCTTTACAAATGATGGCAGGAAAGAGGAAAATTGTGGACTATCTTCTACATTATCATCGGCAATATTTTAGTGGATTATGATAAAGTGCCTTTTTTGTGCAAGTTTTCTTTATTGCAAGACATTTCAATGTTTTCAGCTATGTAATATTTGTACTGGATTATCAGATCATGAATTGTTTATAAAATAATACGTTATGCATCAAATTCCATATGCAAGCATATTATGGCTGGTCTAGATTCTCAATTAAGATAAGTAATTAAAATAGCAAATAATTAATTCTTTCCTTGCAAATTGTAACTTATACCAAAATTGTTGTTTATGCTCTAGCTGTGTTTTTATGCCACATTCCTGATGCCTTTTTTTCAAATGTATATTACCTATATTAGATAAATAATTGCCAGTACAAAACCGCATACCTAGACAGAGGAAACTGACTGGATTCATTTCAGCCAGCAGAGCTTCGGCCACTTCGAGTCACTCCTATTTGCTTGCATAATTTCTAGAATGACCCATGCTGCATTGATGACCATCTTTTGATAAAAGATGTTTTCTTTTCTGTAGACTTTTCATTGTCATTTCATAGAATATTCTGAACTCAGGTAATGATTTCATTTATAATTCTATTCACATACTGGCATTCACTTTTATTATATGTTTTATGAATTTAAAATGTTTAAAGTGTCATCAGCTGCTAGAATTGTTTACTGCAATAATTTTCATATACTTGTATATATCATCGTATGCACCATTCATTGAAATAATAATGTTGAAGGGTTCATCAAAGTAAAATAAATTGTTAAAAACTTAACTTGTGAGATATTTTCTTTTATTATACACCTACCAATTTTCTACCCAAGAAAGAGACAGAATGTTATCGTCATTCCCTACAAGCAGGAAAACGATACTATCGTTTTCCAAACCCGTATCACCATACTCTCAAACGAGGCTGAGACTACTTTATTCTCGAGGTTTCCTGGTGACAATAGCAGCGCCCCTAGCGATGGAATGCCAACACTAGCAGTAAACAAGCTTTCACAGCGATGTTAGTTAAGAAACCTTGCGTTATATATAAAATATCTGAAAGGTCTAAACCATGTTTTTGTAACAACAACAATAAAAAAGCATTTTTTCCTTTATTTTGAAGTATTAAAATATTGCCAAAATGTTCCTCTGAAACAAGATCATATTCGGAAATCGCGTACCAAAACATTACAGTTGTACAGTACAACCCATTTACGGAAATTCATAAATGGTAACGTTAGTGAGTTTCACGTATAATGGATGAATTTGAAATTAGAAATGAGTAATATTCTCTGCAATAAATCGGTACCATCAAGTTCCAACAATTTCTCCAATCCTGTTGTAAATAACTGTCAAAATAATGTTGTCATTTCCGTGTCAAATTCCCATCGGAGCCTCTCACAATGTTCCGCCAGAAACAGTTCAACCGCTATCAACCTGGCCTCTGAAAGAAACTGCCAGTCATTGAGCTGGTGAAAACTTCCGTGATGCAAAAATTTCAGAACTGCACAATAACTGTAAATCACATATATGAGTAGTCTGCCCTTAAGCGTCGAAGAATTCGTGTTATTGACAGCGATGGTAGTCAAACTGAGCGAGCGTTGTTTCACAAACTTCATTCATAAAACTAATATTCATGCGCATGTCAGCCTTTCAAAAAGTAATTCGGTTTATGCTTTAAGATGAAGTTCGTATTATAGTGGTTAAAATGTTTAGCAATTTCTTGTGTTTTTAAATTACATAAAGTGATTTTATTAAATTATCTGAAAATTGAAAGGTATATAACAAAAATATAATTATCACAGTAAAGCGATTTTGATTGCTAGATCACGTCTTGTTGTCAGCATAAAAATCCGGATCACGACTCTACTCTTCGCGTCTCGTAATGATCCGGATTTTCTAATGCTGACAACTCGACGTGATCTAGCAATCAAGATCGCGTTACTGTGATAATACTATATATGTATTCACCATGTTGATGAGTGCTAACCCTTCTATCACTTTTATGATACAGTCTCTTTCAGTAGTACACAATTATTTCATCCAATATGTTTAAAAGGAAACAGGGCAAAACGACCCACTAAAAACTCGCCCCCGACAAAAAGGCCCCCACTTTTCACCAGTCGCCCCATTGCAAAATCGTCTCCAATCAAAAACGCCCGCACTTTTCACAAAATCGCCCCCAATCCAGTCAATAACGACCCGTGCGCTTCATTCTCTGCATTTATTATAACCTAAGAATCTCAGAAACTTAAGCGGCCTTAGTAATATTTGAAAATGTCACCAGGGGAACAGGCTAATCTAGTGGTTACAAATATATTTTTAATATAGAAAATGAATATATAATATTGAACAAAAATTTGTAGTTTCTTTATTTACATATTTAGTTTGTTAGTGTAACTAGATTCAATATTAATTAAAAAAATGGAAGTTATATTCTTTTAGCATACGACAGGATAAAAGTTACACGAATCAAAACGATGGTGTATGCACTTGATTAATTACACCTATTTAATTGAACTGAATGAATGCATGTATGTAAGGCGTATGGGTGGGGTATTTGTAAAAGCATCGATTTGCTGACCACTTCCCGCTGGTGCACATGTGATCTCAGCTAATTATCGTATTCGATGTATGAATTCGCGCAAGAATCTCTTTGATCCACTATTTTGTTTTGTTTTGTTTTTAAATCCAGATAAAAAAATTTAAAAAAAATATATCTGTTAACTTTTGTTGAAACAAAAAAATGTACACAGACTGCAAATAATAGAAACATAAACTTTGATGTGGCTTAATAATACCCATTGCTTTGAATTAAACCTTTGTTTGTGTTATGATTACTTTTGGGCACAAAAACTGACCACTCCCCTCGGGCGCACATGTGATCTCCAGCTACTTATCGTATTCGATGAATGAAGTCGCGCAAGAATCTACATGATTTTGTAAACATTTATTGTTTCTCTGATTGTCAAACGTTCTTAAGTTTGATTCACGTAATGTTGTTACTAAGGTGCAGAGAAAAACGGCCGAAAAAGGCTGCCGGAAAACACATAATAACTCCTCCCGGAAAGCACTTTGAAATTTTATAAAGAGTCATACTGTATGCACGATTCTGTAAACAGCCAATATTTATATGATTATGAAATTTTTAAGTTTGATTCACGTAACATGTTGTTCCGAAGCTGTACACTATACGGCTAAGTTACACCAGAAATGTGTTACATACATACATACATACATACATACATACATACATACATACATACATACATACATACATACATACATACATACATACATACATACATACATACATACTTACATACTTACTTACATACATACCAGTACGAAAGCACAGCATCTGAAGTGAGATACTGATCTTATGTATGGCTATATATATCACTTCATGGAATTTTTAGTCTGCTGCTAGAGAGTAAATGGCGCATCATAGGAGGCATACTGTGGCCGCGCGAATTTGTGGGGGGGGGGTCGTGGGGGCAATTGTCCCCGGGCCCTGGGGGAGGTGGGGGGGGGGGGGTAGTTGGGTGGGTGAATGCGGATTTGGATGTTGGCAACTGACATAAAAACTGTCTAGTTCCAGCAGAGTTATCTCTCTTAAATGCAATGGAACAACTGGTTCGGTCCTTGTCAAATGGACAAACTAACATTGCTCTCTATGACAGTGTGTGACATGCATGTTAAAGTAGGAGAGAAGCTATATTTATTTCACCAAACGTTAACATCAAGGTCTATGGAAAAAAAATTGGTACCGTGATGCCTAAACGGAATACCAGCCTCGCAGTGTATCCATAGTAACGTGTACAATTAGGCGCCATTTATAAACTATCACAGTGTCATTTTGTAAAAACAACGGATATATATTTTATAAACTGGCTTGGAAGACAAAGGAAATCAATTCTTGGAATTGACCAAAAGAATTAACCTTATCACTGGCGAGCATTTTTTCAGGAAATTCCTTCAAGAACACTCATTTAAAAATGTGAAAGCATTTACGTTTTTTTATTTATTTTTTGTATAGGCTTATGCAATAATTCTTCCAACAAATCAATTACTTTACGCTATTGGTGGAAGTGGTAGAAACTGGTTGGTTCAGTTTGCTCCAAATAAGGAAGTTGCAGTGGATTTTCCCTACAAATATTCTATTCTTTCTATTTCGATTCTTTTTTTTAGAATACTAGTCAGATTATTTTCATCGTACCATTTGTTTCAAAGATTAAACTGATGAAAAGAATCTTCTCTGTTAATAAAATATTCCCGACAACAACAAGAACAACAACAACAAAAATTAATTAAAAAAATCAAAATAACAAAAATTGGCTGAAATATAGTGTGCATTGCTAAAATAGTCAAGGAGTTCCAAACGATGAGTAGATGTAGGAACAAGAAACAGCTCAAAGGAAATAACTCGTAAATTACTATTATAGTGCTTTATAAATTATTGCATGTGTGTATGTATGTATCATTCAAAATCTTAACCGTTAGTAATATTTCTTTAATTCATTACTCTCGCTAAATTAGAGAAATTGTTATGCCGGTGAAAATTGAATGATTAAGGTCGATAATCGTTAAATCTAAGAAAAAGGAGGATCAACATAATGACGTTCAGAATCCTCAGTTAAGGTGATCAAAACAACTGAAACATGACTAACATGTATATTAACATCTAAAGTCCTAACTGAAGACAGACCTAACATTTATTCCTGACGAGGTTCGTGTTTAACGCACACTCAGCTGTGAAAATGAGCCTCATATTGCGCGGGCAGATAAGCTTTTACCACATGTATGTATGTATGTATGTATGTATGTATGTATGTATGTATGTATGTATGTATGTATGTATGTATGTATGTATGTATGTATGTATGTATGTATGTATGTATGTATGTATGTATGTATGTATGTATGTATGTATTAGAAAAAGGGTCAGGTAGAGGTCAGGTAGAAGGTTCTATTGTGTGTGTCTGGGTATTCATAACTTTTGCCGCTATTTCAAAGTATGAATGCATGATGATACGAAAATCATTTTCATATGTTAGGCGAAAACTATTCATACCAGTTTACCTTCAACAAGTACAAATACAACAGATTTATTCAGTATTTCAGGCGGCCGGCCCAACAAGTACAAATACTACACATTTATTCAGTATTTTAGGCGGCCGGCCCAAGAAGTACACATGTAACATATTTATTCAGTATTTCAGGCGTCCGGCCCAACAAGTACAAATGCAACACATTTATTCAGTATTTCAGGCGTCCGGCTGAACAAGTACAAATGCAACGAATTTATTCTGTATTTCGTGTGGCCGCCCCAAAACGGGAAGTGCAAAACCCTTAAGACAAAACAGCTCCGACAAAAAAGCTCGCAGACAAAATAATCCAAGACAAAATAATCCCGTAAAATTAAATTAGTTGTTGAAGTTAATACATTTTATTAAATATTATATGAGACCTTTAACTATTAAAAATTCGTTACTTTTTTCCTTAATATAGTGATAAAAAAAATTTTAAAAACTGCTACACTGTTAACAATAAATAATCCGTTAGAATGTGCACCATTGACTTGTGTTCACATATTCAGATTGGTTTTCTCATAAATCGGTACTATAGCCTGCAGACGTCGATTGAGTCGTACATACTTTGCCTTCGATGCTTCTGGCTGTCCAATGCCAGCACTAAAACGGTCGATATCATCTCTACACGATCTTGCTACTTCCGGAACTGATAAATGACCATATCATCTCTACACGATCTTGCTACTTCCGGAACTGATAAATGACCATATCATCTCTACACGATCTTGCTACTTCCGGAACTGATAAATGAGCTTGTATAGGACGGATGATGGCATCAATCGTCTGCTGTAGATTTTAGTCGCAGTGGCTTCGGAACAATGCCTTGCACGCCGCAATTAACCCTTTACAATTATTATCTGCTATATTGGTCGTTTTTGTATGAGCTATGTTATCCGTGTTCATTAATTGAGCTTTTCTCAAGGGGCTTCATGGCCTGGGCTTTGTTGACGGGGTTATTTTGCCTTCAGCTATTACGTCGGGTGCAAATTAAAATTCTCTAATCTGTATGATAATATTATTTATTCGTATTTAAAAATTCTGTTAATGTTATCAAGCATTCTCAGGTAGGATCCAAAGATAGCACTTTCCGTTCTGTTTGGTGTATATTTCTCTCTCTCTCTCTCTCTCTCTCTCTCTCTCTCTCTCTATATATATATATATATATATATATATATATATATATATATATATATATATATATATATATATATAATTTTCTCTAGTATCTACTCCAACTTCCTCGGCCCTAAATAACCTACTTGTGTTGCTGTGTCGTAATGCACCAAACCAAATCCTTCTCTAATATCCTCATATGCATTGCATACTAGAAGAAAACTATGCTCGTCCTTTTAGAATTTTGAAAGGATTATTTTCACAATATGTGTAAATTCTATCAGATACATCGAAACGATGATTTCTACCTTTCTATATTGCTAAATTATGACTGGAACACTGAAATCTAAGAACTGCATTTCTGAATTTCAATGGAAGTTCTATAGATAAAAACTTTTTAAGGTTTAACAAAGATTTAAAATATCTGTACGTCTATCATGCTAAACTCATAATTTTGCAATTCCATTTAACCATTGCTGCTGTGTCAAATGAAACCGTTTTCATGTCATCATGCATGCAGGCTTTGACATAGAGGCAAACGTTATGATCCATGCCAATCTTTAACACGTTGTTGAAACATGTTAATCAGGAAACTTATATCTCCCAATTTTGCTAAATCTATTCCAGACTAAACCCATATGAATGCCGTACATTTTTTGTTACGTGTATTACCCATGAAATACGATTATTGTTATCAATACTCTTTAACGTCAGATAACGAGTAAACGAATACCTATTTTGATTAATGTGAATAGCCACAATTTAATACATCATGTATAATAGGTAACACATACTGGGTCGCTGTTACATTCTCCAGCTGCATATATGCATTATTCGTAGAGGGTGAAACCTTAAGGTACCGTTTGCAAAACGTATGTTGAACGTTTTTGCTTCTGAATATTCATAGCACCAGAATTCTGAGCCATAGCACAAATTTGGCATTACCATGCTATCAAAAAGTTGAAGAATTTCAGAACTGCGGAACCAAAGAAAATTACGTTGATATATAAATATACCTTAAATAGATTTCTGGGCCTGAATAAGTCAAATGCATATTTAGCTTATTAAATACCAGTTTGGGGGTAAAAAATAAACCCATATATTTATAGAAGGAAAGACATTCAATTAAATTATTCTCTCTCTCTCTCTCTCTCTCTCTCTCTCTCTCTCTCTCTCTCTCTCTCTCTCTCTCTCTCTCTCTCTCAACATTCCACCATTTCTGAACACAATTATTTTTGTTCCTTCTGGGCTGATTTTCATACCTGTATTTTGGAGAGAAAAAATAATCTAAATTTTAATTTTGTTTCTGTAATATAAGTTCTGTCGGCATACAAAATTGCAAATGTACCCTATATATTTTCATTTACAAAGATACCATACGAAAGTACTCCTTAACACATTGAGAGTGTTTGCACATGATTTCAAACTAGCAAGCATTTGATTCACGTATATACATAAATTTACCTTGAATATCTTTTTGTGATAACGAGAAAAATGGACAAATAAACATTTAATGCTATAGTGCTTCTTTGACAAATACCTCTGTACAACAGATTTGCAGAATAAATATATTGTCTGCCATTATATATATATATATATATATATATATATATATATATATATATATATATATATATATATATATAATGGCAGACAATATATAGTTGGCTAAATGTTGCTTGTGACTAGTCAATAATATTATTACCATCAGACCATGTACTTAACCTAGTATTCAATACTTCTTAAACAAATTGTACACAAATTGTACACAAAAATCTATTAACGAAATACCACTGTAATTGTTGGGATCTTTAATTGAGCATTTCTTACGTAATGGACAAATTATGACTACTCCCATCTCCCCATCCCCAACTCCCTATTCTTCGGGAAATATACCAGAATCGAACATTTAGTTTGACAGAATCAGTAAGAAGGATGAAACAGCCGTGCAAGTCTCTTTGAACCTAGTACCAACTTGTCAGGTTCACTAGATTTTCCCCCGAAGAAAAATTTGTGATACTATGAACTGGTTCGTTCACAATTTCACCACTATTTAGACTGATTTAACGTTTTTGTTATTTTCTTCATCATCGCTTGAATTGCCTTTGACATCCCCAGCAGGCAAATTTCTAAAAATAATAGAACCGGATGTGACTTTTAACATCACCCTCATTTTTGCTGTCATATAGTATGACTTCACGTTTACATTTATTTGAAAGGGTTTATTTTCCTAAGGTTTCTGTGCTATTCTTAAATTTTACATTTTTCAAATTTTCCTTTTGGCACCACATATCCACTATTGTGCTGAGGTGCCGAAAACGCTAGTACATACTGTTACATCATATAGTAACCATGCATGCATTCACATATCATATTGCTGGAGTGACGAATAAGTAAGAATGAAATGATGGAAGTATGGGGCCCAGCTGCTGTGCTGACCAATTGAGGGTATGTCGACCTATCCCCCCGCCAACAGCCGACCATATGGAGCAGCAATATAGCGAGCTACCAAGGGGGCGCTGCGTTAAGGAGAGAGCCAGCATGGCAGATAGACAGAGCTTCTCTACCGGGGACCACCTGCAGAAGAATAATAGTCCTTCAAAGGGCTAAACAGTCCTTCTAAGGGCTAATTCATTGCCTGAATCAATAGGGTTTTCAATTTGGCTTTTTTTCGAAAACCCCTTTTGATTATACTCTTTAAAACACAAATTTGATCAATTTCGAACCACCGTCTAAAATATTACAACTTACAATTGTAGTGTGCGTGATACGAAAAAGATATGAGTAATTTTTACTCAACGATTGGTATTGTTTCTGGAAAAAAATATGTACATTTTGTACACAAAATTTTTTTTATTGGAATATTCGCGTTAAATGGAAAATTCTTTGAAACTCGAAGCATTGTCATAATTGAACAAGTGACTTACATTTTATTGGTATTAGGGACAGCCCGACTTAGTATAACTTGGCAGAATTTGATCATGTATGTACGTTCTTGGCGTTTCGGCTTCCGCCACGCTTCGCGCCTTCGCTTGCTTAGTCCGTGCCGCCTTTTCACTCCTGACTGCGTACTTCAAACAATTCAATCAACAACGTGCGCTACAACGCGCACACATATACCTGTAAACATTGTGGTTCTAGTCCTATGTACAGGTATATCAACACACCTTACGATTTCGTGCGTTCAATGAACCCCCTTTGTGGGGCAACCATGCATTGACTGTAGGGTGTGTTAAATGTACTACCTCTCCAATAGCGCGCATTCAATTTAACCGCTTCGTGCGGAATCATGCTGCGCTGGAGGAGTGTACATCTAGAAATGTGTTAAATCACATATTTAATCCCCCTAACGGGGGTAATTCGTCGTACATGCCCGAAGGGCGAACACGACGTAAATGCAAGCAACAACAACAACAATGGAAACATAATAAATATTAACCAAAGTTGTGGGGAAGGGGGGGAGGAGTATCACAAACAATCTTTTAAATATTCAAAGTGTGATAGAGTACAGGGAAAAAAGGAGCTATGATTCTATACGATCACTTTTGATCGTATAGAACAAAGCTATATAGAAAATGTTTTAATTAAATACGGCTTTGGAGCAACTTTTTGCTCAATGATAAAAACGTTGTATAAAAAAATAAAGAGTCAGTTGTTCAAATAAATGGAGCAAAAACAAAGAGCTTTAAAATAGAAAGATCGGTAAGACAATGGTGTCCCCTGTCTATGCTCTTGTATGTTCTAGCAATAGAAATACTTTGTATAAAAATAAACAACAACAAAAATATACAAGGTATTAAAATACAAAAATTTAAAAAATGAATTCAAAATGATACAGCATGCAGATGACTGTACTTATTTTATACATGATGGTTTCTCATTTAAGCACTTAGAAAAGGAATTTGACAATTTTGGAAAAGCGTCGGGATCAAAAATTAATTGCTCAAAAACAGAGATACTATTGATAGGAAACTGGAGGTGGAACCATCCCGGCCTACCACCAGAACTCATTAAAACAAAAGTTAAGGCTTTAGGGATCTACTTTGGAGAAAAAGCCAAAGAAACCAACTTTAAATATATATCAGATAAAATACAAAAATAAATTGAAATATGGTTATGTTCACCTCTGAACATAATGGAAAGAACACAGATTGCGCAGACACACACACACACACACACACATATATATATATATATATATATATATATATATATATATATATATATATATAGTATCCTATGGCATAATATGCAGATACTAGACTTTAGAGACAAGTGGCTAGATATTTTAGATAAAAAAATAGTACATTTTATATGGGGAGGAGGAATGCACCTTCTCCCAAGAGAAAATTTATATAAACTAAAAACGGAAGGAGGATTGGGTATACCAAGTTTGAGATACAAAAAGAATGCTTATATTTTAAATAGAATAAGAAATATGCAGGAAAAAATGAATTATGGGTGGGTGGCTATTTACATATATTTTTATGGATACATACTCAGCAACATACTGGCAATATATAGGAATAATAGACTCACAAAATTAATTGAACCACCGAGAAATTTATCCCAAATAAAAAATGTAATAATGCAACATAGAAGTAATGACAAAATATGGACAGAGGAGAAGGATAGCTTAACATATGGAAATATAATGAAGGAGATAAACCAAAAAAAAACAGACATACTGTAGAAAAAGAAAATCCGGGGCGACAATGGGGGGGGGGGGGGGGGTATGGAAAAAATGGAAGAGTATACGGTCAAATTACAAACAAAGTTTAATATATAAGTATAACCACGATGTGTGGCTCACGGGAACCGTAGCTTTTAAAAGGCATTTAGCAACTTGTATAAGAAATTGTCCACTGTGTAAAAACACACTTTACACAAAAAGACATGTGATATTAAAATGTAAGAATACAGAAGCAGATAGGGTTTTAATAATAAACATGATAATAAGTAAAAATGGAGTATACCATGAAGAAAACCTGTTATATACTAATAATATAAAGGATAAAAAACTGTACGATAATGTTATATTGTACATCACTAAAAGTATGATAAAATGTTATAAAGGTTTGGAAGAAAATTGAAAACTTTTTTTAACGTATAACAAGTACTCTTGTTTATTTTAAAAAAAATTAATAATCAAACAACTTTAAATATAGATGCTGATTACTAACAGGACCCAAGTATAACCTCTGTGGGAGTTGGGACCCAGTAGGCCCTCCCATTAGGAGAGAGGTGGTTCGTAAAGGCGACCTGGGACCTATACACTCACATGTTAGAAAGGCCAGCCTCACAAAGTCATACGCAATGTATTTGGATCCATAACAAGAAACTTCAAAAAAAAATAAATAATAATAATAACAACTAATAATAGAAAGAATTCGCAGTGCTAACATAATCTAACCAGGTACACAGGAACAAAATGGATACAGACATAAAAAACAGGGGGGGGGGGTATGTGACTCAAAGTAGGATATCAGGACGAGTGACACCGACGCTACATGGCTAACGCGAAGTAGTAAGGGTCACATCAGAGTACCCGAAAAATGATGCATAACCAAATAAACATCACAAAACAAGAAAACAAGGGGAAAACAATATTATGTACTAATAACTGCGAAATTCTATCCTGCCTACACGCACCTCATACACACAAACCATTACCAATCCTTTTGTTGTTGTTTTTTTAATTTTTTTTTATATACATACATATTTTGTCGCATAAATGAAAACAAAATTTGGAAATTTTAAATGTGGTCTTTGGAACCATAGTATAAAGGAGACAGGGGGAGCACAAGTATGGCCCATGGAGGGGGGGGGGGAAGGTATCATATAAAATAAACTTGCAGAACCTAAGGATACCTCCGACACGGGCCAAAAATATGCGCCACCAGCCTCCAAAGTTAAATCTCCATCAAGAGAATAGATTAACTTTTCAGAACCTGTTTATATATATATATATATATATATATATATATATATATATATATATATATATATATATATATATATATATATATTTTACTTCTTCTTAAAAGTAAATAACAACTATAACCGAATTTGGAAACTAAAGCCAGTCCAAACAAGAATACAGGGATTTATAGCATACGATAACACAAATATAGCAAACACACATATAGCATACACTGGACTTATAAAATATCCCTGGCAAGGATCACTAAAAACATTTTATAACATGGCAAGGAAACCAGCCGCAAGGGCAATACCTGAGGAGGGGAGTACAAGCCATAGAGTAAATTTCTGTCGGCCTAGGGTGGAACGATTGGGAACCTGGAAACGGGATTCAAATCAAGTACGCCCATCTAAAAACATATACAAGAGGAACCCTAGTCCAAAAAGTAAAAATAAAATTTCTTTTCAAAATTCTTTTTGAGTTTTTCAAAACCCACAACAGCAGACTTATGGGGGTACATACAGATATAAAAAAAACTTTAAAAAAATTTCGGCACAAAAGGAGGACACCTTAAGGGCTGATAGCTTAACACTGCTAGAGGTCCAAGAGGGGTCCACACAAAATTTTTTTTATTTAGTTCTGTATCGCGTGTTTCAGTGACTAAAATAAGATAATTGACATATACATATACAGAACACGTAATCCTAACAAAATAGAATACTCATATTGATACGGGAATAAACAGGGTAGTCGTCTAAACAAATATTACGTCTCACAAACAGGGATTGAAGGGACACAACCGTGTAACATAGAACAAACGAAGATATCGGACCACAACGCTGTCAGTATAGTGATAAACGTTAAAACCTAATGAAATGGGGACAGGGCAATTGGAAATTTAATAACGCAGTATTGGAGGAGGAAGAGTACGTATAAAGAAAATAAAAACAACATTAAAACAACTCATAAACAAAAGTAACAATATATTTTGAAGAATGGGAAAGTATGAAAAAGGAAATCAAAACAAACACAAAGAAATACTGTACTATTAACAACAAACAGCGGAAAGGGATGTATCATAATATTAAAAAATAATGAGGTAAATGAGGAAGATAAGAAGAAAGCACAGAAACTATACGAAAAATTACAAGAATACAAAGTCAAAGGGACACAAATCAGAGCGGGCACATTTACAAAAATGCATACTAAAGCACAGGGTATATACAGAAGCGAGGAGATACAAAAAAAGTGGGGTAAGGAAATACAAATATTGAAGGTCTATGGAAAAATAATGTACTATACAACAAACGAGAAGATATAATAAGATAAATACATGATTTGTTTTAAAAAAATGTACACCAAGCAAAATACAACAGGAGGATATAAATGAATATTGTGATAGTGTAACATTTGTACAAATCACGGAAGAACATAAATATAAATGTGATACCTTTATAACATGAAAAGAGATAGAGCAATCTATTTCACAACTCAGCAAAAGGAAGTCACCAAGATCTGTTGGACTCGCATTAGAATTCTATACAAAATTTCAAAAAGATTTAGTCCCTATATTGGAATTTGATTACAATAACATCTTTCTAAACAAAGAAATGACAAAGCAACTAAAAGAAGGAAGTATAACACTAATATACAAAGAAAAAACTGGAGAACTGTTTCACTTTTAAACACTGATTATAAAATTTTAAGTAAGATATTAGCAAATAGGCTAAAAGCATGCATGGGGAAAACAATAAATATTAATCAAAGCTGCGGGGAAAAGGGAAGAAATATTATAAATAATACACTAAATATACAAGCAGTAATTGAATATGTACAATATAAATGGGAAAAAGGGGGCAATGCTACTATACGATCAGGAGAAAGCCTTTGATCGTATAGAACATAGTTATATAAACAAAATACTAAAGACGTATGGATTCGGAAACAACTACTGTCAATGGGTAAAAATGTTATATAAGAACATAACTTCAACAGTTCAGGTAAATGGAGCCAAAACTTAAAGATTTAAAATAGAGAAATCAGTAAGACAGGGATGCTCACTGTCAATGCTATTATATGTATTAGCCATTGAAATACTATGTGTAAAAATAAATAGCAATAAACATATACAAGGTATTAAAATACCAAATTTAGAGAAAGAACTCAAAATGCTACAGCACGCAGATGACTGCACCAATTTTATACAAGATGGATTTTCATTTAAACATCTAGATAAAGAATATCAAGATTTTGGCAAGGCATCTGGCTCCAAAGTCAATCATGATAAAACGGAGATACTCCTAATTGGAAACTGGAGAGGTAATCACCCCGGGATTCCACCAGACCTAATAAAAGAGCAGGTGAAAGCTCTGGGTGTAATATACGGGAAAGATGCTATAGAAGCAAACTTTAAAAGAATTCTAGAAAAAGTACGTGAGCAGATTGAAATATGGTTACTCTCACCAATAAATGTAATGGAAAATATTCAAGTCGCTCACACTTAGATATAGCCAGACGTGGTACGTACTAAACGTGATAAATCTTAAGGAAACTATGCTAGAAATAATGGAAAAAGAGTTTATATACTTTTTATGTGGAGAAAAAAAAATACATTACATCCCTAGACAATTTTTATATAAACCAAAGAAGGAGGGAGGACTAGGAATACCTCACCTAAAGTTGAAGAAAATTACAAACATAATAAATAGAATACGGAATGTAACAAACAATAAAAGCTATGCATGGGCAGCAATTTATATATATTTCTTTGGTTATATCCTGAACAACAAACTAAAAGTATACAGAAACAACAAACTAACGAAATGAATAGAACCTTCCAGAAAAATGGGATTTATCAAAAATATAATCTTACAATATAGAAACAAAAATCTTATATGGACAGAAAAGGATGACCACAATATATACAAGATCGGAAATAAAGAAGCTAATAAAAAGGTGTGTTTTATAGTGGAACTTAATAATCCAGATGTGCAATGGGTAGGAGTGTGGACAAAATGGGACACAATATACTCAACCACCAAGCAAAGCTACATGTACAAATATTTGCATGATACCTGGTTAACGGGAGAGGTAGCTTGTAACAGACATTTAATAAGGAAAATGTCCGTATGCCCTTTATGTAACAAACAAATATATACAAAAAAGATCGATTAAATTCTAAAGAGACTCAGAATGAAAGACGACTGATTATTAATAAAATACAAAACAGATATGGCGCTGTGTATAACAAAAATATACTGTATATAAGCAACAAAGAGAATACTCAAATATATAATGAAGTAATTACCTCCATTACAAGCCTACATTACAAGTTTAATGAAGAGATGTGGGATAATAACAATCCATGCAATCCTTTAGAATAATACAAAATTAATAATAAATAATTATATGCTTATATTCATTTCCTAAGTAAGAATATTTACGATAATATACAATAGACCAAAACATTAATATTATATTTGTGGAAAAAACACAAACACACAAACACTGAGGAGAGAATGACCAGTAAGCCTCTCCACCAGGGGGATGTTCGCGGAGGCGGCCTGGATCCAACTTACTGCAGTGTTCGGAAAACACAAATAATACTTTCGATCAGATAAAATACTTTTAGTGCTATAATTTCTAAGTCTTAATGTGGAAACTAGACTTAGTAAAATACGGCACGGGATTCAAATATAAGAAATATGGCAGATACAGCATTTATGTACATTTCGTACACTAAATTTCCAAATTGATAGGGCAATAGGAAAATTTGATTTAACTGATTAAATTTGACCGCAATTACAATATGTGGCTAACACACAATTGGTATTAGGGACCGCCCGACTTAGTTTAACTGGGCAGAATTTGATCATGTATGTACGTTACTGACGTTTCAGCTTCCGTCACTCTTCGCGCTTTCGCTTGCTTAGTCCGTGCCGCCTTTTCCGCTCCTGACTGACTACTTCAAACAATTCTATCAACAACGTGCGCTATAACGCGCACTCATATACCTGTAAACATTGTG
Organism: Margaritifera margaritifera; assembly: GCA_029931535.1. NCBI lineage: Eukaryota > Metazoa > Mollusca > Bivalvia > Unionida > Margaritiferidae > Margaritifera > Margaritifera margaritifera. Next base: position 4,391,451 of record JAQPZY010001646.1, read on the forward strand.
GTTCTAGTCCTATGTACAGGTATATCAACACACCTTACGATTTCGTGCGTTCAATGATCCCTTTCGTGGGGCAACCATGCATTGACTGTAGGGTGTGTTAAATGTACTACCTCTCCAATAGCGCGCATTCAATTTAACCCCCTTAATTGTGGGGAACCATGCTGCGCTGGAGGGGTGTACATTTCTAAGTGTCAGGTGTGTTACGAACTGCTAACACTCCTGACAAAACAGAAATGTGTTAAATCACATATTTAATCCCCCTATGCGTGCTTCGCACGCATAGGGGGTATATAGTCGTACATGCCCGAAGGACGAACACGACTCAAATTCAAAAATCAATCAATCAGCATTAATTGAACAATAGTAAACTAATAATAAATAATTATGCTAAACATTTAATTTACATTTATTATCTAAATACGACTACTGATATAGAAAAATATTAGGAAATAAAAATTATACCTTTGAATTTATAACCAATACTCCTAACTGGTAAAATTTTATTTAAAAAAAACTGATTTTGGAAGATACAATACTAACCGAGCAGTCGTGCCTGCCTGGAACGGAGGAGAATGGGTAGCGGAGGGGAAGGGAAGGGAAGGTAAACTCTTTCCATTAGGAGTAGAGTACCTCTATAGGGACCCGGTTGGCCACTCCCCAGGGGCTGCATACCTCCCCCTCCAACAAGAGAGAGACACGACTGTTCAAAAATAACAAACTAACGTAAAGTACTCGCATCGCAGAAATTAACATAACCTAACACAATAGAAAAACAGACATCAATACAGGGGGGGATTATGTCCTTCCAAGTAAGTAATGAGGACGGGTGACACCTAGGCTATCAGGCTTACCCGAGGTAGTACGGGTTACGCCAGAGTTACTGAAAAAGGATGGCATAATATAAATAACATAAACAAAACAACAATACGAGGGGATACAGAAACTTTTACTAAAAACTGAGAGTACTAAAATTAGTAAACCATACAGATCAACATACATAACACAAACAACTTTTGTTTTTCTTTTCTTGTTATATTTTTTCATTTTGATAAGAAACACCAAATATAGCAAATCGCTTTGAAATCAAAACTTGATAGCAATGATCTTAAGACCAACATAATCAGAGATTGGGGGAGAGCAGAGTATAGCCACTGCGATGGAGAGGGAGCGGTTATACCATTCCCTTAAGGACATGGTTGTCCGGAGCACAGCCCAACCGCCTCTCTGTCACCAGCTGGAAATGACTCACCCCCTACCTCACTTTTGAAAATGAATGTACTTTGTTTTTATTTTTGTAATAAATTAGTACAACATGCAGCCAGTCCAAACAAAAACACAGAAAGTTTATAGCAAATACAGAACAGTATACCAACACACACCTAAAGCACACATTGGACGATAGATCCCTGGCAAGGATCACTATAAATACCACATTCAAACATGGTTTTCGACGTAAAGGGCCGAATGGCCGCACACGTCGTTAATCAAACGAAGGAAATGGCAAGGAAACCAGCCGAAAGGTGTAATGCCTGAGGAGGGGAGTACCAGCCAATGTAAAGTATCTTTAGGACCAGGAGCAGAACGAATGGGGACCTGGAGACGGGAACCCAAACAAGTACGCAACCATCAAAAATAAGATCAACCCTAATCAAAAACAAAATAAATGAATTTTCTTCTAAATTCTTTTTGATTTTTTTTATAAAATACCCACAACAACAGACTATGGGGACAAACTAAAAGAAACTAGATTTTATAGAAAACCTAACTGATTATGTACAGCAATTTTCAATGGAAAATCGGATAACTGGCGGAGATTTTAATTGGATCGATAGAAATATAGATAGATGCGCAGGATTTAATAAAACATATAAATCACTAATACCTCATATCGGAAATTTCATAGCTAAAAATAATATAATAGATCCATACAGATTTCTTCATAAAGAGAAAATAGAATATACCCAGATATATGGAAATAATCAGAGAAGTCGTCTGGATAAATTCTATGTGTCAAAAATAGTAATAAAGTCAATAATGGAATGTGAAATTAAACAAATAAACATATCAGACCATAAGGCCACTGCTGCACTCATAAATGTAAAAAATAGAACCAACTGGAAAATCAACAATTCAATTCTAGCAGATGAAGAATATAGAAGACTAATTACAGACATGTTACAAAAAATGCATATATAATGAGTCAAAATATACTAAACGAATGGGAAAGAATAAAAGAACAAATTAAAATAAGAACAAAACAATATTGTACCATAAAACAGAGTCAAAGGAGGGGTGATGGAAAAAAAGATGAAGCATAATATTAAATAATAGTGAATCAACAAGGGAGAAAAAAAATGAAGCCAGGAAACAGTATAACAAAATTCAAGAATATAAACTGCAATGAACAAAAACAAAAGCTGGAAAATTTAGTAATCTGTTCAATAAAACCAGTGGGATACACCGAAGAGAGGAGATAAAAAAAGGGCAAAGACTACGGAAGCTTTAAAGAATAAATGATATCATAGTCACCAATAAAAGAGACATATAAGACGAAGTGTATAAATACTATAGAATTACATGAAGAAGACATTAATAAATACTGTGAAAATATAAACTTTGAAAAAATCACTGAACAAGCAAGAACAAAGTGTGATAATTTCATAGATGCATATGAAATAACAAAAGCAATGAAGCAAGTGAAGGGACAACGCCTGGTTCAGATGGATTATCATCCAATTTTTACCAAACTTTTCAGACGCATTTGGTTTCAATACTTGAATATATATACAACAATATTTATATCCAAAAAGAGATGACAACCCAAATGAAAAAAGGAGCGATAACTCTAATTTCCAAGGGGAAAGGGGATTTAGAAAATTTAAAAAAATTGGAGACCCATTTCTCTTATGAATACCGATTATAAAATATTTAGTAAGATTTTAGAATAAAAGCATGTATGGGAACGATAATTAATATCACTTAGAACTATGGGGAAGAGGGCAGGCAGGAACATCATGAACAATTGTTTAACGATACAAACAACAATAGAATACTTACAGGTCCTTAGTTCTATACAATGAAGAGAAAGCTTTTGACCGCATAGAGCATAAATATATAGAGACCATTTTTAACAAATTTGGTTTTGAAAATTAATTCTGTAATTGGATAAGAATATTATATGCAAGCATACATTAACCAGTACAAATTTATGGTGCACACACAAAATACTTTAATATTGAAAGATCAGTGAGACAGGGTTGTTCCCTGTCAATGCTATTATATATAATAGCAATTGAAGTGTTATGAGTTAAAATAAACAATAATAGGAATATAAAAGGTATAAAGTTACATAACTTAGAAAAATAATTAAAATTGATACAGCATTCAGATGACTTTACGAATTTTATATCCGACGAATACTCTTTTAAACATCTAGAAAAGGAATTCGGTGATTTTGGCAAAACAACCGGATCCAAAATAAACCATGATAAAACTGAAATACTACTCGTAGGAAATTATAGATGGAACCACCCAGGGCTCCCCCCCAAAACTCATAAAAAAACCCCAGGACAGAGCCCTAGGAATAAGCTTTGAGAAAGACTCAATGAGTAATAAACAAATATTTGACAAAGGACAATCAAATATAGAAATATGATCGTATTCTGGATTAAATTTAATTGAAAGAATTCAGTTTGCTGAGACCTATATATATAGCCTCTGGGACAGAGGGGGACGGGTATACCACACCCACCAGAGGTCGTGGTTGCCAGGGTGACACCCATCCAATCCTCTGTCAGAAACTAAAAATGATGCACCCCCTATCTCGATTATATAATCTCAGTTGTAGAGATTTCTATAAATTTTATATTTTATTTTTCTTCTACATAAATGTTAAATCAAAACTAAAACAAGATTTGACCAATCACAGCCAGTCCAAACAAAAAGACAGGGGTAATAGCAGACATCAAAACATATATAGCATATATACATGTAGCACACACTGGACTAATACAGATGGGGCCCCGGGTGGCCGAGTGGTCTAAGGCGCTCGCCTTTACAGATGAGCACATGGTTGACGATGCTACAAGGTAGCATTTGGCAGATGTTACAATGTAACTTTGACGTCATAATGTGGGGCCCCGGTGGCCGAGTGGTCTAAGGCTCTTGCCTTTACAGATCACTGACATCTCATCTCTGTCCTCATGGGTTCGAGTCTCGGGCTCGGCCAACGTGGGTATGTGAGAAAGCTTGCCAGTCTTCTCATTCGGGTGTGACTCTGGCTGTCTGGAGAGTTCAACGTGGGCTCCACTCTGCTGGATGATCTGCTTGATTAATTCACCACCTTTTCCAGTAACTAAGCCACACTTGTCAGCTGGTACGGATGTGGTTTGGTAATTTCCATCATCATATCCTCTACTCATACGTCTCCATGACCCACCGGACGAAAATCCCTCTCGTCCTCCACCAGAGAAACTTGTCCGTTGAATGAGATTGAGCATGCTGGCTGCTTGCTGTACTCTGTCTTTGGGACCTGTGATGGCACAGGCTCTCTCGGGGGGAATATCCATCATCTTGCTGGAACTGTACTTTGGCTCCAGTTTCAGCTTGAATCTTCTTGATCATTTCTCCTCCCTTACCAATTACAATACCAACTGATGTTCGAGGGACATCAATTTTTGACTCTGAAAGTTTGAATTAATGACTTTTTCCTCCTTTCATATTTGGTCAATTCTTCCTATTCGGCACTAAAACTGTTGTAGAAAAAAATCGGAGCAAATAGAATCTAAACTAAGTGTGATGCAGTTATCAAAGCGTTTGTTTTTCTTCAGTTGCCATTTAACACCTACCAAAGTGATTAAGTGTGACAGTCTAATATTGTAGGGCACACTGTTATATTGACATCATGTGTCCCGGGTACACTAATCTCCTAAGAGAGTCAAACTGTTTTGCATGAAGCTGCGAAAAACAGTCCAATAAGGAAGTTCTGTTTTACTTCAGAAAATAATAATATAAACAATTACAAAATACCCGTATCTAATAAATCAAGTCTAATATAGACGATGTTCTGGCGTATTCTAATGTTTGTGGTGTAAGGTCCGTCCATTTGTGTGCTATTCAGTTAGTAGTCCGGTAGATCGGTATCAGTTTACGAAGTTACGTGTGCATGACGCACTTTTTGATCGTACAGTGAGAGTCGGCGGAAGAGAAAAGCTTTTGATATCATAACATCAGGATCTGTGTTTGTTCTATTATTGCTTTCTCCCTTGGGAACCGTTTTCCAATAGTGTCGATTGATGGACTGTACCCCTTCAGATAACAATGTAGGAGAACAGTTCACAAGGGAGAAGGCAATACTAGACTTAGCATTTTACATTATGTAATTTGAAATCATATTACCTTGGCGCGTTTCAATCGTGCCCGCTGAAACAGGTGCAATGACCGTAGCCAGGTGCAGTATCCCGGAATCAAGGAGAAATACATACTGTTCTAAAATAAATCCCTGTAGTTAGTCACTTGGAACTTGAGAATTGACCATGTGATGTGCTACATTGAGAGTTTCAATGTGTTTCTTGTCATTTTCCTGTCCCGATATAATAGTTTGTATTATCAAAGTAGAGAAACCTGTCTTTAGAGTACACGATTTTGTCCTTTATGGACGGTGTCCTTTATATAGAGGTTCAATACATCAAGTAAATTTGGCAAACAAATAGTTCATAAAGGTCCTTAATGGCAGGGTATCATATATGGAGATATGTTCTTAGACAAGCTTCACTGCAAGACCATTTATGGTATACCACTTCACCATTAGTATAGTAATACACCATATGCAATGTACAAATGGTTAAAAGTCTTTTCCTTCAATAATCCATTTATTATCGTTATTCTTACATGATCAATTACAAGGTACATAAACTATATACAACCCACCCCACCCCGCCCCGTCCACCAAACAGAGATTTTAAACACGAGAAAACCCTGTACTCAAATAGCATGTGAAATTCCAATGTTCGAGTTCAGATAGCATTACAAAAATGCAGGATGTCAAAGAAGCATAAACAGGCACAATCATGTAGAAATATGACTTTGATATCACATCTGTGTTAGTCAAATATGAAATATGAAGATTAATAGTATAACAGTTTGCTCTTGCATGTTCTAAGAACGTTAATATATAAATTTGGGCAATTAAGAAAGGAGCACGTCATACAGTCTTTTCGGCAAGCTAATTAGGCTGTCGATGATCGATACTTTACCCGCTATGTAATGTAATTCTCCATGAGAAAAATAAAGCGTTTAAACACATCACTTAGTACAGTAAGAGCCTGTCATTCTTTAGATAAACGAGGGCATTTAGTTAAAAATAATGCCAGTACACAAGAACGTAGATATTGATTTTGATAGGCACTAATAGCGTGTTAAACTGACGTAATTTGGTAATTAAACTACAAATTCATTTACAAAAAAAAGTAAGTTACACCAGAAATGTGATGATGTGCTGTTAAGCCTTTACATATGCAGACATACATACATACATACATACATACATACATACATACATACATACATACATACATACATACATACATACATACATACATGCATGCATGCATGCATGCATGCATGCATCATGCATGCATGCATGCATGCATGCATACATACATACATACATACATACATACATACATACATACATACATACATATACATACATACATACATACATACATACATACATACATACATACATACATACATACATACATACATACATACATACATACATACATACATACATACAGGTATGAAAGCACAGCACGTGCTGTTTCTCATCTGAAGTGAGATACTGATCTTATGTCTGGCGGTATATATCATTTCACGGAATTTTCAGTCTGCTGCTAGACAGTAAATGGCGCATCATAGGAGACATATCTTTTGGATATAAATCAAAAGATGCGAAAAAATGCATTAAACCTGAGCGTATCAATATATTGTATAAACTGGCTTGGATGGCGAAAGGTCAATTCTTGGAATTAACCAAAAGCAGGAACCTTATCAGTTGGTAGGCACTTTTTCAGGAAATTCCTTGAATAACACTCATTTAAAAATGGGAAAGCATTTTCGTTCTTTATTTCTTTTTTGTGTAGACTTTATCCATTAATTCTTATGACAAATCAATTACTTTACGTTATCGGGGAAGCGGTGGAACCTGTTCGAAGATTGAACTGATGAAAAGAATCTTCTCTGTTAATCAAATATTCCGATAAAAACACAAAAAAACAAAAAACTCAAGTGTAGCCTGAAAGCGTCAAAGAGTTCCAAACGACGAGTAAGTGTTGGAACAGTAAATATGGCTCAAGGGAAATAACTCGTAAATTACTATTCTAGTACTTTATAAATTATTGCACGAGGAAAACAATCCTAGCCTGAACATATATTTCCTTATGTATGTATGTATGTATGTATGTATGTATGTATGTATGTATGTATGTATGTATGTATGTATGTATGTATGTATGTATGTATGTATGTATGTTTAATACTTTGTTGAAACATCAATAAACTTATATTTCCAAAATTGTGCTAAATCCATACCAAACTAAATCCATATGAATACGGTAAATTTTTTTTTACATGTATTACCCATGAAATGTGATTATTGTTATCAATACTCTTTAAAGTAAGATAACAAGTATATGAATGACTATTTTGATTAATGTGAATAGCCATAATTTAATACATCATGTATAATAGGTAACATATACTGGATCTCTGCTACATTCTCCAGCTGCATATATGCATTATTCGTAGAGGATGAAACATTAAGGTACCGTTTTGAAAACGTATGTTGAACTTTTTTACTTTTGAATATTCATAGCACCAGAATTCTGAACCATTGCACACATTTTGGTATGACCGTTCTATCAAAAAGTTGAAAATTTGAGAACTACGGAACCAACCAAGGTTACGATGATATCTAAATATACATTCAATTGATTTCTGAGCCTGAATAAGTCAATGCATGTTTACCTGTACCCTATACCAGTTTCGAGGTGAAAACCAAACTCATATCTTTATACACGGAAACACACTGAATTAAATGACCTTTCCTTTATAATACAATTTGCTTCTCTCTCTCTCTCTCTCTCTCTCTCTCTCTCTCTCTCTCTCTCTCTCTCTCTCTCTCTCTCTCTCTGGACATTCCACTATTTCGGAAAACAATTCTTGTTGTTCTTTCTGGGTTGATTTTCATACCTGTTTTTTGGAGAAAAAAATAATCTCAAATGTTTGTTTGTGTCTTTAATATAATTTCTGTTTCAGCCAATTTACAACACCATAGGCATACAAAATTGCAAACATACCCTCTATGTTTTCATTTATAAAGATACGATACGAATATACTCCATTACAAATCGGGAGTCTTAATACGTGATTTTAAACTAGCAAGGAATAATTTAGGTTTATACCTGAATTTACACAGAATACTTGTAGTAATAATGAGAACCAAGGTTTGACATGATACATGGTACTAACTGCTTAATAAAAATTGACAAATAAACATTTAATGCTTTGACAAATACTTTTGTACAATTGATTGTAGAATAAAAATATTGCTTATAATTCGTCTACAATATTATTATCATCAGATCATGTACTTAATCTGGTATTAAATACTTTTTAATGAAAAATCTACACAATACATCTATTAACGAAATACCACTGTATTTGTTGGGATCTTGAACTGGACATTTGTTTACGTAATGGACAAATTATAACATAATTCTGTTCTTCAGGAAATTTATCAGAATAAAATATTGAGTGGAACAGAATCAGTTAGAAGGGAGAAATATCCGTGCAAGTCTCCTTGAACATGTCGAGTACCAACTTGTCAGGTTCGCTAGATTTTCCCCGAAGAAATATTTTGATACCATGCACAATTTCTTCAGTAGTAACTGGTTCGTTCAAAATTTCACAACTATATCGATTGATTTCAATGTTTTGATATTTTGTGCATCATCGCTTGAATTGCCTTCGAAATCTCCAGCAAGTAAATTTCTAAAAATAATAGAACCTGATGTGAGTTTTAACCTCACCCTCCTTTTTGCTGTCGTATGGTATAACTTTATGTTTACATTTATTTGAAAGGTTTATCTTCCTAAGGTTTTTGTGAAATTCTTAAATTTTACATTTTCAAATATTACTTTTAGCACCACATATCCACTATTGTGTTGAGGTGCCGAAAACGCTAGTACATACTTCTACATCGTATAGTAACCATTCATGCAGCCATATATCATATTGCTGGAGTGAAGAATAAGTAAGAATGAAATGAAACAACTCGGTTTGCAAATTTCATGTTTAATGATCATATTTAATACTCGACCAGCAGTTTCAAATCGTCAGTGGTACCGTGAATTTAGCATCATCTGAAAAAGAAAGACGTGGAATATCAAATAGTGATGATAATGATGATCAATGTGGAACATGATGATGACGACGACGACGACGACGACGATGATGATGATGATGAGATAAATTAGAAGAAAAACAGCACTATCAGTCCACGAACGCTTGAAAAACTTAAAGTTAGATGTATGCAGTAAAGAATTATATCTGCTTCACTCCTTTCGCGGCCAACATAGCACCACTCTAACTTATCCCGTCATTCCCAAAGAAGACGTATCATTTATCTTTATAAGGTTTTTGTGCAATTTTTAATTTTTACATTTTTAGAATTTACTTTTGGCACCACATAACCACTATTGTGCTAAGTTGCCTCGAACGCTACTACGTATTGTTACATCGCATAGTATGCATGCATCAGATTAAAACCGTCATTGGTGCCGTGAATTTAGCATCATCTAAAAAGGAAAGACGTGGAATATCAAATAGTGATGATGATGATGATGATGATGATAAATTAGAAGACAAAATAGCAAAATCAGCACCAGAACCTATGAAAAAAATTAACAGCTAGATGTATGCAGTAAGGAATTCTGTCTGCTCCACTTCTTTCGCGGCCAACATAGCACCGCCCTAACGTATCTAGCCATCCTCCTATATCACAATTTTTATGATTTTCGAACCTGTTTATATATCTATTTTCATCATACCACAAACAAAAATTCCCCAAACACCACTTATTGGAACTTTTTTTCAACAATGTACACAAAAATGAGCCACTGCATTCCCAAAATTCCCTTTGTCTGAATATTTGTTAAGAAATGTCCCCCAAAATGGCCAGCACGAGAAAAAAGTAAAAGCTTATTGCCATGTACATCAACGGCATATCTATCCTACTTCAGGATTCAGTAAAATCCTTCAAGTCGTTGACAAGCTGAATTCTCAAAAATACTGATCTTTTGAAAGTGTTCTAAAAAGTTTCTACTCAAAAGGGACAGATTAACGCATCTACACCAACCATATGTCTACAATGTTCCAATAAAAGTATATCCAAATGATGTGGGAGAAGTAGCGAGGACGAATAGTGGATTTCTACAAAATCCCTTTTTTTAAAAAGATTTTTGAAAAAATGTCTCTAAAAATGGGTCGGAGTAAAAAAGGAAAACCATTGTTGCCCATAAACACCAGGCACATATCTACCGTATAAGATTTCGGTAAAATTTTTCAAACAATGTGCGAGAAGCTATGATTACGATCTAAATTCCTAAAATACTCCTTTTTCGGGCAATTGTTTAAAGAAATTTCCCCAAAACTGGGCTAGAGGAAATAAGTTAAACTTATTCCGCGTCTACACCAGACACAAAACTAGCCTTTCGATAAAAATCTTCCAACCGGTGTGGGAGGAGTAGCGAGGGCAAAGTCAATTTCAAAAATACCCATTTTCTTTTAAAATTTTTCAAAACAAATGTCCCCCAAAATGAGTCAGAGAAAAAAAGTAAAACTTTAGTGCACATCTAGACCAACAACCCATCTAGGGCACAGAGTTTAAACAAAATATTCAAAGAGGTGTGGGAGAAGTAGCGATCACAAACTGACTGCCCCAAATACTTCTTTCCGACAAGTTTTCATAAAATGTCACCAGAAACGGGCCAGAAGAAGAAAGTAAAACTTGGCTGCGCTTCTACACTAACCACCTATCTAGTCTACACGGTTTCAATGAAATCTTCTAAGCAGTGTGGGAGAAGAGGCGATGAAGAACTCAATTCCCAAAATACCCCATTTGTCAAGAAATTTTGATTGGTGAGAGGAAAATAAAAAAACATTCTTGCACTTCTACACCAACCACACATCTCAATCGAGACACAGCTGCATTCTGAATCGTACCCCAATTTCAGTCGCGGAAAGCAATTACCTGAAACAGCTACAGTCTAGCTCAGCATTATATAAGCCCTTCGTACCTTACAATTTTCAAACCATACCTTCCTCCTTCCGCGTACCTCGCCCAGGCCAGCGCAGGTCGGCACCTCAGTGTGTCCTTAGGTGCAGCACTTAGCGCCCATTACCTCGGCATGATATAGCCGACCGTGTGTTAAAAGTGTCATTAAAACCAACAAAACAAATATCCGTTCGCTCATACTTTTGTAATATGGAAAAAAAGTAGTCGTCAAATGCGAGTGTTAAATGCATTCTATTTTTGGGAGACAGTGCAGCCTAATGCATATGATGAGGTGCAAGCGTATAACGCAGTCTTTCGCACAGGTAAAACGGTCATTTAATATATACTGTACACAACATGCAAGATAACTACCGCTACGACGGATAGTAGGCTATAATTAAAATAATAAGTAGACGAAACCACGATGACATAATTCTTAAACATTTAGAGTCTATACATTGTTCTAGACATTTTTCGTATGTGCCAAAATTTCGACAATAATTCAGTCGGAATAGAAGTGTCGTTACCAAGAACATTTCTTTGATTCCTATTTTGAAAGTATTTAAGATGTCAGCAATTTGACTAATATTTATTTTAAAAAACGACGTAATGTAGACATTAATATTATTATTGCAATACAACAAAAATAACTCCTAAAAAATAAAAGAAAGATGAAATTTATATATAAATTATTATTATTATTATTTGTTGATTTCAAAATTGGAGTTAATTTCTTAATTTTAAGATTCTGAAAATAAGTGTCAGCCATCATTTTAAATTATTTCTATTTTACTTGTATTCGTCATTACATTTTATTAAAATGTTTCTCGAGTCATCTGAATCTTTTAATAATTAATTAGATTCCACATTAATAGTTCTTTATCTCTCCTATAATAATAATAATAATAATAATAATAATAATAATAATAATAATAATAATAATAATTATTATTATTATTATTATTATTATTATTATTATTTCTAAATTACCTATTTTTGAAAATGTAGTCAAATGCTGACATTTTAAATACTTGCGAAATATGAATTTAATTGTTTTTTAATGTATAGGGTTATGCTACATTTATTCAGATTGCATTATTTTGGATTACTTACCTTATACTAAGCTATTTGTAGTCTCCATAAGCCAGTGTAAACATTAATTACCTTCCAGAAATAAGTTCAGACTAAAGCGCTTTTGATAACTAAATGTTAGCCCCTTTTCTAAATCAAGGTTTCTTTTTTTTGTTGTTGTTTTTTTCTTCTTTAATTTATAGAATGTACATTTTAACTTTTAAACCTTTTAACTTTTAATTGGCACTATATGGCCAGTACGTACTTAAATACCTACTTTACGTACGTACCTAGGTACGTACCAGATATATAATAATAAAAAAGAACAATTATATCAAAGTATAGGTACTATACTGAGTTCAATACAAACCAGAGATTCATGTTTTACATTATTTTATTTCAATCATTCTTCATAAAATATGCTTAAGTAGCTATTACAATTTTCTACCCATAGAAGCCAGATTTTACTGGGTAAAAGAAACAGGCTTTGAGTAACCTTGGAGTAACAACAAGTTACATGCATAGTACTTGCATCTATAATTACCTTGATTAGCAACTAAAGGTGAGACCTCCCATGAAAAACATGCAGTCCGCTTATCTAATTCCTACACTCCTCCACATGTACAATACAGAGCTAATATGATGAAGGCAGGATACTACAATAAACAATGTATAGTCATTAATACTTAATCAATATATTTATTCCTACTTCCAACTGCACTGGTCGAAAACGTACCTTCTGGGTAGAGTAGGATGTATATAGTATCGAAGAATGTATCTTGTCATAAAAACACTGAACCCATGTTAGTTAAGCATAAATGTAGGTCTAAGTGACTTCCTTTTTTGTAATTATCCAGTTTCGTGATTGGAACATAAACAGCAACCAATAAATGAACTTTAAACAGAAAATGTCAACAAAGTGAATAAAGCATGAAATTTAGGTCACATAGACCTCTTTGTGCAATAAGGATAAAGAACTTATCAAGATTCATTCCCTCAAATAATGTTTCATGATTCAAGGTAGGATAGTATGCATATAATATATGCCCAAAACTCATGTGGTCATTAGCCAAGAGCTAAAACTTAGCAAAAGCCAGTAATTGATGAAATATAGGTCACGATGACCTTCTTTTCTTGAAAGATTGTAATGGTAATAGATATGCATATCATCATCAATTTCACGATTTTAGCATGAATAGTGACTAAGAAACATCAAACACAAAATTTAACCAAAGTAAGTAAAGCGTAAAATAGGGGCCATAATGACCAACTACTGAAATTAAGGTGTAGTGCTCATCAGGATGCATCCCCTTACCAAGTTTCATGATTCTAGATAGGATGGCATGTACATAACGTGCAAAAATCACACGTGGTCATTAGCTAAATGCAAAAACTTGACCTAAGCCAGTATAATGTGATATGTTGGTCACAGTGACATTTTGTGTATGGGCGTGGTACTAATAGTTGTTGTTGGTTGGTTTTGAACGGTACTCTTAATACATTATTGCCTATATCATTCTGAGGAAATGGGAGCTAAATGTTTTTCCAAGGACACACTGAGGCAGCTGAGCCGTGCTGGCTTGGCGGGTTTTGAACCAGCGATCCTTAAATTACGAGTCCGACGCTCTACCATCTAAGCTACCGCGGCTCTCGGTACTAAGAGAGATGTATATACTCATTTAGTTTAATGATTAAAGCATGAAAAGTAAAAACACACAATTTGACCAAAGTCAGTGAAACATGAACTATGGGCCATAGTGACCTACTTTTAAGATGAGGATATGGTACTCAACACGATGCATCCTTCCACCAAGTGTCTTGATTCCAGGTATAAAAGTATTATACAGGAGGTAAATAAAAACAAACAAACAAACAAACAAAAACGTGGTCATGAGCTAAACGCAAAAACGTAACATAAGCTAGTAAATGGGAATGTTGATCACAGTGACCTTCCTTTGTTTTATGGATGTGGTATTAATAGAGATACATACACTCATCAAGTTTGATGAATCTTGCATCAACAGTGCTTGTTATTGACCTCCGATCAGTGAAGCGTGAAATATGTGTCATAGTTTGATGACTCTGAACAGAACTTGAGAAACAAACTTAAAACAAAATTTACCAAAGACAGTGAAGTGGGAAATATGAGTCACAGTGACCTACTTTTGTGATGAAGATGTAGTACGCATCACGATATATTCTCTCATCAAGTTTTATGAATATAGGTATAACAGTTTATTTTATGCTAGGCAGTGAATTACTGGATTTTCTGAGTAAAATAATCGTGATATTTCACTGCAGTGAAAAAATATAATATTTTTTCACTGGCCATCAATAAACACCGATAACGTTATAACTAGGAAATTCCGAATTTTGTGTAAGACGTTTCGGTAGTGTAAAGGTTAAGATGACTGCTTCGTATATAGGCGAATCGAGTTCAAATCCAACAATGAGCACATTTTTTTTTCATTTTCTTTTTATCTGCTGTTTTATCTTGAATTGGGAAGGAGCATTATGTAACTACTGATATTTTATGTGCAAATATACACAAAACAGAGCAGAACATAAACTGTAAACTGCTGACATTATCGTGCGGGATGCAGTAAGAAATCAGCTATACACTTCAGTGTGTTATACAAATTGCTAGACAATACGCTTGAGCATAAAATAAAAAGAATATTTGCTTGCTCCGAATGAATAACGGATATATTTCATCTCGTGGGTGAAAAACTTAAGTGTTTTCACCCGCTCGATGAAATATATCCGTTATTCACTCGTTTCAAGCACATATATTCTCTCTATATATACAGGTGCCAAAAACCTATTTGGTCGCGCAAAAAGCCTGAAAAGATCTGAAATGTAGGTCACAGTGACCTTCTTTTGATGTAATAACATTGTACTAACAGAGATGCATACAATCATATAGGTTGATGATTCTAGCATGAACAGGACTTGAGATATAAACTTAAAACACAAAATTTAACCAAAGTCAGTGAAGCGTGAAATATAAGTCACATTGACCTACTTTTTCGATGGGGGTGTGGTACTTATCAAGATGCATCCCCTCGGCAAGTTTCTGAATGCAGGTGTAACAGTATTTTTACAGAGTGCGAAAAAACCTGAGCTAAATCAAAAACTTACCCAAGAATGTACAACTAATGTACATGTATGTTAGTTAGTCCCTCAGCCCACTCCCAGGGGGTTAGGTGCGAAGAAATCCACAATAAACGGTTGCCAAGGACATTTGAGAAAATGGCTGAGATTCTGTGAAATTGTACCTATTTATATGCTTTATTTGTGCCGATGCCGACGCGTAGTACTATAGCTCTCCTCTGCTGCGTAAAGGTGGGCTACAAAGAATTTAAAGTCTATACTCTATTTGCAGGATATTTTTATGATTCAGAGAATTTAGCCACAGTGGTTTCGTCTCAATTCTATTTTAATTGTAGCCGTTGTAGCAGTTGGTACGTTGCATGTTTTATATATATATATATATATATATATATATATATATATATATATATATATATATATATATATATATATATATATATAAGCTTTGAAGGACGGACAGACTAACGTAAGGGCACTACGGAAATGTTCCCCTCTCTTAGCTGAAATGCATTGATACATTTTATGATGTGACCTTTTAGCTAATAAAAGATTTTATCTTTACATTATTATCATTATTATTATTATTATTATTATTATTATTATTATTATTATTATTATTATTATTATTATTATTATACATTGAATATGGCTATCTGTAATATTACCGACCCGGAAACGTCGAAGCAGTCGGTAGAACATTTTGGACCACAAAAGCCCCATTCATCGCAAATATCCTGACAGCTCCAGTAGCACTGCTTTCCGTCTCGGTCAGGCAGTCGGACTGTCTCTAAAGCTCGACCATCTGCTTCACTCAGCTGCATCAGAAACAGCAGCAACGCCATCACCAACATCAGGCGATATATCAACCTGAAAGGGACAATTATCGTCTGTAATATAATTAATGACATCGATATGACGGAATTACAGTAACGCGCACAAAATATTCTTCACGTCGCCACAACAGCGGATATTTGCAGAGACACGTAAAATTTAAAACATGAAAAGGGTCTTTGTAAGATGTAAAACGTTCAAAGACAAACGGTACGTGTACAGTGCGGTATGGTACGCAAACAGACATAAGTGGTACGAAGACGATAAGGAAACCATTAGGAACCTGTATGCAAATAGTACCAAACGGTGCGCTTCGATTACACTAGAGGCATTGAAACGCTGAAGAAGGGTACGAAAGGGAATGAAGATAAAAGGAGGGTCGCAAAACGGTGACAAAGTAGACCATTAGAAAACGAAACTGTACTAAACGTTATGCAAACAGTACGTTACGCAAACGTTAAACTCAATCTGTCTTAATGGACGTTCCACAAACACGCCTTTTTAGTTATAAAACGAACGTTAACTAGTTTCTTGCAATAGTTTTTATTTCGTTGTGAAATGCAATTTTATTTATTTTATTCACGCTGTCTTCCCCCTCTCTTTCCATATATCTCTCTCTTTTTCTCTCTCGTAATTATACTAAATTATTCTTTAAATAAGGAATTATCTGTACCTAAATTGGAGAACTTGTTGCCCAACCCCATTTGCTAATTACCATGGCAATAAAGCATGTCTGAACGGCATATGACCACTTACGCGTGTGGTCCATACAAACTTAGTTTTGGACTGTGATACAAAATTCAATTGGGTAATTACCGTTGATCTGTGCGTAATATGCAAACTGCAATAAAAAAGAAATTTGTATTCTTGTAATAAATTAATCAATGTTCTTCCTTTCCGGGGCAAAATGATGATAACAGTGTCGTTAGATTTGTAGCTTATACAAATATCTGGTCTCACTAAAGATCTAAAGATGAAACCAAGCAATATTTTTGCGAAGAGAAGCTGACCTTGACATATAGTGCAGTGGACTTCCTGCTTCAAGCTAATCATGATCTGTTTTGCTGCCGAGATGGCTTTTGAGTCATGTTTCTTCGAGTCCTTCTCCAATCATTCACATACATCACTGGTAGCATTGGTATAAGATTCACGCGCACGTCTGGAACCGGTTAACCCCAAAAAAACTTCTTGTAGTAGAGCGAGTTTCATTTTGTTCCTAAGTTCTTTAAAATACGTCTATCATATCGGTTGAAGTGCTGTCACCTTTGTACTCTCTGATACAGAGGGTGCGAAAAACATCAACATGTCACAGCATCTATTTCCTCTTCCTGTATACACACCTACAAAATTTATCAAACGCTATACGCTTGATCTGTAACGTATCTCAACATTTTTCCCGTTGAAACATGGTTTGAAGTGACAGATATCCAAATAATTATCTGGTTATAGGTCAAAATAATTTCGTGTTGGTGTTATCATGGAAATGATAATTACCATAATTCTCTCTCTCTCTCTCTCTTTCTCTCTCTCTCTCTCTCTCTCTCTCTCTCTCTCTCTCTCTCTCTCTCTCTCTCTCTCCAAATGAAGATCTGAACATTTCAGTTCCATTTAAACCATGCCATTTTTAACTCTTATGTGTACAACGAGATGCGGCGGCTAAACAACAACAGGTGGATCGGTCTGAAAGTTCTGAGAAACATATTGGTAATCTGGACGGTCCAGAGTAATTAATCTCAGAAATA
The DNA here is from genome assembly GCA_029931535.1 of Margaritifera margaritifera. NCBI lineage: Eukaryota > Metazoa > Mollusca > Bivalvia > Unionida > Margaritiferidae > Margaritifera > Margaritifera margaritifera. The sequence goes on from JAQPZY010001646.1 coordinate 4,409,547, forward strand.
AGTCCAGATGGATTTCCGTTGCTGAATGCAGCTACTTAGTTCCTGTCTGAGGAAGGCAGCAACGAAGATCGAACACGTGTCCAACAAATGCGAGGGTCCAAGATATTTACTGATAGTCGTCAATATGTGCATTCTGTGCTTGATGATAATGAACTTCAATGAAACAACTATAGCCAAAATGACCCCTTATTCATCGACACCGATTCACTCTGAGAATATTTGTCATTCCCAATTTTCCCCGATTTGCAGGAATACATTGCTCTCATAAATAAGTTCTTTGACGGGAACCAATGGGTGTTCATGTTGAAGAAAAATCTCGAACTTTACATATCATAAGGAAGATCATAAGGAAGACAATAAGTTTACATAGAATTGTAACAGGACTGATTTATTTCAGCTCCTGTTAAGGCACAAGTCCTGTGTTTAGTTTAGATCTGGAGAGCGACTCCCAACTCCAAAGATGGGGTGAAATGCAGACAACTAACAAAGATAGTTTACTGTTTATTTGGATTCTATCAAAATGCAACTGTAAAACATTTAAAACGCGGTTTTATTCCCTAAATTATAATATTATAGATGTGAACCAACTCAGGAAAAATATTAAACAAGTCCAATGAAAAACAGTGCAAACCCAGTCCCCCTAAACGATCTCAAACTTGAAGTGTATACAAATATGAGAAATGTGGAAAAAGGGTTCCCTAACTAGAATCCTAAAAAAAGAAAATCAAAATCACCCGTATCCCATTTAAGGTCTAAAACTAGGAAAGAAAATAAAATATACCCTGGAGCTACGTCTGCTCTGGCGAAGAAAGACACGCCTTCAGCAAGCAAGCTGACCAAGCTGGTTCGTTCGTTCGTTGGATTAACGACGTGTTCGGCCATTCACGTCGATAAAACGCTGAACGCTTTTCTGGCTTTTATACCTGCTCAGACCCAGTAGACTCCTGCACGAGCCAATCAGAAAACGGCTTACAAAATTCAGAGGAATCACGAATTGCAATGAAGTAAAACATCCAATATGAAGGACACAGAACCAAGCAACAAAGAAGTCGAGCAAACGGTTCTGAAATTTAGACTTTATAAGCGAAGTAATAAACCCGAATGCACTCAAAACTTGTTAAAAATGAAGATATATATATATATATATATATATATATATATATATATATATATATATATATATATATATATATACGAAAGGCTATTTTCAGTAGACTATGGAAATACTATCTTATCCAAATGAATATCTCAAAATAATTTTATAACAATTCATGGTCAAGTACAAACCAACCCTGTAACAATGCACAAGGTAGAATGAAAGCAATGATCATGGGCCAGAGGCACCTTCTGGAGCCACTAGTAACCCCAATCACAAAGTGCAAAATTAAATATTAGAGACAATTACAATAGAAATCAAATGAAAGTTCATTCTCTTTTGATCTTGAAGATTAGCAAAAAGAAATTAAAATTGAATGTGCTTATTCCATTATATACACATTACTTGTGTCAAGTAATTATGCTATTAAACCTAATACTTTGGAATGTGCAATGCATTATATCATCAACCATTTCACTCAGCTATTGCTGGACCTATATGATTGTGTCGCATTCATAAATCAACACAAGCTTCGCCCCTTGTGCGTCGTGTCTGGATTCAATAAATCGCAAATACAATAGTTTTTACTTCTTGTGAAGATATGTCCAATCCCGAGTTACTCATGGAAAAGCGGGCGTTTCACTGACGTATCGAAAAGAACTGGGAACCAATATTGAGCCTATACAAAATATAAACGACAGAGTTATAGGCGCGAATCTTGTTCGCATATTTTACAAGCCCATATACTTCTTTTGTGAATACATGCCTTCAGAAAATGTTATCAAACAGTATAGAGAAATGACAGAATTTCTTTGATGACGAGTACGGACAATAGTCTGAAGAGGGGCATGCAATAATTGCAGTTGACATGAATGCTAGCGGAACAGACTGCTCTAGAGAAACTATTTCCATGAGTAACTAGTTTAGAGATTTTCAAGTCTGGAATCGCATCCTTAATCAATATTTTACCACACTGCGCTGGGGAGATGTATTCATATACCCGTCTACGAACAATGCTCGACTAAATATTGACTGACGATAGCGTTGTGTCCAATGTATTTTCCTATGAAACTGATGAATGGAAAATTTTCACAACATCAGATCACTTAGGTGTATTAAATTTCACAACATCAGATCACTTAGGTGTATTAATGTTGCTCAATCCTGACGCAAAACAGTATACAGTCAGAATTACCGCTAGTACATGATCTAACGGCATTGCAAAAAAGTGGACAAAAACTCGATCCGTGATTATCAAAACGCAAGAGATGAACAGGTTTTGTGATATTAACCAATTATATAGTGATCTTACTGCATGTATCGTCAAAGGTGCATGTTATATGCTGCCCGTGAAACTTTTAACCCACATATTGGAATGACACGTTTAAATAACTACTGTACAATGTTATGCGATGCCAGACAAGGTATACCACGTGGTTTTCAGCATGAATCGTATGCTACGTACAAAAAAGGAAATCGTATACTACGTACAAAAAAGGAAATCGTATGCTACGTAGAAAAAATGAAAATCGTATGCTACGTACAAAGAAGGAAATCGTATACTACGTACAAAGAAGGAAATCGTATGCTACGTACAAAAAAGGAAATCGTATGCTACGTACAAAAAAAGAGAGTACCAGTTGAGGAAAGCACAGCACATTTCTATTGACGCTTTACCATATATCTTTTGAATCAAATTCAAGAAGCAGCCGAATGTAATTTGAGGTCTTTTTTTGGCAACTTATTAAAACGGCAAGCCGAAAAATGTATATTATGTATTGAAATTCATGTATGTCATTTTGGTCGAATCTATTCTGACGAATGCTCAGTAACCGATGCTTTTTGCAGATTACTTCACTTATTTGTACACACCCAACAGATCATGATTCCATTGACAATCATTCAATAATACTGATGAGCAAGCAGTTTTTAATCTCATACAATATTCAAGGATATATTTATGCAAACAAGAATTTATAAATGATGAAATAATTCAACCGTACTTATCAAATGCCATTCAAACTTTAAAGAAAGTCAAAAGTGCCTAGTCATGATTTGCTTCAAATGAACATATCATGTATGGTGGCCCATCAGAATAAAGAGTTAGATTGAAATTGTTAAATTCCGTACTAAAATAAGAATGCTTACCAGGTTTATAAAGGTAACGGAAAAAGTCGAGCTGATCCCGGCAGCTACCGACCATAATCCCTATTACTAGTAATATACAATCTATTTGAAAGAGTTGTGGAATCAAACATAAATATGTTTCCTGAAATAAACGAAACTCATTTCATGAGTTCCCGACAGTAAGGTTTAAACAAAAACACACACACACACACACACACACACACACACAAGAAAACAAACAGTATAGCCGCCTCACAGCTGATTCTGCCCTATATGAGGTAACCATTACAACTCCGACAGTGGTAGTTCCTCATATGTTGTCTTCCTCGATACGAAACAAGCATTTTATACTGTTTGTCATGCTGCAATACTCCTCAGTCTTAGAATTAACGGCAAAATCTGGAGGATAATTGGAGGATACGTACATGAATGTACAAAGTGCAGTTGTAGTTAACAAATACCCGAATAAACGTGGCGTCTTTCCTCCTTTTTTCTTTATCTGGTATTCATAGATGGTCAGGAGCAACTTAGGTTCAAAAATATGGGGTCAACATTGATGGTGCCCTACACTTGCAAATGACGTTTACATGTCTTTCGAACTATCCTGATAGCATGACTAATATATTTTGGATAATTTCCGAATATTAACGAAAATGGTGCTACGAAATAAATACAAAAAAGTTATCTACTGTTGTTTTTATAAAGAAGAGAGGTTCAGACCATAGGTTATCCGTAAAAATTGGTATGGAAAGAGAAGTGCAAAGCATGGGTTGTCCGTAAAATATGGTGAAACAGTTATTTAGGAAACTGATTCAGCTACTAACTTGGGGATATAACAAGAAAGGTCGCGTCACTCTGTTAATTGCACCCGTAAGGCCCGTATACAAGCACGGCAAGTCTTTGTTTCTCCTTGCTAATGTTGGAGTTGGCACTCCAAATTAAAATTGAATAACAGCTGCCAGCATATACAAGAAAACCGTGATCCGAACACTGCTGTTCTGCATAGTTGTGAACTTTTGGAATGGGCTTAACAAGAGAGACATCTATGAACTAAAAAAACTTCAGCATTTTATTGCAAAGAAACTTCAGGGATTCCAGGAACAAACTCGCTCGGATATGTACAACCAAGACTCTGATCGAGGTAAATTCCTTTTTGTCAAGAGGCTTTGTGGCCTCCCAGATCATGTGATTTTCATACATACACTTCTCGCACGTCTATTGATGTCTTTTCATGGCACATATTCACTACCAACTTGCTACACTCCTGATATTTGGTATACACCTCAAACGTGTATTTATATATTTAAGTATATATTTAAATATTTGGTATACACCCCTAACGGACTTTGTTATAAATTTCATAACAGAGAAGCTTTATAAACTTGAATGGAAGAGTATAGTTAACAAAACTATTCACGACCACGAAGAGGTCGTTAGCGTGAAAGACTAGTAATTATGATTTTTCTCGATTCCAACTTCTTTACACAGATACTAATCCGTCTACTCTTTATTCAAATGTAATTAATAATTACGAGCGCAAATTATGTAACTTCATAGCTTCTCTGTCTGGGTATCAAAACCAAATATTTGTTTTTCTGTCAAAAATATGACCACTGGTATATCAACTTGCTTCAACATATTGTAAAATCTTGTTTTTATACGATTTTCAGTGATATATATATATATATATATATATATATATATATATATATATATATATATATATATATATATATATATATATATTCAAATTTAAAGGAATCATGCAAGTTAAGCAAAGAAATATTGTGTTAAAATTGGCAACATATGTCTATGAAGCATTTGACTTAAGAAAGACTTTCTTATAGTTTATATGTGTCTGAAATCTGTTATACTGCAAACTCATTGCATGAATCTACTCTCATTCTTTGTAAAGTTCAACCTCACACAATACTATATACACTGAACATTGTATAGGTGTACTCATGTGTATAGGTGTACTCATGTACATATTCTATGTGCGTTTATGTTGCTTCATATTTAGTTGTTTCACTCTTCACCTGTTTAATATTTGTAATGTTTTCATATAGATGGATGTCAAACTGTATTGTTTAAGTCTGAATAAAGTTTCTTTTCTGTTCGTTCAGTTCTGTAAAAAAAAATATGTAAATAAATAAATAAATACATAAATAAATAAATGTTCTTACCTTCCTCTGCAAAATGTTGAGAACATTCTCGCTATACTTGTATTTTACACAACTGTCTCTCCAAAGATGAAACTATGCCCTATATTTCGGAGCTAAACTGACCATAATTATTGTAAAGTGGACTTCCTGCTTCATGTTAATAATGCTCTAGGTTGGTGTTGAGATGGCTTTTGGGTAATGTATCTTCGAGTCCCTCTCAAACCACTCACCCACATCACTGGTAACATTTACATACGATCCACGTGAACCTCTGGAACAGGTTTTCCATAGCAGACTTTTCAGTACTAGAGCGAGTTACTGTTTGGTCCCAAACTCTTTAAAAGACCAATAGCATATTAGTTGAAGTGCTGTCCCCAGTGGATTATCTGGCACGGAGGGGATCGAAATACACCAAAATGTCACAGCATTTATTTACTCTTACATCCTAGATACACATCTACAAAAGCTATTACACGCTATACGCCTGGTCTATATATCAACTTTGTCTCACGGGAAACAGGAATTGACATGAGCGATGTCACATTAAGTCTCTCATAATTGGTTAAAATAGTTTAATTTAAGGGGTTATCATGGAAATGATAATTGCTGCAATTCTCTCCAAATGAAGACCTTTATATTGCAGTTTCGCATAAACCATGGCATGTGTAACAGACAAATATAGTGGGAGGGATCACACGTTCGTCACTGGATTCATGTGTTGTTTACCCCAAATTTCTAGCATTTTAATATACAACCATCTAAAAATATTCTCGTGCACGAGTCAGTATTCTTATGAAATATACACGTACATATAAATTTCCAAACGATATTAAAATTTTATCAATGAATCAATAGGGATGTAAGAACAAATATATGCTCTTTCTTAAAGTCCCCGGTTGCTAAGTCCAAAGAAGGGGATATTTAAAACTTCATACCATAGCTAATTATAGCGATTGATGGTCAAAAGTGTATTCAATTCCAATGAAATCACTCAAAATAAAAATCATTTGGCTTGAATTTGAAACTGATAATAGTATTCGAACAACAAACGCTTTTCATTTCCAAGTATTTCATATAGATGACAAGTTATGTATATTTTGTTTTTCTGAAGAAGAAACACTGAAACGCTGGTTTTGTAGCTATTAGTATGCATGTATGTATAAGGTTGAATGGCACATAAGCACAATCCAGGGTACATAGTGCAGAGCAAAAACTACCTAGTAAACATTGTAAAGACAGATTTTTTTTATAACAAAATGACAAATTCCTTTAAAGATAAATTCCTCCAACCAAAAGAAAATATGTATCAAGAGACAAATATAAAAGGTAAAACTTACAAAAATTCCCCCGTAAAGAGCACACACAGCAAAAATAAAGCAAACAAAAAAAAAACAAAAAAAAATTATTAAAAAAACTCGGTAAAATCCTTCAAATAGAAGGTTAGAATTCTACTGTAAATAACTATGATTACTGTTTGTTTTTATTTTTATTATTTTATTTTTTTATTTAATTTCTGTCGCATAAAACTTAGAATGGACTTTGAATTAATTGATACTTTAATATTATTCGGGATGTGATAAACAAGCATTTTTGATAAATTTTATATTGTCAGTGGATACATTTATTGTCATATATCTTTAAAAATTTGATTCCGAATTAATTTTCGTTTTAAGTTTAAAACTGATCGAGTGATACTCGATGAACGGAAATCAAAGCAGTTGATTGCAAAATTATATACTTTAAAAATTAGTTTTAAAAAAATATACGTTCATATTGTTAAAATTCTATATCAAGATGGCATGTCTAACATTTTTATGAAAATATTCTTACATGCATACTTTGAAGAAAAAAATCTTGGTCGGGTAGAAGTGTAGGCATTTATTATAAAATTCTGGTAGTGGCTGCAACAATGTTAAAACAACATACAAAATTTAGATAAGAGAGTTATTCATATCACTATGTTTACTTTCCATAAACAAATATGCAGATGATTTTATTTGAAACAATATAAACAGACATAAGAGTAGGTTGGTTTGTTGAAAGTTGGACGGTTGAATATGTATTTCTTGAAATTTCAATCAAACATTTCCTTCAAATAAAAGTTTTCTCCCAAATCGATTTTGTTAAATGGTTATATTGCACCTAAAATATGCTGTTCAATGGAAAATTGTGTCGAAAATATGCTGTACAATGGAAAATTATATCTAAAATATGCTGTACAATGGAAAAATGTGTCGAAAATAAACTCCTTCTCTCGATGTGGTTTTCTCCTGAAGAAATTATATGTACATAGTCTGAAGTCTTTTTGATGAGATGCAGAGACAAAAAGACAAACAAACATTCAAACAGTCCAAACGTACTCTTTTGTGTATACTACCGTCTATACTCGCGCATTAGTGATACCAACTGCAAATTGCATAGACCCAGATCTGCCGTCGCATAATGCGCCGGTAGATCTGGGTCTATGCAGTTTGTAAGGACTAATCGGTAGAACAAACAACATGGACCCTGATCTGCCGGCGAATTACGCGACGGCAGATTTGGGTCTATGCAGTTTGCATTTAGACTCAAATTATACGCGAGTAACTACGGTATATTAAGTCTAACTAACGCCGTGTTGAAATAGTACATATAATGTTAATGTGACATCCTTCATTCCTCAGACTTTTCCTAAAGAAATATTTATCGACTTTTTAACAAGTTTGGCAATATGGAATATTCGACAGTAGGAACTGATGGAAACTTTTTATTAATATTTTTAGAGCCACGTGATTTAAACATGTACCCGTTCCATTAAATTCTGGCGAAAGCATTTTTTTAAAAAAGAGAACAGAGTCTTACGCTCATTTTATGTGTTTATATACAGATAAAGGCGACAGATTGACAGTGCTTTAGATGCCAGGAACTTTCTGGATCTTACTACCATTTAGGAAGCAAAACATTACAGTCTTTGTTGGTCTGGGTAATTATCGTCACTCTCAGACAGTTGTCGGTATAGTCCAACAGGCATTTGTCTCCTTATTGTCTTTTCCTTCGGTTAACCAACAGCCTAAGTTTTATCAATAAACACAAACCTGATAGATTATGTAATGGTACACATTTAGAAATCCTACCCTACCAATAAGAAAATATCATCGTTAACAAAAGGGGTGGGGGTATTAAACTGTAGGCCAGGAAAGAATCCCAGAAGCTGACATTTAAGCCTATGGCATTAGTTTATTACCTTGCAGAGATTGTATCTCAGTTGTATCTAAAATGGAAAATAAGTTTAGATGAACACAACATAACATAACTGTGATATTGAGTCAGACTGGTGCAAGCAAATGGCGATATCTGCTGACCTATTTTACTGCCCTGATCTTAAGCCATCACCATCCTATTCCTTGTATCCCAGAACACAGATTTCAAGCAAACCAGTGGCGATCCAGAAATATGGTTAAGGGGGAAGTGTAAACAAGTATATCTCAACAACATATCTCTTTACATAATGTTGTGTTATTGAAAAAAGATCGAAGAATATATACATAATATGTCCTTTGAAAAAAGCCGAAAACAATATACTTTGAAATAATTAAATTTTGGAAAATCAGATACAGTGAAAGCTCTAATGACCGAACACCAGTGGGACCAAGTAATTGTTTCGGCTTTGAGGGGAATTTGGTTTACTGTAAACAGTATGTAAATAAATATATTGTTTACGTGTTTGTTTTTGTAATTGTTATTTCTTTGTGTCGTCCACCTTGAAAATGGGATCCGTGGATCTCGAAAGCGCTTTGCCAGTTTCTCAGATATGCTGCACCGTGCTATGTCATCTTTGTTCCCCCCCTCTCTCTCTCTCTCTCTCTCTCTCTCTCTCTCTCTCTCTCTCTCTCTATATATATATATATATATATATATATATATATATATATATATATATATATATATATATATATATATATATATATATGCACATACATACATATAAATCGGTTAGTCAAAATATAGAAAAAAATATTAAAATTGTGTTTTTATGTGATCTAAATTTTTGTCAACCAATTAACTGACCAGTTAGAAAATCTATTTGCAAGTCTCATTTTGAGCGTTACTATCGTTTGTATTGACTTCCACCAGACCATCGTATGGCAAATTTGAAGGATCCACGCGAGAGATCTGATTGAACGAGATCACTGGTGAAAAAGACCATTGTTCTGGTTAACTTTTTCTTGGTCGTAACTAATACTTTTGGCCAATGCGCGAAAAAACCCCAACCTAAAATGATACATCACACGCTGAGTACAATTGATCAATCGTACCGAAATAGGGAGAAAGGAATAGTATCATTTTCATCTACACGTCTTAAAAATGTCAGGCTAATTTTTCTAATTGTGTTGTTTGCCAGTCCCTATGTGAACTTTTCGTGCGCAGTAATCATCTTTTAGGAGTAATAATAACAGTATTTATTTATCAGTAATAGTAACATTATTTATTTATCAGTAATAGTAACAGTATTTATTTATCAGTAATAGTAACATTATTTATTTATCAGTAATAGTAACAGTATTTATTTATCAATAATAGTAACAGTATTTATTTATCAGTAATAGCAACAGTATTTATTTATCAGTAATAGTAACAGTATTTATTTATCAATAATAGTAACATTATTTATTTATCAGTAATAGTAACAGTATTTATTTATCAATAATAGTAACATTATTTATTTATCAGTAATAGTAACATTATTTATTTATCAGTAATAGTAACAGTATTTATTTATCAATAATAGTAACATTATTTATTTATCAGTAATAGTAACATTATTTATTTATCAATAATAGTAACAGTATTTATTTATCAGTAATAGTAACAGTATTTATTTATCAATAATAGTAAAAGTATTTATTTATCAGTAATAGTAACAGTATTTATTTATCAGTAATAGTAACAGTATTTATTTATCAATAATAGTAACAGTATTTATTTATCAGTAATAGTAACATTATTTATTTATCAGTAATAGTAACATTATTTATTTATCAGTAATAGTAACAGTATTTATTTATCAGTAATAGTAACAGTATTTATTTATCAATAATAGTAACAGTATTTATTTATCAGTAATAGTAACAGTATTTATTTATCAATAATAGTAAAAGTATTTATTTATCAGTAATAGTAACATTATTTATTTATCAGTAATAGTAACATTATTTATTTATCAATAATAGTAACATTATTTATTTATCAGTCATAGTAACAGTATTTATTTATCAGTAATAGTAACATTATTTATTTATCAATAATAGTAACATTATTTATTTATCAGTAATAGTAACAGTATTTATTTATCAGTAATAGTAACAGTATTTATTTATCAGTAATAGTAACAGTATTTATTTATCAGTAATAGTAACAGTATTTATTTATCAGTAATAGCAACAGTATTTATTTATCAGTAATAGTAACAGTATTTATTTATCAATAATAGTAAAAGTATTTATTTATTAGTAATAGTAACATTATTTATTTATCAGTAATAGTAACATTATTTATTTATCAGCGCATTAAAATTGAGCGCATCGACATGACGATTAAGTACCATGAAATCTTACGATTATATACCATGAAATCTCTTACGATTGAGCGACCAGTTTTAAAATTTGTTAGCTCTGAACTTTACGTTACAAATGAGCGCAGTGTAATTCTGAATACTTAATTGTTAACACAGCACAAAACGAAATGGAAAATAAAATATACATTGCCAAAATGTTTTGCAGAACCTTAAGTCTCCGTGACAGTTTTCTAAATCTATTTGCAATTAGGTAGTCGATTGTCAACGCTATAAAGGTATGATTAAGAAATACCAAATAGCATACCACCATTTTTAAAGTTGGTTAGAGGCAGGTATGGAAACAGTTTCAGCTGGTTTAGGCGTTTCTGCAACTGGACTGTGTTTATCCGGAATAGCTAATGATATAGTTGTTCCACTAACCTTCACCAGAGTTAGCACAGTAGATATAGGAATTGTTTCAAAAGCTTTGAACGAAAAACTAATTCGTTAAAAGGTTCTAAAACATGATCAAATAGTAGCACCTGCCATCACCAAGCTGAACAGTATCAATGATAAGGAAAGTGCTCAGTAAAAATGAACTCAACCATCACGAGCTTGTTTTGATCACCAACGAGTGCAATTAATACAAAGAGATTAGAAAATGCAATCAGGGGGAAAAATGCAAAAACAAAAGCGAAAATATATTGTGGAAACACTTGCAAGAAAGCAAGGTTGAAACTTTAACGGCCGTAGCTGTCCCGATCTGTGAAAGAAGTCTATATCAACAACCCAATTTATAACAGAAATGACAAACTATCCATTTCATTTCAGGGAATTTACTTTGTTGCTGGTTATTATAATGGTTTCCAATGAGCTAAAAACAGCATATTCACTTATATCAGTAACACGAATAAAGCAAAGAGTGTTTCAATTTTTGGTGGTTATTACAACCTTGAAAATCATTTGAAAAAGGTCAAACAGAGAATGACCAATGTGGTGACAGTGAAGTAAGTATTGATATCGAATGTTTGAAACACAACTCAAAAGTTAAAAACACTCCGATTAACAATTACGCCAACTGGAAAGATAAATTGCAAGGATCCAATAATACATTGTAAGGATTCAATAATAAATTGTAAGGATCCAATAATAAATTGTAAGGATTCAATAATAAATTGTAAGGATCCAATAATAAATTGTAAGGATTCAATAATAAATTGTAAGGATCCAATACTAAATTGTAAGGATTCAATGATAAATGATAAGGATCCAATAATAAGTTGTAAGGATCCAATAATAAATTGTAAGGATTCAATAATAAATTGTAAGGATTCAATGATACATGATAAGGATTCAATAATAAATTGTAAGGATTCAATAATAAATTGTAAAGATTCAATAATAAATTGTAAGAATTCAATGATAAATTATAAGGATTCAATAATAAATGATAAGAATTCAATAATAAATTGTAAGGATTCAATTATAAATTGTAAGGATTCAATAATAAATTGTAAGGATTCAATAATAAATGATAAGGATTCAATAATAAATTGTAAGGATTCAATGATAAATGATAACGATTCAATAATAAATTGTAAGGATTCAATAATAAATTGTAAGGATCCAATAATAAATTGTAAGGATCCAATGATAAATGATAAGGATCCAATAATAAATTGTAAGGATCCAATAATAAATTGTAAGGATTCAATAATAAATTGTAAGGATTTAATAATAAATTGTTAGGATCCAATAATAAATTGTAAAGATCCAATATTAAATTGTAAGTATTTCACTATAAGTAATTACAACTGCTTTTTATGGACCTCATGTATGACAAATTGCTATCAGCAAATGTCTAATTAAATTGTTTCATCTAACATCAAATATAAAAAAAACGATTACTTTAATGATTTCAAACGATATGTTTCTGATAATTATACTGCTTCTTTCACGCGCATTTACATTCAGCTCACAAAACTAGCCACAATACTCAAACAAACATTGTACGGTTAAAAACTGAGTGACAAGAGTGGAAAGCTGTCCAACTCTGCTTCGCCGACTGGTGGAAGTCTTACGATATCACTCTAAGGAACAGTGTAAAATCTTGTTATCTACTGAGTGGTGACAACTAACCAGTGAGTAAGAACTGTATTGGTTTAAATCACTATGAAAAGGTATACCCATGTACACCCATATTTCTAGTGTTCTATGAATGTTAGCGATTTAGTGCTTCGTGTACGGGATTTATTGTGTTCGAATCTCTACAAAAAAAGCAGCATTTACGCAGGGGATGTAGCTGAACGCACACATTGAGGTCGTACAAAAATTACCATTGCACATTCAAAACTATCCTGGTTTATGAATCAAGAAGTTTTTAAAAACTTCGCAGAATACTATTTTGGAGATTGATTACGTCTCATATACATATGTTTTACAGTTTCAACATTAAACTAGAAAAAAATGGGAAATTACATGATATTCAGAGCATATCTGCTTTACATTGTAATACTGAAATTTTGAAAGCAAGGATGGGAACAAAAGGTTGAAGATATCTGGAAATTGTTGAGTTTTAAATTGTATTCAAAGTAAAGTTACATAATATCAAATTTTTAGACAGCGAGTTTTGTGCTGAAAACGGTTTAAATAATACCGGACCAGGCCTGATCCCTTTTATTTAAACAATCTTGATATACTAAAACGGTCTTAAAATAGTATTCTCACACTGATACTTGCGAAGGAAAGTTGTTGACGAAAAAAAATTTCTGAACATGGCACAAACCAAGCAACCCACCGGAGGAAGGGACAGCGAGCCTGCAGTATAGGATCTTCGACACTTTTGGAAGTATTATGATATAAAACAAAATGTTGGAACATTGTAAGACAAAATGAACTTTTGAACATTTTTACGTGTTTCACGTGTGAAAACAAATTATATGATATATATGCATTGCCTGACCTTTATTGGTCTACTGTGAATATTATTTGTGACTATATACATATGCTATAAGCATTTGAAGTGCTATCTGGATAAAGAACCGAATCAACGCAGCACGATAGAAAAGCACAAAAGCACAAAATGCCCGTGCTACAGCAATATTTCAAAACAACAACAACCTTCACGCAACAAGGCGGAACGTTAGTGGCGGCAAGGAGACCAGGCGTTCAAGTCAAGCGATTGATGTGTCGCACTATCCAAAGGAAAAAAGGCCGAACAGTGAGGAAACACTCAGGGCACTGCAAGAAAATGGAGTAGACATAAATGAAATACAAGCCCTCACATGGGATGGAGAAGGCATCGTAACGCTACAACCCAAGGGAGAAAAACCATTACTGAACAAAAGTATCTTACAAATTGGAGTTAAATACGCTACAGTCAAAGTACCATCACCAATAGAACGACATATAGCGAATAAACAGGTAGACATCTTTATAACTGGCATTCCGATAGAAATACCGATAGAAGCCACAGTCGAACGCTTTAAGCAGAAATACAACGTAGAAGTAACATCATACAGAATGGAAACATACAGAACATATCCAAACATCCAGACAGGAGGAAGAATTTTCCAAGTACCGAAAGGAAATGAAATTCAAGTGCCCCCTTTCTTCTATATCCACGGCTTCATGGTGAGGTCGTGGTATAGAGGATGCATCTTCCACCGGAAATGTACGAAATGCGGAAATACAGGCCACGCCCCAAGATCGTGCACAACAACAAAGGAAATGCAGATAACAGAACCTATGGACCAAGCAATATACACGTCAATCAGGTCAGAACTGGACATTATAAAAAAAACAAACATTTGTGACAAGTTTTCAAATTTCGACGACCCAAACAGCGATGGCGACTTCTCAACAAGAAGCGGAAAACAAAAAACAACAGAAAACAACACAACAAGGCAACCCACCAAGAGTGGCAACACAGCAAGGACCAGTTCCAACAACAGATATAATAAACAAGAACAACCAAACCATACAAGTGGTGCTACCAGAAACGCCACCAACAAAACTACCAACAAATCAACCAACTACGGCAAATACAACAACAACAACAACAACACCAGAGACACCCAAGGATCAACAATCAACAAAACAACAAACTAAGGCAAATACAACAACAACAAGTAAGAAAGCACATATGGCTAACCCCCTGGAATTGCCTCAGGGGGAGCCAAGCAGTGTAAAACAACAGAAACAAGACGATGACAGTCAATGGAACCAGGGGAAAAGGAAGAACATCTCCCCCCTACAAGGAACACAAACAAGGAAAAAATAATTAAGACAATTATTGTATAGATATACCTATATATATATATATATATATATATATATATATATATATATATATATATATATATAATATATATATAATATATATATATATATATATATATATATATATATATATATATATATATCTATATGTCTACATATATGAGCATATATGAAAAAAAAATATATGCAAATATGCAAATATTATCAGAAAATGAATACAAATCTCATATTGTAACTTAAAATGTAACTAATTATAACCAAACTAACCATAAACATAACCATAAACATAAAATAATTATAAGAAAACTAACCTCAAATGAACCAAACAAGACAAGAATATATCTAAACATAAACAAAATCTTTCCGTTTGGGCAGGTGGACGAGATTTTACCCCCTTCACGCCCACTTTGGCTAGGTTGGAATACTTTTCATAACAATATAATTTAATATACTATATCAAATAATATAATAATACAATATAACTTGTATTACCGATAATAGTAATAATATTTCTGCAACCAAATCAAATTTGAATATAACATAATATTTCTAACATAATATACTAAACAAAAAAATAAAATAAAACATAATCTCATAATAAGAATATATAACAAAAGACTCTTATCTGAGGGCATATTTGCCTCATAATAGGAACCTCTTAAAAACTGAAACAATATAACTCACTAACAATAAGAGAGAGAGAGAGAAAAAATGGGTGACAGGTAAGCCTCCACACATGCACACACCTATATAAATAACAATTAGAATATAACTTAGAAAATTTGGAAAAAAAGCCCAAAATTTAAACATAAACTATAAAACATAAACATTTAAAGAAATTAAAAATATACAAAATTAACAAACTGAAATAAGACCTCAGGGCAGAGGTCACTCAAGATTAGAAACTGACTCAGAGTGGAAAGGAAAGGAAATCGGCCCAGCAGGAAATACCTGTTGGGAGGAAAGTACGGACCTAGAAACCCTGAACCCGAGAAAATTTGAACCTTTAGGAAACCCTAGAAGAATCGCAATCCAAATTAACAAAAGAATAAATGATTTAAATTTTTTTAATTTTTTTTTATATATATAAACAATATAATGCGAGGTCGCCTCTACAGTTCTAACCAGCTATATATGCTGGGAAGGGCTAAGAGGTGTCCACAAAAAAAAATAGTATTCAGAGAATTTTTTTTTAAAAACTTGTTGCCCAGTAAATCAGGATCGTTTTGAATGTGCAATAGTAATTTTTTCCCTTTTGAATTGTGAATCTGAAGCGCCATGCATTCCGAAGATTAAAGAGATTTTAAGGTGAAGATTCTCCCTTATATTTGAGATAGCAAGGATTTCCACGATGTCACACAACTATCTGAGCACAAATACTAAACTCATGCTCACATTTTAAAGTATGGTCTCCTATCCATAACTTTAAAATAGGGGTTAGACTGGGATAGACCCATATTTCCGGTAGATGAAACATTTCGTTTCCACGTGACTTATAGTTCATCTTACCTTACAATCCTTCAATTTTATTATCACAGAATTTCTGAATGGTAATGCTGAAAAAATTTAAGAATAAATGTTAACATGTTATTTTCAATTTAATATTTAGTTCTAAAATAAAAGTTGCCATCTACAAGGTATTTATTCACCATCGAATTCCAAGGCTTAAAGATGAAAAAAAAATGTTAAAAAAAATAATTAAAAAACAACAATCAATCACCTCTTCGAAACAACCAAATAACAGTTTTTGATTGGTTGGATGCAAGGTGACGTAGTAGTAAAATTATGGGTAACTTCGTTCAGAGTAAGTCTGCAATTTTGCAGATTTTAGAATTATCGTTTTGTGTGTATTTTTACATGCATATCAGATTTCAATAATATTTAGAGAATCTAAGTAGTGCTGTTCCGATTAATCTATTTTTCACACATTGGTCAGTTTCAGTAAAATGACCTGTTAATCGATTACAATTTGTGTGATCATTTTTGGTGGAAATTCAGTTGTGCACCGTTTCCGCTTGTTCAAACTTCTGGTTATTTGAAACATAACACTGACTTGGCAAAGCATCATATAAACAAATTAATAAATTATTAATCGTTCATCTATCGGAAAGCAGAAACTATTCATAGATCATGAAATTTTATATGATCCCCAACACTTACTCTAACAATAATTATCAATTTGGAAGTTCTGAGTCGGACAGTTTCGTGACTAAGGGGACTAATAATTGTTCGTCTTGGTTTCGAAATAGTAACAAAGCACTCTCTTATAACTTTCAATGACCGTTGTCCCCTATGTAAACAGATAAATGCACGATTTCCATCTGCACGTGCTACGCGTGCTGAATTTGCTCCGAGAATCCATGCATCACGTTCATCATTCTTATATAAATACTCCAGGTTCGTAATTCCAAACTACCTCTTATTTGTCGGCTAAGCGGACTGTAAATACCTGTAGGACACGTACTAAAGTAAGATTCTCTCTCTCTCTCTCTCTCTCTCTCTCTCTCTCTCTCTCTCTCTCTCTCTCTCTCTCTCTCTCTCTCTCGTGGAATGTCGTCTTTTTATGTTACCAAAAAAAAGTGACCCCTTTTTAGTCGCTACCTCATGCATATGGGCATTGTGACTTCAAGTGTACACAGTAGTACAAACTCTACATTGTAATTAATTCCAACAGATACCTACATGCCGAATTGGTGCACTGAACCTCTGAGAAGCACACAGGTAAAACTATTTAATCGACTGCCAGTAAAACGAATAATTTAGGGGGGGGGGGTGTCTTTCTTTTTTTTAAAAAACTTTAAAATTTACAAACATTTCAAAAGTAATTTGAAACAATCCCTGTAAATGTACAGGAGAGCACATGCAAAAGATGTTTTCACACCAAAGTGGTCATGTATTGAAACCACAATGGTCACTGGTACTAAGAGTGAGTAACCTCAGCTTTACAACTTCATGTTGAAGGGGTCATACCAAAATTGAAATATTAACGTTTTGGACTTCGTCAATATTTGGTGAAGTTTTTGAAGTTACAAAAATTAAATTGTTTGTTCCAGTTCCAGTTGATTCAATATATTTACCTATTGGTAATTACAACAATGTCATATATGTACTCCTATCAATTAGAATAAAATACAATGTATAGTTCCTGCTGTGCTCATTTGCAGTCAAGTGGTCAAAATACATGGTGACGTGACCAAAGCGGAGACAAACTTTAACGAAAACATGCTTGGGGACCAAGGCGCTCCCTCCTACAGTTGGACCGGATACCATGCCATCATGGTGTGATCGATATATATATATATATATATATATATATATATATATATATATATATATATATATATATATATATATATATATATATATATATAATACATACCTCCTGTTCCACACGAAATTGTCCCTACATTTTTTAGTGACGAAAACTTGTAACTTGCCTTCAAAGTACACCGCCCACTCTCCTTCAGTAAATAAAGCATTTTCTACTCTGGTGTTGCTTGTAAGGTTGTGTCAGTGGCAGCAATGAGTTTTTTTAAAATATATATATAAAGTATGTAATACTCTGGTGTAGCTTGTAAGGTTGTGCCAGTGGCAGCAGTGAGGTTTTTATAAAGTATGTAATACTCTGGTGTAGCTTGTAAGGTTGTGCCAGTAGCAGCAATGAGGTTTTCATAAACACCAGGTACAAGTGATGGAAAAATGCCTCTTTTTGCTTCAGGGGTAGTTTCTTAATATTGAGATGCAATAATTGTGGACGTTATTCCTCTAACCACCCCTTTGATTAAGCGGGAGGTTGGGATAGGGGTATGAAACTTCATGCAGCAAAACGTCAGTAGTTCAAAAGTCATTCCAATGACCCGCTCAGTTCTGTTGTAACATATTTTTCATGTATGTAACCTCGAAAACTAGATACTACTGAAAACTTGAATAAAAACATTATTTGGCCCGTGCGGCCCGTGCCGTTTCGAGTTTTGGAAGTTCTATTGCATTGTGAACTTCGGATATGATAAAAATGTGATAAAGACCTGAGGGAAAATTCCGAATCACTTTGTTGCTCGCAAGTTCCAATTGAAATCTGGGAACTCTAGAATCTTGCCAGTCCATCTGTCCGTGAAGCTTACGTACGTTAGTTCCCGTGTAATGCCGCACACCTAAACCACCGTAGATAATGACACAAGATACTTCGAGAACTGATTTTATGTAACCGTCTTGAAGTTTTAATCTATCCTTTGGTGTACAGCAGGTTGGAGAGGTGGGGGCTGAGAGAGAGAGAGAGAGAGAGAGAGAGAGAGAGAGAGAGAGAGAGAGAGAGAGAGAGAGAGAGAGAGAGAGAGAGAGAGAGAGAGAGAGAGATCGCATAGCGGGGGGGGGGGGGGGATAAGAAAAAAATGAGAAAAGTGATGGGGTATGCTATTTTGCTGACAATTTCAAGTTTTCCTTTTTTTTCCAGATGTATGGGTTTTTGGGTTTACTGATCTTGAATACAGCGATGGCCGTGAAGGCTGGTAAGTACAATGTATAATAAAATATACAAGAGCTAATCCAATCGGCATCACGTTTGTTTAAAGATATTTTCACTTTTAAATCACCATGCAAATTTAGCTATAGGTGGCATAATCTATGATGAATTTTGCAGAATTGTATTACCATCAAGTTGTATTCTTAATGTTTGCCCACTTCTACGAAGAGAGCTATTGTACTACCTTCGGTGTCATTGGCGTTGGTTGTGGCCTCTGCGTCGCCGTCCACACACACGCACCTATATAAATGCATATACACATGTACAGCATCATTGCATCTCAACCATTCTTGCTTCACATGCCATATGGAACCGTTAGGAGTAGGTTTCTAGCATCTACTCCATGTGTAGCAGGTAACGGGGCTAATTGTGTACAAATCTGTATATTGTTTGTAAATTCCTGGTAGTTTTTGTATTTAGCTCGGGAGTTGGGCATCCTGTATACATGTTGTTCTCCCTGAAATTATAAAACTTGGTGAGGGAATTTAATCTTGATGAGCTCTACTCCCTCAATGCAGAAGTAGGTCATTATGGCCCATATTATACGCTTCACTCACTTGGGTTAAAGTTTGTTTTGCTTTCATGCTAGAATGATCAGGCTAGACGATTGTATGCATCTATTCAGTGGCGGGGGCAACATTCTTTAGTGGCGCACGTACTGAGGCGTTCGGAGGCAATGTTCTTTAGTGGCGCCCCTACTTTGCACAGAGAACAGTTTTTATGTCAGTTGCTAACCTCCAAGCCCCCACCCCACATCTACGCCCCGGTTACAGATGCAAACAAAAAGCTCCCGACGGCGCCCCCACCCCTTGCCCGGCGCCCGGGGGCAATTGACCCCCTCGCGCCGCCACTGCATCAGTTGGTACCACATCCTTACACCAAAAGCTCACTGCGACCTGCATTTCACATTCCGCTGGCTTAGGTTCAGTTCTTGCATTGAGCTCATGAACACGCGTTTTATGCATCCTGTACACATTGCTACACCTGGATTCATGAAGTTTGAGGAGGGGATGCATCTTGAGTACTATACCCTCATCACAAAATTAGGTTACTGTAAACCATATTTCATGCTTCACAGACTTTGCTTACATTTTGTTTTTAGTTTATTTCTCAAGTTATGTTCATGCTAGAATCATGAAACTCGATGATTGTATGCAACTTTATTAGCACTTCAGTATTACAATAAAAGGTCACTATGACCTACATTTCACATTTTATTGGTTTAGGTTAGGTCTTCGCATTTAGCTCATGACCACATAGGCTTCTTGAAAACCTATCTAGAATAATTAAACTTAGATGCATCTTGATTTTGTGTTTTAACTGTGCATCCTATAATCATTAAACTGGATGATTTTATACATCTATATTAGTATCACACCTATACAAGAAAAGGTCACCGAGCTACATTTCACATTGTACATTGAACATTATTAGATCACAATTTTTTTTTTTTTCTTTTTTTTCCTCAATGCTATGTACATACTAGCCTGTCTAGAACCATGAAACTTGGTGAGGGGATTCATCTTGATTAGCACAACCCGTTGTAATACTAGGTCATTATGGACAATATTTGACGCTTCACTGACTTGTGTTAAATTTGTGTTTCATAATAATTTTTCTGGCACTGTTCATGCTAGAATCGTGAAAGCGATGCTACTATGCATCTCGATTAGTTCCACACCTTTACATGAAAAGAAGCTTATCTTCACATATATTTCATATTTTACTGGTTTTGATCAAGTTTTGCGTCGAGTTTGTGAAAGCAGGAGTTTTTGGCATGCTATATGCATACTATCCTGCCTAGAATCATGGAACATGACGAGGGGATGCATCTTGACAAATACTATACCTTATTTTAAACAGATGTCGACGTGACCTATATTTCATGCTCAGTGACTCTATTCAGATATTGTTTTTGGTTAATTTTTTGGGTGCTGTTCATGTTCCGATCATGAAACTTGATAATTGGACGAATCTTTAAGTTCATACATCATCCTTACAACCAAATAAGGTCACTGTGACATGCATTTTATGCTTTACTAATATGGGTTAGGTATTTATGTTTAGCTCATGACCACATAGATTTTTAAATACTATATATCGGCCATTTTCGCCACAAATAACCAATCCAACAAGTCGAGCTGATTTAAGGTACCTTACTCGAGGTTAATCGAAGTAATCCGTTGGCACCGATGTTTTGAACTCGCGGCCCACCTGAGACCAATCGGATGCACTACCGACTGAGCTACGAACGCACGGTACGCTGTGGACAATTCAAGATATCATCACAAGAGCGTGACAAGCTTCCAACCTCCTTTTTTTATTTGTTTTAAAATAATGTACAGCCGAGTACCTACATAATTTATTTTTTAAAATACAAATGTTTCATTATCTGATTCTCGGGAGAAGGAATTGTGGCAGTACTAGCTTGCGCTTTAAGATAAATTGTATCTTGAAAGAAAGGGAAACAACCCACTATGAAAACGAAAATGGAACAAAATAACTTGTTTCATGCTTTATTTAAGCTCAAATTAAAGACGCAGCCATAATTTGGACAGATTTCTAAATTTTTTAAATAATTATGCAAAACATACTGAAAAAAATATTCTCAATATTAAATTTTGGTTTGAAAAACTTTCCCCTCTTCAGACAGATGCTCATGAAGTTCGACCTAGTCCTTCGAACAATTATAAACTCGACATTTGTAGCCATTTTATCTCGAAATTAGTAGTATTTACCGAATTTAATATTGCTTTCATATTTTATAATTGTCAACAGAAGAAAAATATAAAACAAATTCCAATCTAATAAATAGGAGATGGGATGTTTCGCTCTAGTGATGAGTCGATTCTTTTCTTGACAGTCTTGTCCAACATAGGGCAGTGCCGGATTATCCTAGTAGCAAAAGTAGCATATGTTACTGGCCCCGCACTTTTAAGTGTTAATATTTATGTTTTTTTTTTAATTTAGGAGGGCCCGCACTAGCTTAATCCGGCACTGATGCTACGGGCCCCGCTATAGGCCCCGCACTAGCTTAATCCGGCACTGACATAGGGTAATCCGTTAGACTAAACGTTTGGAACCCATCATTTTTCATGCAAAATTGTAAAGATTAAAACTTAAATAAGTGGCGGAAAATTCGAACATTTCATCACACAATTTTTTTTTTTTTTGGGGGTGGGGTGGTGGGGGTTTTTTTTGTAATCGAATCAGCACATTAGATAATAAATAAACCGGATAGAACTATACACAAAACTTGGATCAGTGTTTGCATTTTTTTTCATGTCCAGTAAGGATATATATGGTTACTGTGTAGCGATCTCGATATTTTTCAAGTTATAATCCAGGGAGCTTAGTCCCGTAGTGTGTGTGTGTGTGTGTGTGTGTGTGTGTGTGTGTGTGTGTGTGTGTGTGTAATGGATTGTGGATTTAAGGAGTTGAGATAGACTCAGGGGATCATGTATGTTGCATTATCTGAAGTCGCCTTTTAAAACGGAAAAATCTTCTGAATGGAAAAACCTATTTATCAAAAATGTTCATTAGATATATGGGTTAACCTTGGTTTTAAACTAACACATTTTCTCCCGGTGCACATCCCGAGGTTAAATACAAACACCTGCCTAAAATAATAAACCTTGGTCACTGTTGTCAATCGAAGGTACAAAATTTGCATTCTACAACATGCGATGGTGGTAGTAAATGCATATTTTAGGAATCTGACCTTTCGACTCCCTCCAATAGGGGGAGGAAGGCGGAGACACGGTATGCAATATGATTCGTAAATGTCTAAAACTAAAGCGTAAACAACAGCCGGTTGAGATGGGAGAAATATTTTCATTAAAAAAAAGTCTTGCTATCAATACGCTTGACACGCACATCAATAAGCAGCAAGTTGTTGCAACTTTATTACATATTTTATTTTACTTTGTTGCATTCATCAATATTTATAATTGTTGTAAAAATCCATTACCTTGCATTGTACAAATTCAGCGTGGCTAACAAATGCATTCCCTGATTTTTAGACGCAGAACACAACAGCCATGATCCTATATGTTCACCAGTGCAGGTATTTGTACTTTTTGTATGCATATTTATCTGACCTTGCCTGGTTAACCATATTGACCGGTGTCCATTGATTGTTGACGAATTGATCATTGCATGCAATTCAGTCATGTGCCTAGTGTTGCCTGAACACATGTAGAACAATGGCTACGTGTCTAAACAAAATCCTGGAATATATTTGTAAGCTAGTCTGAAGTTGTGCAATGTGAGATAATGCAATTTTTTACATTGATGAATGAATAAATGAAAAAGGTCACAAAAGGGGCTAACTTTTTCCTGACAATGTACTTTTTAGTCATATTGGTAGTAAGACTGATTTTAAGGTCCTGGGAGGGAGTAAAAGGTCAGATATACAAATATTTCAACTTGGTTGTCATATTTTTTTATGTCATAAAACATTCAGTGTCTGGGTTTTCGTGTGTGTGTGTGATGTTTGTAGACAGATTTGGATAAAGTTCCTTTTTCCAGCACTTGTAATTCCCGATTCAGTTATATTGGAAACGTATCATCACATACTCCCCTTCTCCTAGTACAACTGTTGCCCCTGAATCAACTGTTGCCCATGGGATCAAGTTCCACTCCTGCCCCTGCATGGGTTGCATGGAATAAAGTTCCACTCCTGCCCCGACGGGGCCATGGGATTAAGTTCCTCTCCAGTCTCTGGATGGGGCCATGGGATCAAGTTCCACTCCTGCCCCTGCATGGGTTGCATGGTATAAAGTTCCACTCCTGTCCTTGGATGGGACCATGGGACAAAGTTCTATTCCTGCCCTTGGATGGAACCATGGGATTAAGTTCCACTCCTCTTCCTGGATGGGTTCAATGGGATCATGGTCCACTCATCCACTATGAATGGATTATGGGATCAGGTTCAACTCCTGCCTCTGGATGTGGCCATAGGATCAAGTTCCACTCCTGCCTCTGGATTTGGACATGGGATCAAGTTCCACTCCTACCCCTGGATGGAGCCATGGGATCAAGATCCATTCCTGCCCTGGGATATTAAAAAGTGGGGTGATAAATAATCTATCGAAATTTTGCGATTTCTCTACGCGATAACTAGAGTGTAGTAAATAGCTGTCAATTCAAACAGTATAAGCAAAAAACAATCTTAAAAAAAAAACTGTTCGTGGGTTGTAGCCTTTTGTTTCTTTGTAAAATACACGAGTATATTAAATGCTCATGATCAGGCTGGTTCTAGCTGGTCTTGACGTCGTGCGGTTTTGTGACGTACCCTGTATTCAAACCTTGGGATTTCACATGTTGTTTGAGTACAAAGGTTTAGTGTTGAACATTTTTTTCATTGTAGCATTTGGTGTATAATGTATATACCTAATAATTGATAATATACGAATAACAATATAACACGGTTTCTGTGTGCAAAAATGCGCCGAAGCACTCCGAAAAGACATTGAATTCTCGGGCTGAAACTCTTCACTCCGAAAACACGTGGAACCTTCAGGCTCAAACTCCTCGCTCCGAAAACACGTGGAACCTTCAATCTCAAACTCCTCACTCCGAAAACACGTGGAACTTTCATGCTCAAACTCTTCACTCCGATAACACGTGGAACCTTCAGCCTCAAACTCTCCGCCAAATGTTTCCCGGAGCACTCTGAAAAGACGTTAAACTTTCGAGCTCAAACTCTTCGGCAAACGTTTGCAAACAACAAACATTGGATTACAGTTGCATCCTGATAATAGCTTAATCTTAAGCCTATTTCTTACTTGTCAGTAATTTTTACTATGGCGGGAATAGGAGGCGTGCTTTTATGCTTCAATCGTTCTCAAAGACATTTTACAATTTACCGGCATGTTAATACAATGACGTATACGTAAAGAAAAATTCTTACTTTCAGACAAAAGGTCCGTAGAACAATATATACATGGCTGTAAACACACAATACAAGAGAATGAAAGCATGAGCATAATATTGGATTATAATTCCTATTTTATACTGGAACGACTTGTACAGTATACAGATTCTACCATTTCGTTGCACATTCGAAAACTGTAAGGTACATTATTTTGTGCAAAACTAAGTTTTAAGGTATCCTGTGAAATTGTGTATATTCGTGGGGTACCAATTTGTGGTTAACGCGGTCGCTGTGCAAACCACAAAGTTAAAATACCCAACATAAAATACCTTTGCCTTGCATACTATGTCGTGAATTTAAGTAACAGTGTGTGTGTGTGTGTGTGGTTTTTGTTGTTGTATTTTTTTTTAATTTTTTTTTTTAATTTAGGAAAAATGATCACCACCAAATCAAATGAATTCTCGATAATTGTATGTATCAAGATCAGGTATAGCGAGTAACGATTAATATTGACTGCATTCGAATGGGCCCAAATTGTCGCTAATCGGATGCTCGGCTAACTCTTGGTGACAGTAAAACTTGTGGAACTAAAAGTTCCGCACAAGATGGAATCGCACACACACACACACACACACACACACACACACACACACACACACACAGAGTTATGCATAATTAACCTATTATGTGTGATTAACTTTGTCCATGATAATAAGTCGCACTTTAAAGTTCTCGTCAATTGGTAAACACCTTGGTGACTGACACTGAGTTCAAGGCCAGTCTTGTTGACAGTTATTCTCAACTAGTTTTGGAGTTTTGCACAAGAACGACGCACGTTCTGTTGCATTGTGGGTTATTATAATATGTGTATATAATAGTGACTTGATACGCATTAGTTCACTCCTGTTTCAAATTCAGTCATTGGGAATCTGTTTATGATCAGAGTTTATAGTTGTGCTGGAGACATAATTCGAAAGGAATTATTTATTTTAACAATCATTGGCATTACCATAAAGTGCTCATTAACCTTTGGATTTATACAGCTGACTTTTGGACATTTTCAAAGATATTCTGGATTGTATCGTTGTGATATATCAGGACATTCATGACTATTCAATCATTCGGAACATTCATTCATTCGGAATTTTCTATAATTTCTGACTTGTGTTTAGGACATTTAGGATTATTTGGAATTTAATTCACAAATTGTAAGTGTTTTTTTAAAATTTTTATTTTAATTACAGAGAAATAAATTGTTTGTTGATTTTACATTCATTGTTGGTTTCACTTTCTTTCTGTTACATTATTTTAAGACCTATAGTTGTAACAACCCACACAAGCTCCAGCTGATTTACCTGCTTTTTATTTAGCTAACTTGGCACGCAAGAGGAAATACATTAATAAATAGCTATTCTGGTACAGCTAGTTATTCCACCAGTTTTTTGTTTTAAGAAAAGGCGAGAAATACCTTATCCTGCACATCCCAACGTGTGTGCGTGTATAATGTCGTACAACACTTCAATCATTATGGATTAAAACTTGTAACCTTTGGATATCATTGTGGATTAAAACTTGTAACCTTTGGATATCATTGTGGATAGCCAATGGTAGCTGAAAAAGCCTAAGTACTGAATGT
Organism: Margaritifera margaritifera; assembly: GCA_029931535.1. NCBI lineage: Eukaryota > Metazoa > Mollusca > Bivalvia > Unionida > Margaritiferidae > Margaritifera > Margaritifera margaritifera. The sequence goes on from JAQPZY010001646.1 coordinate 4,436,782, forward strand.
CGACCTTAGACCTCGGTTTTAGACGATGGGAATTAGCCATTAGATCCATAACGTTACAAAACGTTTCTGGGTTCCGGATCGCTCAGATTTGGACGTTTGCGATAGTATAGAATCTTGAAATAAGACGTACTAACAAGAAACTTCAAAATATGTTATCGAACCATTTCTTAGTATTTCTGGGGGTTCCGGGTAGCTGAGTGGTCTAATGCACTCGCCTTTACAAATCACCAACATCTCACCTCTGTCCGCGTGAGTTAGAGTCTGGACTCGACCAACGTGTGTATGCGAGAAAGCTTACCAGTAACTTACCGTGGTTCTATGGTTCGTCCAAGGGCTTTGCGGAGTTCTTCCACCAGCATATATAGTCCACCGTCTATAGCCTATCATGTGCTGAAAAATGGCGTTAAACCCACAAACATAAACAAACTTTGTATTTCCATGATATCAAAACATTATTATTTTGTATTTGCCTCATACCAACTAAATAAAGTGGCGAGTCGACATTTGCTATCGAGTTTTACAGAATCTTGTTTAGTATATCCCTCGCAACTCTGATATTTTCGCAACGGTAATTAACTCAGCCGCCTCTTTATATCCCTCTGCTAAGAGCTGGTTGGATAACATAGATGTCGAGTATCTTGGTAGTGGATTTTATTTGAATGTTTCTACAGAAACCTTCAGATCTAATCGAGATAAAACCCTATAAGATTGTATAACGTCATGGAACTTGGTGTTTATGTAGAGCCTCCACAAAAAGATATCAAAGGTCAGCACTTGGCATTAAAGAGTCCTCAGGTAGGTCTGTCGATGTGCGCAACGGTTATAGAGCTTCACATTATCATCTGGGAGTGGATCTGTAGAATTGTATATAAAATGGGTAATTTCAGGAGTGTTGATAAACTTCTTCCTCGCTACTCAAGAAAGACTTTAAACCTTGGGATACAACTGAAGCTTGCCTGTAGAGGTGCACGACGGTATTGGAATTTTGATACACACGCGGACGCACGCACGCACACACACACGCACCGGACATGAAAAGACGATTCAGATATGAAACCGACATTGGTCCCTGTGTGTATCTTTACCCCTCCGAGGCAGATTGAGGAAGTGGAACAAAGCAGGACTAACACGCTTTAATTGGGGATATACTCTGATACCTTGCGTCTTCCGTCCGTCCGCCTATCCTTCTGTCTGTCGGTTACATCTCCTAGAACGCTGGCTGGATATTTCCGAAACTGGGGTTCTCGGGAGGGAGTCAAAGGTCAAATGCACAAAAGTTTCAATTGCAACGATATTTTTCAATAGTTTCTGACTAAGTTTGATATATGTAGTCATAGCAGAAAGAGCCATTTGACAGATGTAACGGATTTTGCATCATGAACCCTGGGTCACTGTCAGCAGAGCGTGGGCTAGCATGGGGTGGGGTGGGTTAGTTGGGAGGTGGATAAGGAGTAGCATTGAAATATGCCGTACAAAGCGTGGGGATATATGCTATGACGAGCCATTGCACTTGCTTTAGTTAAATATTGTCATCAGAATGGTCATTTTATGCACGATTTCCGGGGGAAGTGCGTATTCGTAATGTCTATTCGCAGTAACGAGTTTCTTCGCCACGAAGAATTCCCCTATTTAGGGCAGGTAACATTTGATTATTTCATGCATACAAGTTAATTTTAATATTTTAATACTTCGATTAAACTTTCTACCTAAATTCAGGATCCGACCATGGGGAATTGCTTCGGAAACAATCTCCCTAAACCGCTACCTGGTGCATTCATTTTCAGACATTATGCCAGATGTTTGTTTGGGAGGAGTTGTGAGTGACGGTCATGCCTTCGGATTTGATCCCAATGACTGTGGCGCTTTTTTCGAATGTGTCCTCATCCCCGGTGATGAACAGCTGAAGACAGAAAGCTCGTACCACATCTACCGGAAAAACTGCGCATTTGGCCTGTTCTGGTCTAACACCTTTTTGACCTGCGTTCTGGCACATAATGTCATTGATCCTCCAGATTCCCGATGCAATGGTAAGTTTAGGACTCGTCCTATCTCTTCAGCCAGTCAAATCACTTTTTCGAATTTTGTGAAAGCTTCATGTTAGCGTTACAAAAATAATTGCAAAGTTTTTACCAAGGCTGTCTAAGAAGCCTTTCAATATTGGTTACAGTAGTACCAGGTGATGCAGAAGACTAGAAGTTATTAGTTCAAAACACCAGAAAAGAACTACTTGTGTACTCGTGCGCCTTTCTTGTACGCTTTGACAATACTTGCAAACAATGTTTAAAACATAGTTTTGTTATTTATTTCCTGAGATTAGTTATTTGTATGTTTCTTCGTCCCCGGTGATGAACAGCTGAAGACGGAAGGCCAGATCTACCGGAAAAAAAAACGGCGCATTGGCCTATATGTAATGGTAAAGACTGAACTTCATATTTTATATGATTCATTTAGTCATGAATCATGACAATCGATTACACAACATGCATTCCCTACGGCCGTTCATACATCCTGTAATCGTTTCTCCAGCTTCCCGACTTAAAATGTGAAGTTCAATTTTGTAAAACTGTTTTAGTAGAAAATCATATGGAGTGAATCTCATGGAACCACGCGAGATCCAGGTTGAACGCGACTAATCAGGGTCTTCTTTGTTCGTTACATTTACGATTTAATGTGAAAATGGTAGACCCTGATCTGCATGCTCATTATGCTGCGGTAGGTCTCGGTTAACGTTGTTCGCAATTGATTTGCACCTTGTAACTACGGTAGTATTATACATCAGACATGATGTGAAATTTAATTCGTGTAACTATCGCTGTTTGAACATTGGTACAAATCTAGTATATACATTTTAATCTAATAAAGATACTGACACATTGAACTAGTAAAAATGGCGCAAAATAATGCCTTTAGTATCACTGAATCTTACAAAATACAAGATTCTTTTCTTGTGCAATTTCAGATCCTTGCACAAAACTTGACGACGGCACACGGCGCCCGATGTTCGGTATCTGCGGCGGTTACTGGGTCTGCAAAGATCATACTTCTATCGGAGTTTGCTGTCCTCAAAACGAGCTGTATAACGAAAATACTGCAGTATGCATTCCAGACAAGAACGGAATCTGCAACAATACGGACTGTGTCCCTGTTCCTATAAATCCTTTTGGTACGTTTAACGAGCAATGTTGCATCCCAAAAAAGCCGGATGAAACAATGTTACCTCCCAATAAACCGAGACATAACATTTTTAAGTTAACAATTTTAATCTCTAAGAATGCATTGTTTGCCATATTTTATCATCCAAGTCAATACTAGATGATGTATTGCGTAACAAAATCAGGACTAGAGGTCTCACTAAGGTCAAATGTTGTATCTGGTCAAGTCAAGTACCCACTAATAATTTTGCAAATCATTTCACATTTATGCAAATCCCTATGTCAAAAATTGACTGCATCAGTTTGTAATATGGCATGACTGAATGTGTCTCGTGCGTATGTGCATGTGTGCTTCATGCATCGTCTGGGATACCCTTTATACCACAAAAAAGCACAAGGCAAAAACGCAAGCAAATAAATACATGCATACATTCATACATGCATACGCACTTCTCCTCGACCCTTTATTTAAAGGTAATTCTTTTTTTTAAAGTTTCTTTTAGGGAAACCCTTAAAATAAATATTCAGTTATTATGCTATTGATTTTTGCAATGGCATTCACGAATTTCCCATTTTTCCATTGTAACATAAATATGTTGAGCAAAACCACAAGACTCCTCAAATCTATTCCAGTAGTGCTTGCTTCCAGCATACGATACACTGCATTCATGGAATAATATAGTTTCTTGCACATTTCTTTTATTCAGGTTGTCCACTCCGGGAAGTCAAATTCGATAAAACAAAGTACATCGAAGAAGCATATGGCATAGAGATTGTACGAACTTGCCCTGATGGAACTATTTTTAGTGACTGTGGCTGTATTAAAGACCCAGACTTCGACCCAACAAAATTCACAATCAAGGGTAGGTATTCTGTTGTCACAAACCAAAGACAAACACTATTGTTCAAAACCCAAGACAGATGGTATATATAGAATACTACTCAAAGGATTTCCACCATTTATTTACCGTGACTACTGAAGTTTTAACGTCAAATACCTGCACTGTATTGGAATAAATAAAATCGAGACAGGATCTCGTGCAAACATTTATTAATGCTTTGGGTAATTTGTTGCGATGAGCAAATACAATCAGATTTGTCTTTACACTCAGATATTAGTCGTAGCGCTAAACTTTTTCGAGTAGTATAGATTCATCAGACCACAGACAAATGGTATGTATCCGACCTTTCCGTTCATCTGGGTATTTTCTGGTCGTGCTTAGCTTTGCCGAGGTGAAAACTCGGTGTTTATCAGTAGTGCATTGGGGAATTCAATGTCAAATCAGGCTTACTAACCAAACGATGTGCCTTCTTATCATTTTTATGTCCGTATGCTTTAGGTCTACACGGATCTAATGAACCAGTTTTCAAACTTGGCGAAAGTCCTTATTTTGTCAACAGGGAACTTGGGCTAAAACAGTGTGTAAACAAGAATTATGCACTACATTAAAGAGGAGACGATCGCAGAATTAAATACTCCGAACGTATCAGGTAAACATTGTCATAGTTCCAAGACGCCATTATAGGGTACAAGCCAGCACGAGGATTATTCGGACATATGGAAAAGCTGACCATCAGTTTTCGTGACCATTTCGTGTTTTGTCAGAGCCCAGATCCGTCGGTAGATCTTTCTTGACTAAACCACCAGTTTTCAACTTCGATGCTACATCGGTAAATGATAAAATTGTGAGCTTTTTTATCTTTATAATTTATATGATGAATAATTATCATTAGCCCACCTCCAAGCGTATTTCTTAAAGAATGAAACAACCAGTCAAGCATTTATCGAAGTGATATTGAAGATTAACTTTATGTGAAAAGGTCAGCAAAACAAAGGTATACGGGAATAAACAGTTTTGATGTGGCAACTTAGTACATTAAATGATACATACAGTAACAACGCAAAATGTCAAAGAACTGTTACATTGTTCCATGACATTAAAATTCTAGCCTTGCATTTTACATTCGGAATGTATTAGAAATATCCTGCTATGGAGCAAACATGCAGAGTTTTTAAGAATTAGAATTGTGAGATCAATGCCATCGAATAACCAGTTTAATAATATGGCTCAATGTATGGATAAAATAAGAAATAAATCTTCCCTTATAGATTCAGCATACAATATACTTAAATCTTTATTAGTTTTTGTATCAGTTTATCATAGCTAAGAAAATTGTTAGAAATAAAAAAATATTGAAAACACTTTTGCAAAAGAAAGCGTGTATTAATACGATCTAGACATTGTTCTGGCTGCACACATTGCCAAGTGGGAGAAGGAGTTCATAATACCTTGCAATATTTCCGCTCAGACTGATCATAAGACCATACACATATTTGTGTTTGTGGAGTGGTTTCTGTGGTTTTTTTTTTTTTTTTTTTATGATTTTAGAAAATGGCAGTTTGTATACACTCTGTAGTGAATTCGCTATGACTGTTTGGAACAAGGCAACCCATAACTTAAACAGTAATCTTAATACAAATATGTATCTATATGCAAAATATGTATCTATATGAAAAATATGTATCTATATGCAACATGTGTATCTATATGCAAAATATGTATCTATATGCAACATATGTATCTATATGCAAAATATGTATCTATATGCAAAATATTAACCACTTGAAAATTTCAAAAATAGCGACATACGCTCATGCGTATCATACAACAATAAACATGGTTTTTGCACGGACAATGGCAGTTTGCCATGATGATTTGAAACGAGGCAACTTCACCTTGTGTGGTACTTTTATATAGACTTTATGACGTACATGGTTATTTCCGGTTTTCTTTTAATACTATTACGAATTTGAAAAGCCTGAATAAAGATGCCGCTCTTGTGCCAAATATTAACAAGTCTATTTTATAGTGAGTTAAAAAGCCTCAGTGCTGCGCACCTATCATAAACGTTTATGAATTAGAAAAAGAAACTGAGGCGGACAAAATACAAATCTACAGGTAAACATATCTGATGGCACAAACTGGTTATGCACGAATGTAATATTCAAGTCAAAATCATAGGGACAGGACCACTAATAGGGTGGACAGCTTGAAATATAGGCTAAACATTCACTAATAATGTACACTTGTATATAGCACTCGGACCGAACAAGTTTCTACAGAGTGCACGAGCAATTCCTAATGCAACCGTGTCGTTGTAACCTCCATGTTAGCAAACAGTGATCCATCAGATCTGTGTAGGCATGTACTGTATAACATTTAGTGGACCGTCCAGTAGTGTACCTTTAGTTTGTTCACCTCAGCCAACATGCGTTGCCTGTTCCTATAGACCTGAACCCGTTTTTGTTTGTACACATGGGCGATATGAGCGCAGTGGACCTATAGATCGAGAGGTGCACAATGACTTTACGGAATTTGAATGTGAAGATTTAATTGTTATTGCAAATAGTTATGTTGTGTGAACAATACAGTGCATATGACGGTATGGGTATGTTATCATGTGTGAAGGCGAGATGTAATTTGTAGCTCAGTCATTTATTTTTCTCTACATTTTACAGAATGCAAGCCAATTTTCGTCCTGGATTTCGATGCAAACAATTTGTCCCAACCTGGAGTTGCCTTTGAAATGGTCCAAATCCAGTCGGACGCAGGCGTTTCCACCAGTACACCTGGCCCTTCGGGGAACTATGGCCACTTCAATGGCACCTCGTTTGTTCTAATCCCTGCTCTGGCAAATAGGCATTCCACAGCTGTTCGCGTTATGAACTTCATGATGAGGTCAACAAGTCTGGAACCTGACTTCCCGCAAACGGTCGTCACCAACTTCATCAGTTCCGGCAGTTCCTGTACAGGATACAAATGCCTGGGGTCAATCCAGATCGACATCATTAAAAAGTACACGCTTCTTCACTACCTCATTACGACAGAGGAATACTATGAACTAAGTACACCGTTAGACGTAAGTATGATGACCATATCGACTTAAATTACAAATCAGTCGACTTGTAGAAAGTACAAGCTTTTTCACTACCTCCTTACGACACAGAAATACTATGAACTAACCACACTAGTAGATGCAAGTATAACGACAAAAGTCGACATAAAATGACAAATACGTCGACTTTTCATTGAAAAGTACAAGCTTCTTCACTACTACGATATAGTAAATGTAAGTATCTGGTCTTTGGTAAATTTTGCCCGAGCTATGATGACATATTTCTGTCAGTTGATGACCTTGTGAATCGAAAGGCATAGACATAATGACGAAGTAGACTTAAAAGGCATAGACATAATGACGAAGTGGACTTAAAAGGCATAGACACAATGACGAAGTAGACTTAAAAGGCATAGACATAATGACGAAGTAGACTTAAAAGGCATAGACATAATGACGAAGTGGACTTAAAAGGCATAGACACAATGACGAAGTGGACTTAAAAGGCATAGACACAATGACGAAGTAGACTTAAAAGGCATAGACATAATGACGAAGTAGACTTAAAAGGCATAGACATAATGACGAAGTGGACTTAAAAGGCATAGACATAATGACGAAGTGAACTTAAAAGGCATAGACATAATGACAAAGTGGACTTAAAAGGCATAAACATAATGACGAAGTAGACTTAATGACAAATAGGTCGATTAATTTTTGCTCCAAGGTGACAAATCAGGTCTTAGAAATATATAATCTGCACAGTTTACATTTCTTAGTGTCTTGGCTATTATGAAACGTAAAGTTCATGTAAAAAATAATAGAGATATCTCAAGTATCCAAACCGAGTATGGTCATCTGTGATCCTTGATATTTTGTAGACTATCTCGTCCCTAATACTACATGTTGTTTACTTCCGATCTTGCGTCACGACTCCTCCGACTGACTACTGTCACAGAATTGTGTGTAGTAAAATATGTATGCATTATATATATATATATATATATATATATATATATATATATATATATATATATATATATATATATATATATATATATACATACATATACATACATATATATATGTATATATATATATATATATATATATATATATATATATATATATATATATATATATATATATATATATATACGAACGAAAATGTACTCGGATTTCATTGCTGCGTACAGCGTTACCCGAGTGGAATTATTTTTCGGCTTTAGTAGTTTTAAAATACTGATTCGTTTTCATTTTAAGCTACACGAGCAAAGTGACTGCAGTGAGAAACCCAGTTACCTCGAGTTCTCTAGCTGCGCATTTTCACCACGGCCAGGGTACTTATCGGATGTATAATCATAAACACAACGAGTTTTGTCAGGAAGCTGTCCATCTTACGGGAGCAAGCTTGAAATATAAAATTGTATTTTTTCTTGCTATCCGTTTTATGTGATAGAATTGTTTCATATATTAGATGTTTCAGAATTTATTCTAAATTTTACGATGAATCAAACCTATGTCAAATAACGCCATATAATCAGATAGAGTATAGTCTGTTTCAAGTTAGCAATTTTTAAAACTAAACTGAACAAATTGAATTGACTTATGTTGCATGCATTAAATGTTGAGTAATATTCGAGTTCTTATAATTCAATGAGATTATTCATGTCGGACATGTATTCATGTACAAACGTGGTTATTATAATAATAATCTCGAACCGTAGTTCTGATGAAATGATTTAATTTGTAACGAAGCAAATTCATGTGCGCACGCGCGTAATGTATATTGTTGTATTCGTGCATCACCGTGTCTTGTGTACTACACGGCTCAGTCATTATATTTTTAGCTATTTTTTGTGACGGAGAGTCGCATAACTCTGGGGTTTCGTGCAACCAATTTGCTGCTGTCGATGGTGACTTTCAATCAGAAGGCAGTATTGGCTTACTCGCAGTGAGGGACCAAAGCTTCGCGACAAACGGGTCTGTATGGAATAAGGAGGCTCTTGAGGGATCCTTCAGCAGACCGGGAGGGGCGGGCCATGCGTGGTGTCTCCTTGACCATTCAACGAAAGCTGTGGAACTTGAAATATATCGCGATCGTCAACTGGACGCTACGAGATACATATGTTCCATTTTTTAGTCAATATCATTCAACATCCCTATAAGAGTGAAACAAATAATTCAATATCGCTATAGGATTGAAAATCAATAACACATAGATCCTACTTGTGGATGAAACGTTTATTCTTCATATTTATGTACAAATTCTGTACTTTGATAACCCTTGGAAATGGACTCGTACATTGTCCATATTTGTGTATAAATTCTATCCATTGATCGTCCATGGTGATAGATCCATATATTGTTTATAAGTTCCATAAGTTGATTCTTGTTTGATTACTCGTTGAAGTTGCCTGTTCTGATTAGTTCCATTTAGGAATGATATCATTTCCTTATATCGGTTGTTGAACTCGGTGCGCATTATTCGGTTATATCCATTGTTGGAATTTATGCGCACGAGTATGGTATCAGATTCATTCATCGTTCAATTACATTATAAATAAACATCTCATTCACGAAATTGATTTCAGTGTCTAAGCTAAATCCAACCCCAACACGTCTTCATCCTGTTACTACATTCCATATTAGGCTTTACTTTACCACCCATTTAGCAAATTAAGCCTAATCTGAAATGAAATGACCTGTACGAACCGTGACTAGAGATTGGATGTAAACAACCTTTAGTATTAGGCACGAGATAGAAAATGTCGAATGAAATTCAGAAGACGGCTTGGGCAGATGACTTTAAAAGACGATGTGGATACACATTGGTACTGCATTAGAACGATAGCTGTCGGGAAGTGAAGTTGGATGTTTAGGCTAACCACGTTGTTTCCTAAATCAAGGCACGTCTTTGAAATTCATCCACCAAAAACGCTTGCAAATTTCGTACTTCTCGCGTGATTTGTGTATCACGCACTGTCTTCGAAATGGACAATGATAGCCACATAATACAAATTATTCCAAGACAAAGGAAGCTCTGTCTTGAATATGCTGTCCTACCATGTTCAAGGGTTCTCGAACTAGCTAGTCAGATCTGAGACTTGCATTTAGCGATCCACTAATATTCAGATGCTCTACTGCCTGAACAAGCCAGCTCCTCAATAGATAAACATTGAGAACTGTCGTATACACGCTGTTTCCATCTAATAGGAAACCTGATGTCCTACATTTCAAACTCCAGCGATTACGTTATGTTTTTGCATTTAGCTCAGTTCTTTGGAGACCGTTAATATTTATAATGGGAATAATAATCACCTCAATGACCTACTGTTAAGGTCAGTGATCTACTTTTCTGCTCGGGTGAATGTGCAAGATTTAGGATTATGCCACATGGAGTAGGCAAGGCATTGCATTCTGTGGAATTCTTGTTGTAATGCAAGAAACTGCATCAAAAACTCTTTCAATCACGGTTTTTTCATTTTCAGGACAACTGGACCAGAGTCTGGTGGGTCTTCATTGGCCAAGATACCGGATTATTTGGCGCTAGATCTTTTAACAAGGAAGCTAAAACGAAAACGTTTAAGGGTAGGTATACAGATTATCATGACAATATTAGTAATAAATGATGGGTTTACTACTTCTGCTAGTGCTAGTACTAGTATTCCTATTACTACTACTGACGGTACAAGTACTACTACTACTGCTATCAATATGACTACAAGAACTACTACTACTGTTGCTAGTACTAGTACTACTACTGCTATCAATGACTACAAGGACTACTGCTACTGCTATCAATATGACTACAAGGATTACTAATACTGCTGCTAGTACTAGTACTACTACTACTGCTATCAATATGACTACAAGGACTACTACTACTGCTGCTAGTACTAGTACTACTATTACTGCTATAAATATGACTATAATGACTACTATTTCTGCTACTAGTACTACTACTGCTATCAATATGACTACAAGGACTACTACTACTGCTATCAATATGACTACAAGGACTACTACTGCTGTTAGTACTAGTACTACTACTACTGCTATCAATATGACAACAAGGATTACTAATACTGCTGCTAGTCCTAGTACTATTACTACTGCTAGTACTGGTACTGCTACTACTAGTATTGGTAATACAACGACTACATTTTAATGAGGATTATAACATATAATGCGAATCATTTAACACATGGTCTTCAAAAAACCATCGAAGTAGCGTTGTATTTCATTGCATTTTTCATACTGATACTGCACGTGTGGCTAAATCTGCATGTTCGGGTAGTTTGCTGAAACGTAAGAACTCAAGAAATAGCATGGATACAACATTTGGCAGGACAAACCGTGATGTTCGCAGGTATTTCAAGTGATCTAAAATATCGTGTTGTAAGATTATATGTATATTGATCTAGGAGTGATTTATATTTTCTTAATGAAACATAACATTTTCTAACTTGAAAGTTATTCTTTATTAGAATATGCATCTATATGCAATATATTTTCCACTTTAAAATTTAATTCTAGTACAATTTTAAACTAGTGACATTTCAAAACTTTACATCACACATTAATACGAACTGCATATGCACTATATATAATCTTCCGTGTGTTGAACTGCCATTAAACACAAAACCTAAATACTTCATCACCTTTGCATGTCCCAGGGTCGATGCCCACGTAAGCAAAGTTAGCGGGTACACGGTCACCGATCAGAGGTTAGTGGTTTCTTTCTCATGCCACAATGTCCTCCACTTCACAGACTACATACCGATGACACAATGTCCTCCACTTCACAGACTACATACCGATGACACAATGTCCTCCACTTCACAGACTACATACCGATGACACAATGTCCTCCACTTCACAGACTACATACCGATGACACAATTGCCTGATATGTATAATGCATATCTTGTACACATAACAATTGACGTGCAGACATGAAAACTTGTCTTCATGTCAAAATGTAATTTACAAATGTCTTATAAATTAACATAGCATTAACATGTTCTCTATCGATGCAGCACTGATAAAAATGGATTTATAAATTCTTTCATTTTTGTAATATGCGTTAGTAATATTTTAATGCACGAAAATAGTTTTCATTTCGTTTACCGATTTCTTTACTCGAAAATACTTCCGCCTCGAAAGGAAGTCGTCCTCTAAAACAAGTCAATCAAAAATCATAAATGAATAATACAAGCCGCGCCTTTCTTGTTTTTGTTTTTAGCAAGGCAAATTCCCGTTTGTGGAACCGTCCGTTATTCTGGCGTAAACGCTGATGTTAGGGTTTACGTTAGAATTTTTATTTCTGCTACCGATCCCCTTCCCCTCCCACCTCCGCCCTCCTATTCCATCCCTTCCCTAAAAGACGTAAATTTTCCTATGCTAACAATAGCATCTAAGGAAAAGAACAATGCAAATATACCATTATAATTATCTCCCCTGTTTTGGCTAGGTTGCTATTCCTATCAACTGGATATTTTTCAGTTTGTTTTCGTTCCGATGGGCAACTTCATATGTTACCTCCCGCAAATCTGTCGGACTTCTGACTTTTCATGGCCATCCATTAACAAATTCAGTATATTTATCGTTCTTTAATACCTTTTCTAAGCTTCTACAACTTTTTAAAACTTCGCTCGCAAAGTTCTCACATTTTCCATTCATTGCAAACTTAGTCCGACATCCATGCCGTTTTTGTCCTGGCACGTGTAATGTTTTGTTTACATATTTCTAGTCAACTAGAAATGTCTGTCAGTATGGATGCCATCATACACGGTTGGGGTGCCCATCTGTTGCCTTGCTTTACCACGGACAGTAGCAACTGGAGTCCGAAGGAGAAACTTCACCCCATTATTTTGGACATGAAGACCATAATCAATGCCTTTCACTCCTGACAGTCCCTGCTCAGCGTCAAGGTAGTTCACCTGACCGACAATGCAGCGGTAGTCAGCTGCCCTACAATAAAGGGTCATCAGGTTACTCCATCTCCGTGTCCTCCTAGTGTGTGGTTTTCTTCACTGGTGCTCAAGTTTTCAAATAGCGGTCCGGATACTTCACATCCGGGGAAGACTTGGGGGTTCTGGCAGACACATTATCGAGAAAGCTACAGACCTTGCACATCGAATGGTCCCTTCACTGACTGGGCAGTGTTCCATCGGACATGTGCCTGTGGGGCCATCCGATGGTTGATCATTTTGAGACCAGGTGGAATCGTAAGTTGCCCACCTTTGTGCTTTCAGTACCAGACCCAGAAGCCTGTGCCGTCGACTCCTATCAGCTGCGAGGGGGTGCAAAATAAAGTGGCGAGTTTTTACAGCATGATGCAAGGACAACGGCATTTCACCTTTTATATGTCTGGGTTGCTCAATTAACCAAGTTGTTTTTCTCAGACTCGTTAAGGAAAACTATTGGCCCCCAACCGCAATAAAGGCTATACTTTTATTATATCTGACACATTAAGACAACGGGATAGCACCTGTAGGCTATGAAAAGGGCCTGTCGGATTTATTGTACAGGTTTTTTTCGGGGCATACTTGGGTTTTGTTTCCACATGAAACATGACACGATTTTCCAAATTTCGAACCCACTTCCAGGGCACCTTTTCAAGCTTCTATCCGTTCAGACATGCTTCTTCATCGCCTTGGTTTAGGAATTAGGGGGTTGGCAAGCTTCGTGCTCTTTCTGGATCCTAGCTACCTTCAGTTTCGTGCAGATGGTTTCATTGTTTTAATGACAAAAGCGGGCGATGTCGCGAAATACCGGTTGCCGTCAGGATGCAATCAAAATGTGTCACTGAATCAGTTTCCTCGCTTGATCTTTTCAACGAAGCTTTACTACAGAACCAAGTTAGATCGCTGAAGTTCGACCTTGAGTAGTGAAAGTATTCGCAGTGACCATTGCGAGTCTTGGCATCTTGGCTTGGGTAAGTCTTTCGTTTGGCCTACTCGGACTACTATCAGGACTAAGTATGTCTCTTAAATTTCTCGGCTCGGTAGATGAAAAGCAGTCTCGACTAATCTGGCTTTTGAACGCAACTGCCCAATTTGGAACATTATTGAGGTAGAAGGCTGATATTCGCTTCACAGCGAAGAGTTAAATTTGGTGGGTCCAGTGACAGCGGCTCAGACAACCACCAATCTATATTGACGTCATCACAACTTCGCTCCAGACCCTGATTTACAGCTTTTGATAACATTGGCCCAGGAATTGTTTTCGGCATGAACCTTTCTTTCGTCATAGTTTAGGGGCATCAAGTCGGATACGTGTTGCCAGGTTTATTAAGCATAATCCACAGTTGTGCTACATCCTACGTTGTGTGGTTATAATTATGATACGAGAAGTGGTATAAATCTATCCTCCTGTGGGTTACTATAGTAGAGGTAGGATCGTCGAATTCCCTCCGATTTTTATTCTCCTAACGTAAATGTGATCGGGTAGTGTATTCGACAAAGAAAAGTATTTTTCCCCTGTCAGTTGTATTTCTATGAAAATACTTGCCCAACCACATTTCGGATAAAATCCTCCCTCACCTCTCTTCAAATGCGGGAAACTTCGTTGATGTGTCACTCGGGACATAAATTGAGCGGAAACAGGGTAGGTAACTATAATGGTATCTTCGAAGAGTTTCGTTTCTTAACTACAATTATTACTATCTGTATGGTATATTAATTTGAAAGAAAAAAATATTCTTTTTCGGTAGGGCTAGATTCGGGAGTCCCAGGGTAGCGAAGTGAAAATCCTAACGTAAAATGTGACCACGTAAGTATTCCTTTCTACACTCCTGCTATATATATATATATATAAAATCTGTGCGCTTACCTTTGCGTTAAACTCAGTTACTGTATATTAGGGTTTGCATTTAGCTCTTTCATGCACTATTGCTTGCAGAGTAATGGAATTCGGTATCAAAAGCATCACAAGGGAAACTATACCATTCAACTATGCAGTCAAATCTATTTCACCATGACATGTATATCCAACCTGCCACCTAAGTTAACCTTTGTCTTGAGATTACTTGCAGTCATGCAGCTTGGTATGTTGATGCTCCATGAGAAGTACTCTTTAATCAAAACAAGGTCACTGAGACCTATATTTCACTCCCTAATAATCTACAGTAACCAGTGTTTTTTCCTCGGTTTCTTAGATACTATTACTGCATAGTGATTTAACTAGATACACAGGATGTGTTGCAAGAAGTACTATGCCTTCGAGACAAACAAATGATTTGCAATCCTGTCATACCACCATTGACTCTTTTTTACGGTACAAAAATGACTTTTTCGAAAATAAAACAAGTGATATAGAACAAGTTTCAATATTTGTTGCATTCAGCATGTATTGTGGTACTCTTGTTCATAACAGCTTTTAGTGTCCCTGATGACGTTGACGGTAACATAGGTATACATTCCATGTTGGGTTGTTTTCCATCGTGGAACTTGATATTTGCATGGATTCTTTCTGACTATTAGACTAACATTTTGAAAGACATTATGACCTCATTTGGACAAATAAATGACCATGCCCACCTTGTCTATTGAAGGCATTTTCAATGGAGCTTAGTCGTAAAACTTGTTATGTGAATGCATCCAGATGAATACAACTCACGATATGAAACAAAGACCACTTTGACATGTATATACTACCAGATGTGTGATCATCATCCTCATCATTCAACATTCATCATCACTGGCACTAACCAATGCAACCCTTTTATATCGGAATAATATGTAAAGACGAGTTTCCCTGCTCAGTGAAGGCTCCGTTTCATTTTTTTCCAGGTAAAGTTGATGAGAGGAAAACAGCACTTGTTATTGGTAGACCCTCTATGCCTTCCTATGGTCACCCTTTCAAAGGAGATATTGATAACGTAAGTTTAATACATTCTTGCTTGTGATTAACAGCGACATTCTTCACAAGATGGGAAATCTTATGTTAAAAATGTCCATAGGGCTAACATTATGGAGCAGTCTGGAGACATCACCCTCGTAATCCCTACAACCCAAGCAATACTATCATATATGAAGTGAAAGAAGAGAAAATAGTAAGAGTGCATACGCAAATACACAAAGCCTTCTATAGACATTCAACAAGATGGAAAGAAGAACAAACACACACTTGAAGATAGGCATTGGTTTACTTTACAATCCAAACACAAACATATCCGTTGTTGTAAATCCTGTATGGTAGCCAAGTTTGGTTTTAGAATTTTGTAATACTGTTTTTCAATTTTACGAAACTCGCTGGCATATAGTTTTGTTACAAAATATACCCAGTGTCCAGTAAGACCAATTTGGTTCTTCGTTCAGTTTGTGACAAAACTATTTTTGCTATCCTAGATTTCGTACACCGACTGGCTTTAAAAGGGGGATGGAAGGGAAATTATAGGAGGATAGAGGTTTCACTTTCTTTGTAAGGGGATATTATGGAAGTTATGGGGGGAATAGGGAAGTTAGTTTTGTTTATAAGGGATTTAAATTCTATTTATATATCCCTTCTTTTACATCCTATTCTGTGTAGTCAAGTAGATACGAGATAGATGGATGTTGGTCACTCTAAACAACGTTTTGGGTAGTAAATGCGGGGTGATGGATAGCAAGTGTAGGGGTAATGAATATTTCATTACTGGGTGTTGGTCAGTCAATGTGTATGTTAAACCTATGGACGTTTTTAAGACGAGATTTTCCATCTTGTCCCTAGGGAGATACACGCATGTTAAACCTATGGGCATTTTATAACATGGGATTTCCCATCTTATGACCCGAGTGCATCAAATGTTAATCCTATCGAGGATTTTCAATCTTGTCTCCATATCACCCCCTCCTCCAAAGAGAATATATATATATATATATATATATATATATATATATATATATATATATATTGAACAAGATTTCCCATCTTGCCGCCATATCGTCCCACTATAATACTACTGCACGTATATTCCTGATTGAACTACTTTATAATATGAAGAATGACATATTCCACAAATTACGAAATTAAATGTCCGTTATTAACTGCGCTAATAAAGGGACATTTTATTTTACAGCTCTCGATCTATTTCAAGCAACCAAAGGCCCCAATTTTATTCAAAATCTTCTCAGCTTTGTAAACGTGGATAATAGCGCCCGCTGTTAAATCAACAGGCATGAAAATCACAAATCTCTTGAGCTTAATTTTGAGGTTGATAATTTTCTTTTTGTTTCTACCAATGACAGAAGACGAGGTTACTTTTGAAAGGTAATTTCTGATAGGCTGATAGTGAAAACTAAACCTCAGACTCGAGCTCAGTTTTGTGATCTCCAGGCCAGGTTTTTGTATCGGCTCAAACGTCTTCCATGACCTTAACACCGTGATATTAAATACATAGACTGTGCATCTATTCCCCGAACTGGATTGCAAAATACACATGCTGCTTACACAATTCGCGTGCTACTTATTGTTGGTTCGCAAAAAGGCGTTGACAGATTGATATTAACACGCCAGTGTATGACGGAAGTGGTATTCACTTACCTCGTAAGTCTCCAATATGTCAACTGCGCCGTTATAGTCCACTTTTATTGTCTGCTTGCTTTCTCTATAACGACTAATGAACTTTGTACGTTTTTAATTTAGGTCAGCTTAATAAGTTATTCTTAGACGAACTAGTGTATAATTGCTCTACAATAATTGCAATTTTTGCCCAACACTAATTGCTCATTAACTAGAACTTTGGAAGATTTTCCACAGTTGTACTTGGACTATTCAACATGTGGACACGATGTAATTGCTCCTTACTTTATGTAAACCTTGTGTGACGTGCATAGTATTGTAGGCTGTTGCAATTGCACCAAGTCACATACAGTAAACACACGAATACCATTATTATAGCAGGGTACTACATGTATAGATGGCGGTTCCGTTTGTGTTGATAACTAAATGTGATTCATACCTTTAAAACTAATGACAACAAGGAATATATTTATGCATATATTTACAATTATCAAATTGCAAAATGTTGATGCCAGAGTTAGTAGTTTTGACTCAAATCAGTTGGCTGGAGACTGTTTTTATTCTTTTAATTTTCATGTCATTTTTTTTATTATGAATAGATGATTTACACCGAACAGACGATGCAAACTCAGTATATTGTTATCATTGATAAGTGTAGGGAAACAAAATAAAAATGTACATTATGTTAAATACATATCTACCCTAGACTATTAAGTACTCGTATTTTTTACTAGACCATAAAAAGGCTGTTATAAATGTACAGTATGTCTACTTTTAACTTCTAATTCAAGTTAGTGGACAGATAAAATATTAAGTTCTGTGTGTCCCAAAGTATTTTTGTGCGTATGCAAAGTACTTTCTTTTTCATTTCATAGTAGTGCCTTTTAAGTGTTCATTGAGAATTATCGTGGAAGTTACAAACACATATTTCATCCTTTGTTGCAATCACATTATTGCAATTAGAACCAACTTTAAATTGAACGTTTGATTTGTAGTCTAATTTATGTTAAGTATATTGCACCAAATCCCAAATAATGTCACATCTTTTCATCCGAAGTGGGTAGCCGGAAGGTGATGCTAGAAATGGTAGTTTTTACGCTACACTTCATCTGTGATTGGTCAAGTATGTGGGGCCTGGTAGTAAATCCGTATTAAACAAGTTTATACAATCCCACCCAGTTATTGGTGTATTTCTTGATGCAAGGATTTGTAAGTTTCCTTTCTACAGCCCAGCTGGCATTGGTGTCCAGCTTTATCCGTCGCTCACGGTCAGGTATTTGCCGACCAGCCGATAAGGAACAACCTTCTTCAATGGACGAAAATTTCAGACTGGTCCTAAGAAACATTTTCTCCCTTTCATTGTGCGATTTCGACCTTTAATTACTCGTGTTCTAATAGTGGATTGCCCGGATTAATTAGTTTTACCTTCAATTTCTATTTTACAGTTCCAAGTATACGACTGTATTCCCGATGAGGCAGTTAAAACTTTGGCTTTCCTAAGAGAATTACAGTAAATATTCTGAGACATTGTTCTGTTATCGGTTATAAATAAATTATGTTGACGATATTTCGATCTTTAGTTTTATATCTTGGATTACAAACAGTGTTTAAGTTCGATGCACTGCAACGTCATTGCACTGGGGCGTCATGTTCAAGCAACCCAGCGTTAATCTGAAAGTAAGTCAATGTATAATGTAAACCATGTTTGCGTATAAATGCATCTAACTCTGCATAGACTTGATTGAAATACTATATCAGATGACAGGCGTGCATAACTTTTTTTAAAAAAAAAATATTAAAACATATTCCGCACAAATTTGTGTGTAAAGACGTGTATACAAATCTTGTAATGATTATTATTAAATGTTACAGTTGGTTATTATAAGAATTTTCGACGAAATATTAAACTTAGTAGAATACCCAAACCTTGTTCCAATTTTAATATAGTTCTAAATTACGTGTATAATCAATTTAATTTTGATTATATGACGACCTTTCAACATTTTAGGTCGCAAAATTCCATTC
Source organism: Margaritifera margaritifera (assembly GCA_029931535.1). Lineage (NCBI taxonomy): Eukaryota > Metazoa > Mollusca > Bivalvia > Unionida > Margaritiferidae > Margaritifera > Margaritifera margaritifera. The sequence continues at coordinate 4,456,365 of JAQPZY010001646.1, forward strand.
TTCCGAAATAAGAACTTGTAAAACAACAATTCCGAACTGTAACATGGGATGCAGAAAAGTCTGTTTTTGGTATGAAACCGTACTAAAACTGCTTTGGATCAGTAGAATAACGATACTTACAAAATGTCACCTCATTGTCCTTGCATTCATCATGAAAGTATATTTTGAGAACATTACTCGATTTTCTCATTCGCTCTGACGATTAGTTCTGTATGCTTGTATTTGTCTTCCGTTTAAATATTATTAGTTGTCTCGCATTCAGTAGCTGTGTAATCTTTATCATATAGATTGTTTTTGATTGATGATATGTACCCTTCAACGTTAAGATTCAATCAAGTGCTTTTAAATTGAATGAATGACCATGAATGTTGACTAACAGAAAAGATGTAATTTTACGAAAGTCTGTGGCCAGACGTTTTCAAACGCTTGCCGTATTCAAAGCTTACAAATTGCTCATGAGCTGTCTTAATGTCATGTACTTCTCTTTTGTGATATTGAAATAATAAGCAGGAGAAAATAAACACGAGTAGCTCGACTCCTCAAAATGTTAATGGACTTTTGAGTATATTTGCAACAATTATTAAAGGAGCTATAACTATGGTTGTATAATAAAACCAGTGCAAATAAAACAAAGTAGGTCTACTTCAAGATCTATACTGACACAAAGATTTGAATTGAGCAACCTTGGAAACATAATGTACACCTAGTTCCTGTAGAATTGAACAACACTTCACTTTCGAGAAGTATTCATAAGCCATGAAATGTAGCCAGCAGTAAATTCATTTTTTTTTTGTTTTCATTATTATTTTGTGTGTTGTAGGAGGGGGTTGGACAAGGGAGGAGGGGGTCGAGCCTACGTTAATTGAAAAGCAAGATGTAGCAGTAATTTTCTGAGGGCGGCTGCTGCTGCGGCAGCATTGACGCCGACATAAACTTTTGTGCAAGGTTGTGGTCTTTTTCATTTGAGCAAAGACAGATCATGACCGCCTTCTAATAATATTCATGAACATAATGACAAAATGTAACCACATTGCTTCTGAACTTTTCTATAAATTTGTTGCAAGAAAGTGGAGCATAAGAAATGGGTACTATTTCTTGGCAGGTAATTTTTTCAACTCGGATATCGCTTCCTAATATCCTTTTGAGACCTGGATCGCTCTGAAATGGTTCTCGTCTCCATGCATCTACGTCTGTTGGTCTCTCTCTCTCTCTCTCTCTCTGGTATACATCACTACACGTTTCCGTCTTTCTACCTCCGCCTAACCCTCCTGTTACTCTTTGTATGTCTCTTTATATTCTCGTCTGTCTGTTTCTCTACCTCCAACTGTCTCTGTCTCTACCTTTGCCTTTATACTGGTTTCTGACTCTACCCCCATGTCTCTGCTCTGTGAAATCGTTGTCATGTTTAACTAAGTCTGATTGGTTTCTACTCGATTTGATAGCACATGGTCCTACATGATTTTTAAATTTCCGATTTTGTTTAGTAATGGAAGTAACTGTATAAAGGTGCAACGATAGTTTGGCATTTTGTTCATTCGATTATGGCATAAAAATAGTAGGTAACTTTTGCAGAAAAAGTCATTCATTTGACATCGGAGATAAAGGTCATGTATGAATTTCGAACAATTCTCTGTGTGCTCTTATCTTGCAACTCTGAGGGATTGCTTAAGGATACTTGACACGGATCTTTGGGCTAGATTTGTGGAATAAGGAACATTCTTCTAGCGTTGATGATTTTGTGGGTAATTGTTTGTTTTTTGAAACGTTTCAGTGATAAATCAAACAAGATGGTCTAAACATATTTGAGCTTCCTCTGATCGTGCACTTTGAGCTATTTACGTGGACGTTGAACTCTTCATTACCTTCAAAAGGCGTACCTGGATACAGATTCATTAAAATCACTTACTGTTTAAGCTAAGGAGTGGACAGAAGAACGTCGCCAATATAGTGCCACTGAAAAATAAAAATTAAATCCTTCAAACGGATTAGTAAATCCTTCTAACGAATTACTAATTCGTTCAGATTGCTAAATCTTTTCAACGGATTAGTACACCGTTCTAACGGATTACTAAATCGTTCTAATTAATTACAAAATAGTTCTAACGTGTTGCTAACTCAATCACTAAAACGGATTACTAATTCGTTCGAACTGATTACTAAATCGCTATAAAAGTTTCACAACTCGTTATAGCGGATAAGTAAATAGATATAACAGATTAGCAATTTGTTGTAACGAATTTCTAAATCGTCTTAACGGATTAGTTAATCGTTCTAAAGAAATATTCTATCATTTTAACGAATAATCGTTCTAACGGATTACTAAGGGGGTGAATCTTTGTGAGGTACTTTTTTCCCGTCCAAAAGATCAGGCTCGTTTTTGATTGTTTCTTTAATAATGACTCAAGATCTACACCGCCAATATAGTGCCACCGCAATGATAAAAGGAGCATATTGAATAAGGGTCGTTTTCTGCCCCTCTCCAAATTTCTTGGTATGGTGTATATTACAAGTATGAGGTCGTTTGATTTAATTTCTGACATAACTTTTGTGTTCACGTGCTGGTTGCCATGGAAACTGTGTGTTGGGAAATTATCAACTAAGATATGCACTTTTTCATCATTTACATGTATTCCTCATCTATACTGCCTGCCCATAAACTATTCACTAAATATAAAATGATATGATGTATTTTGATTATTTTTCTTGTATGAAGTTGCATAAAACAATGTTTTAATTATTTTTAAATGACCTGAAATAAACCCGAGTAACCCATGACGAATAAATCTAACTTACAAAATCAAGATGAAACTGTTTTAAGTTCGTCGTATAAATAAGACAGTCACTCATAACATCAAAAACTATGCGTTTGAAACATTGTTTAGTATTGTTCGCTGATATGATTGATTATGAGGCCTTTCTTGAGGCTTCTGAGATCTCTTGTTCACCGAAAATATTGGTGTTTGTCCCCTTGTTTCTGGAAATGAAAGATGTTCTTTTACAATATTACATAAAACTCGTGAATTTTTAGTTTTTAGGTATCAGCGCAACCTTGTTCCACGATTATATTTTTAAAACAAGTTTGTTCATCGACAATACACAGTTCGCTGAAATTTCTCCGCGGAACAAGAGTGCGCTCGTATCTAATTTGGATTATGAAGTTGCCAAATGCAGCATTTATTCTGCAATTTCCAACACCATTCCGTGTTCAAAGGTTCTTTATCAGCATGAAATAGAAATCTATAAACATAATGAATGTAAGAGAGTTTCATTTGTATCTTGAATGACACAATTAGACAAAGGGTCATGAAATTTAACAATATTTACTTTTTCATAACAACGGGGGCAGAAACAGTCTTTATTCAATATAGTCATTTAGATCATTATAAAGAATTGGTAAATCGTTATAATGGCTTACTAAATCATTACAACCAATTAGTACATCGCTGTAACAAAGTAGGATCTATTGTTTTAGCGGATTACTAAATTGTCATAATAAATAAGTAAATCTCGGTGGGTATTTTAGGGGGTGGGAGGCGGATATCTACTCTAAAATACTTTTCTGAGGAGGAATAAAGCATGGGGAACAGTGGCGTAACTTCAAATTGTGCCCCCCCCCCCCGCAAACATTTAGAGTGGGCCCCCATCAAATTAATGTAAAGAGTGATTTTGGGCCCCCCTCTTGCGATTCCCTTCCCCCCCCCTATTGCGGGGGCTGCGGGGGTGGTAGTTACGCCACTGGGGAAACTTGTACAAACGCCGTAACAGCTAGGACATCAGGCACTTTCCCTTGCATTTTTGTTTCATAGTAACGACACGTATGAAAAATATACATTTTACTCCGGTTAATACGAACTCGCGCCGGAGGGATCGATTCGTATTATCAGAAGTTTATGCCAAACAAAACAAGAAATGTTGTATTGCGGATAGATAGATATATCGATAGACACATTTATGGAGTCACTGACTCGCAACTAATTATTTAATATATAATTGCGGTGTTCTTCTTAACTCCAATTTTCTGACGATTGAGATTTTTATTCAGTTTTGATAATGTAATTTTGGTGTAAGCAGTTGTTGCATTTAAACTCTCGTCGATGAAATGTCTACACTTGGTAAAATTACAGGTATAAATGAATGGAAAGTGACCACGATGTCGAGCTTTCGACAATCGAGCTGAATAAGAATAATGGGTAATTTACTTCGAGCGAATATTTAACACAGGCTTTAAATAAAGGACGCATTGCAATTGAGCGCCGTTCCCTGCAATTAAGCACAGTTCCCTGCAGTTGAGCGCCGATATATGAACACAGATGAGTGCCTTGCTGAACCACTAATCAGGGTTAGTAGAAACTTTGTGGGATTTCATCGACATTTGTCTCGCGAAATATGCCTTTCATTCGTTTCTAAAAATGTTTGGATTCTAAATTTTAAATGAACCATTGATAAAACGCTTTTGTGCATGTATACTTAAAAGGCATAAATTGCATAGCTTCTTCGTTTCTCATTTGTATCATATACAGGTATTCAGAATTAAATTGCACTTGGTTGTAATGAAAAGTTCGGCCCCACATTGTATTACGACTGGACGCTCAGTCAAAGGATTTCAAATCACTACGTCGTATTGTCGACGCGCTCGATCTTAATGCATCGCTAAATCAACAGTTACTATTACCCTTATAGGAAAAGAATTGGACGTAACTTACCTTGTTAATTAGAAGTCCTTATTGTACCTGTACTTCACGTTAATGATGCAAAAAAAAAAAAAAAAAAAAAAAAAAAAAAAAAACCCATTGTAACCGCGAGCACGGGGATATAAAATGAGCTCGTATTAAGAAAGTTCATTTTAATCGTCTTTGTATGAAGCGGAGTTATTTTCATATAATTATATCAGTGTTCGGTCCTGGATTTTAAAATCTGTTCACTTTTAATTGAGCAGACTGTCTTTTAAAAAAAATATTTCCAAAGATTTTTAATTTCTTGCTAAGATTGATATAATTTAAAATACTTTTCTGTCTGTCTGTCTGTCTCTGATTTATACATGCTGGTTTATTGCCGCTTTCCAATCAACGGTTTCTGAAGGCACCATAATAGATTCATTCTCTTCCTGAGATATGTGTGAACTTGTCTTAATTAAAAGTGCAAGTTTTCTACGTTTGGTCTGCGAACAAATCAGATAAAGGCAGAGATGAATCTAGAGTCCTTGTTAAAACAAAAATAAAAGAAGCCGGCACTTTTGGACGGAAACAAATACCTTAGTTATTTCTCGCTTTAGTAATTCGTTAGAACGATTTACGAATTGGTTAAAACGATTTACGAATCCGTTAGATTTTGTAATCCGTATGCACAATTTAGTGATGAATCTGAACAATTGATAAATCTGTCTACAATGAATTAATAATCCGTTGAAACGATTGTGCAATCTGTCAGAACGAATTATTAATCAATCTGAACGATTTAGTTACCCGCTAATTCGTTACAACAATTTAGTAATCCGTTATAAAGATTTACTAATTCGTTATAACGATTTAATTTTTATTGTTTGGTGGCACTAATATCAGTGTCGTGGAAAAATTACTTTACAAAAATGTATCCTATTATTAATCCCTTTGAACAATTTCGTAATTCGTTAGAACGATTTAATAATCCATTTTGAATGATTTACCAGTTAGAACGATTTATAAATCCGTGATAACGAAAGACTAATCCGTTACAACAATTTTCTTATCTGTTTCAAATATTTATTAAAAAGTTTAAACGATTTAACCATCCTTTTGAACGATATAGTAATTCGCTAGAATGATTTAACAAGCCGTTAAAACGATATACTAATCCGCTAGAACGATTTAATTTTTAATTTTTCAGTTGCACTATATTGGCAATGTATTTTTGTCCACTCCGTAACTTAGACAAGTGATTTTGATGAAGCTGTATCCATTCACGTACCTAGATTAAAGTGCACGATTAGAGCATGCTCAACTATATTTTTACCATCTTTTTTACATTCATCACTGAAAATGTTTAAAAAATCCCAAACATTTAGCCACAAAATCGTCAGCGCTGTCACACAAATCTAGAGGAATGCTGCCCATCACACAAATCTAGAGGAATGCTCCCTATCGCACAAATCTAGAGGAATGAACCCTATCACACAAATCTAGAGGAATGTTCCCCATCACACAAATCTAGAGGAATGCCCCCTATCACACAAATCTAGAGGAATGCTCCCCATCACACAAATCTAGAGGAATGCTGCCCATCACACAAATCTAGAGGAATGCTGCCCATCACACAAATCTAGAGGAATGCTACCTATCACACAAATCTAGAGGAATGCTCACTATCACACAAATCTAGAGGAATGCTTCCCATCATACAAATCTAGAGGAATGCTCCCCATCATACAAATCTAGAGGAATGCCCCCATCATATAAATCTAGACGAATGCCCCCTATCGTACAAATCTAGAGGAATGCCCCCATCATAGAAATCTAGAGGAATGCTCCCTATCACACAAATCTAGAGTAATTCCCCCTATCACACAAATCTAGAGGAATGCTCCCCATCATACAAATCTTGAGGAATGCTCACTATCACACAAATCTAGAGGAATGCCCCTATCATACAAATTTAGAGGAATGCTCACTATCACACAAATCTAGAGGAATTCTCCCTATCACACAAATCTAGAGGAATGCTCATTATCACACAAATCTAGAGGAATGCTCACTATTACACAAATCTAGAGGAATGCCCCCATCATACAAATGTAGAGGAATGCCCAATATCATACAAATCTAGAGGAATGCCCCCTATCATACAAATCTTGAGGAATGCAACTCAATCACACAAATCTAGAGGAATTCTCCCCATCACACAAATCTAAAGGAATTCCCCCATCACACAAATCCAGAGGAATGCCCTCTACCACACAAATCTAGAGGAATGCTACTATCACACAAATCTAGAGGAATGCTCACTATCACACAAATCTAGAGGAATGCTCGCCATCACACAAATCTAGAGGAATTCCCCCTGTCACACAAATGTAGAGGAATGCCCCTATCATACAAATGTAGAGGAATGCCCCCATCATAGAAATCTAGAGGAATGACACCTATCATACAAATGTAGAGGAATGCCCCCATCATACAGATCTAGAGGAATGCCCCCATCACACAAATCTAGAGGAATGCCCCCATCACACAAATATAGAGTAATGCCCCCATCATACAAATTTAGAGGAATGCCCCCATTACACAAATCACACAAATCTAGACCAAAGATCTCTGTCAAGTATCCTGAAGGAATCCCTTCGATCTTAAACATTAAAGAGCACACAAAGAATTGTTCGAAATTCACACTTGACCTTGTTATTTTTATATCATAAACTAATACAAATACTACCTAAATATCGTCAGACCTTTATAAAGTTACTTCCATTACTAACCAATGTCGGAAATTTGAAAATTATGTAGGATCATGTGTCATCAAATCGAGTTGAAACCAATCAGACTTAGTTAATGGTGGCAACGATTTCACTGGGGCCGAGCGATTTGAGGATAGTAGGAGACCCCTATCACGGCAGATGTAGACAGAGTTGGAGGCAGAGAAACAGGCCCGGAGAGAGAGAGAGAGAGAGAGAGAGAGAGAGACAGAGACAGAGACAGAGACAGAGAGAGGCGGGGGCAGTAAGGTGAGGGTACAGGAACGGTAACAGGACGAGGTAGATACGGACGGAGAGAGGTGGAAACAAAGACAAAGTAGGAGACAGGAAGGGACAGACGAACTTAGATACATGGATATAAGAACCGTTTTTGAGCCATCTAGGTCTCGTACTGATAAGAAACGGTACCCATTTGCGATACCCTTTCCCTTTTCCAATTTATGAAAAACTTCAGAAGTAAACTGCTTTAATTTTTTATTAGGTTCATGAAAGTTATTACAAGACGGTCATGGCCAGCATTTGCTGAAATGAAAACGGCTACAATCTTCACAAAAGTTAATGTCAGCGTCAATGCCGCTGCCGCAGTCACCTTTGGAAAAGTGATCGCAATATAGTGCTCTTAAACTAACGTGGGTTTGACCCCCCCCCAAAAAAAAAAAAAAAATGAATCGACTGCTGGCTACCCCCCCCCCCAAAAAAAATGAATCGACTGCTGGCTATTTTTCATACTTTATGAATACATATCAAAATTGAAGTGTTGTTTGGGTCTTCCAGAACTATGCGTACATTATGTTTTCGTGGCTTTCATGGTTAGTCATTACAAATCTTTGTGTCGGTATAGACTTTTGAATAGGCCTGCTTTGTTTAGTTTGCCTTGGTTTTATTATACTAGAATAGTTATGGCTCCTTTTTTAATCGCTGCAAATATACTCCAAAGTCTAGGAACATTTTGAGGAGTTAGTCCACCCTTGTTTACTTTTCTTTTGTTCAGAATTTCGATGTCATAAAAAGAAATAAATGGCATTAAGACAGCTTATGATGTAGGTGTGAGTCTTGGATATTGCAAATGTTTGGGAACGTCTGACCACAGACTTTCGTAAAAATTCACCTTTTCTGTTAGGCAATACTCGTGGTCATACAAGCGTATGGGCCTTAACTTTGGAAGGTACACATCATTAAAATAAAATCTACAAGATAAAGCGTATATAGCTACTGAATGCGAGACCTCTAATACTATTTATGGGGGAAGACAAATACAGGTAATCAGAAATAATTGTCAGAGCGACGAAGAAAATCGAACAATGTTCGAGAAACCTACTTTCATGATTAATGCAATGACAATTAAGTGACGATTCGTAATTATTTTTACTCTCCCGATGTAAAGCAGTTTTAGTACTGTTTCATACCGAAAGCAGACTTGTCTGCATCCAGTGCATTAACGAAATACGCTGTATTCGGTAAACAGATGGAGAATGTGAATAAAGTAACAGCAGTAAAAATATGTATCAATGATAATACATTTTTTCATATGCCTGGAAGATATATCATTCTTCAGGAGAACAATTATTGACGATGACTGATCTTTAATCAGTCGGAAAAACAAGAAAATCAAACAAACCACACCGATCTACGGTGGTTTTACTGTTTTAGAACTGTCCAAATGGTGGATGTATCAATTTTAATATAACAAGCTCAAAAAGAAATAAGGTGATAGAAGGAAGCTGAATTTCACTATGTATGATTGTTGAAACGCATAACTTATATGATAATATGAAATAAATAAATAGTTTTATGACACGGACGACTGTCGAAAGGATAATATATTTGGTTTACCACAAATAAATAAGAAAATCCCTGGACTTTCAAGGGCGAATTAAATGGCGTTTTAATTAGAAAGACCTGCGGGTTAAGGGCAGAACTCTATTGATTCAAGACGGATAATTACAAACAGAGTCTGAAAAAGGAAAAAAAATGCGTGATTATAAAGAATCTAAAATTATATACGTACGAAGATTGTTTATTCCAGGGGTGTGAAACTCATTTGCTATGGCGGGCCAGATTTGATATAAATAATAATAAATAATAAAAAATAATAATAATAAATAATGAGTCTGGCGGGCCGTATGTTTGACATCCATAGTTTATTCAGTCCCAAGGAAAAACAAATCAAGACGTGAATTTTACTCCGGTCATACAATAACGACGTGTTTAGCAACACAATGAACAAAGTCGCTCTTTCACCATAAGATGTTGAATATTATTTTAGTGAATAGCATAAATACTTTACCATACGGTCACTGCGGAACGGTAGGGGAAACAAATATACAATCTCTTTTTGAACATGTTCTGAGAAGAGGTTATTTTCAGTGAAGATAGTTTCCGTTGCTTTTTTTGTCCTTACTACAGAAGACGAACAAGAAACGTGTATTCTCCCTAAAATCTTTGATTAAAGAGTTGTATATTTACACGATCACTCACACAGAAATTTCAAAATGTCTACCACTAAAAGTTTGTCTAGTTATGTTTGTTGCTTTCCTTTTTTACGTCGTTAAGATTCCTATAGTCAATAAATAGAAACAAAGCTTTTAGCATATAGGTCATATATGTGTATATGTGTGTGTGTTTTGTATTTGTTTATCAACTCATTCAATTGTAAATCTGTTTATAGCAGCATCGAATTTATATTCAGGATCTGCTTGATTAATATTATGTTTATTTGTCTGGGTCTAAGACTGTGTTAATTTATTATTTTGTTGTTGTTGTTGCTGCTGTTGTTTTGTATGGAACTGTTCCTGAAACAGCGTGGCTGTCGTAACTCTCTCATCTTATTTTGGCATAATCTCTGGAACAGCTCCTCTAGAAAAAAAAAACAAAAAAAAAACCAAACAATCAAACAAAACAAAAGAAAAAAAACAACAAAACACAAGGTACTTTAAGAGATCTCTCTCCAATCAATCTGTGCATGATCTATACTACTTAGAAAACAACTTAAGCTGCCTGAGATATGCAAAAAACATATGGTATTCTCCTACAATGAAAACTGTCCCTTTTCCATCTTCATCTCTGATCAATATCCAGTTGGTTCATTGTACACTTCTACAATTGCTTCTAATGGCCACTAACACTGTACGAAACAAAGTCTCCATGAGAAACATGTTCAAAAGACAAGAATTCTAGTAAAAACGAATGAAGACCATTAGTGTAGTTTCTTGAACTGTTGATTATTTTTCTTGGAAAATAATTTTTGTTTTTTAAAAATCCACAATTACAACTCGGAGTTATTTTGACTTTTGAGTTGTGTTTCTAGCATTCAACATTAATACTTTCTTCGTTGTCACCATTTGCAGGCACACCCTCTTTGAATTTATTCATGTGCATTTTGAGGTTGTAGAAGACCATCGGGTATTAAAACATCCCTGTTTCATTCCCATCAGTGATGTAAGCAAATATGTTGTTTATGTGTTGCCCATCAACAAAATCTACTATTTGCAATGAAATGGAGAGTTTGCCATTTCTGCTGTCAGTTGCATTGGTAGCATAGATTTCTTTCTTATGCAGTGAGTTTATTGTAATATAATTCTCTTGCTTTGCAAAGGCTGCACCGTTCATTCTAGCGATAAAATTTCGCTTATGCGATATATTTTAATATGATAAATTAGCACAGCTAAAACATGTAAATCCTTTATTCAAGGCTTTTCTTTCCAACTTCTCCAGTGCTTACCGATAATTTGTTTCCAATATTTCTCGTTCAGTTTCTTCCATTCCTCTGTATCTTCTTTCTAAAAGGGTTAGGGTTATGGTGTCTTTGTCTATGTGTGTACTGTATGTATGTTGGAATGTATATATGTATATGAGTTATGTATATATATATATATATATATATATATATATATATATATATATATATATATGTGTGTGTGTGTGTGTGTGTGTGTGTGGTGCATACACATATATGTATGATATGTGTGGGTTTGTGTATGTATATGTGCATATGTATTATTGAAGGCTTTATGTATGCGTTAAAATTGTACATGGTAAACAGTTTATTCAGAAAATGCACAGTTGACTATTTGCGAGAATCGCTGTTATTTGAGTATTTAAGTCAACCTAACTGTATCAATATCTGTGTGATCTTCATTAACGTTAATCTTATTCCAACTCTTGTAGACTAGCTTGTAGTCTTTTACATTGTATATGCTTTTCGATATTTCGTTTCTTCGTTAGTGTCGTTTGATACCATGCTATAACATTGCCTACATCGTCTTCGCCTTATCAAAATTTTCATGTTTACAATTTTGTTGTTAACGGTGATATTTTGGATGTACTCTTTTTTCATCTGTTTGCATGATCGATACAAATATTCATAACGTGCGCGTGCACATTTTAACTCCTTCATTTTCTAATGCGCTGTTGCTTCCACACCTGTCACATTCCAAAAGCTCAAGAGCCTTCAAAAACTCAAAGTTTCTTAATACTAGTATCGATGTATTGTGCTTCCGTCTTTCCCATCGGAGAGGTATGTCTTTGCACATCATTTACATTAATGGAATAATATTTTTAGCTGGCTCCCAACTGTTAAACGCTTTAACATATCCTCTCCAGTTTACACGTACATACTTTTTACCTTTCATTCTTATCCACGTTGTAATGTCATCTTGTTTATTGTATAGAGATAACTCTTCTTCGTAAAACAAATCTTCTTTATCCTTTCTTCTGATCTTCAAATTTGAAAACTACTGGATCGTCTACAATGACTCCCAGACTTGCCTGATTTGGAATATATTTACGATAAAGTTATGAAGGCAGCCCTTTGCAAATATTGTTTTTTATTTTCAAATTCTGACCGTTTCATTAAATTTGAATATAAATGTTCAAAATTTATCCAATGTCAAATAATCAAATAGAATGATCCAATCTTTTGATCAGTTTTCATCTTTGCTTTAACTGGAGTCATGTCTATTGACGTGTGATGAGTGTTATTGTATTCATAAATTAGCTTGTGCTAAACGTCAATCATTTTCTGGATTTATTTTGAGCAAAATTCATTCACATTTTCGTCTTCAGTTTTGTTAATTTTGTCCACTATAGAAGCCTTATTTCATAACAAGTTGAAAGTAGTCGGTGTTTTCCTTAACCAACTTTCCTGTTGTAGAATTATTTTTCCTCGTCAAATTGTATCATTTCAGGCTTTTGCTCTTGGAAATATCTATTAAAGTGTCGCGTACGTCATCTCCCTTTTTCTATTCTACTTTTTCGACCCAAGCAGCTTATTTTAAGAAATTTCTATCACTGTTAAGATGTATTTGTAACTACTGTTGTACTTTTAATGTGCTTGAGTGCCAACCATGTCTATCTGCCAGTGGTCATCCACATCACAAACACAGACCCTTCTGCTTGAAAATATTTATTTAGCTTGACTGAGTAATGTGTATGTAGGTTCTTCAGTTAACCATTCTTTCAAATAAGTGTTTAATTTTATTTTTGTCCTGTTTAATTTGTTTCCACAATTGATTGATGCTTGTATAAGCGCCTGGACTTACTTGGTCGTAATATAAGTGTCTTCAATACTGTTATGTTCTTTGTTTTGACGCGTTTCTTCAATCTTTTGAAACGTATGAACGATTTCAGATTTATGTTAATTTTTGCCCTTGCTATGGTTTATTAAAAACCAGCTACTTCATAAACTGTGTCACCATGTGTTGTTTTATATCGAACATTGTTTTCTATGAATTCAGTCTCTGCTCGAATCGTCGTAGACTGATGCTGTACAATTTACGTGATCTTCGAGATGTAGTGTAAATTTAGCCAAATGCAAATTTGTATATTTATCTACAGCAGTTACATAATATTTTCATTCTTCATACCGAACTTGTTTTAAGGTCTTGATATCAGGGTAGATGATGCTTATTTCATTGCTATCATCATTAAATGAAATTCATAAATCTGCATCTTTTCCAAAACATTGCAGGAGATCTATTATAAGTTTCAATTGACCAATCGACATGTTTATTCCTTTGAATATTTTTTGGAACACAACTATTTTTAGCCACACTTTTATTCCATTCACTCTTTTAATAAATACACGTTATATCTTGATACAGAGATTGTTGCTTTTATGTTAAACTTATTAAATATTTATATCACTTCTCTGAGAGTTCTGGAATCTGAATTTAAATATACGCGAAAATGATCGTTCAATTTTAATTTCATTCCGGTCCACATGTTCAGTTTATACACTACTTATCTGTACATTTGATTTATAAAATTTTTAATATCCTCGTATGTGCAATTAGGACTCAACAAGCTATAAATATGTTCTAACTGTTGTGCTATATCATAAAATCTAAAGACATTTATATATTCATCTGTATACACGGTATTCCCCCAAATAACTATTTTCAAGCTCTTTATTTCAAGCACGATTTTCATTGGTATTTTCAAGCTCTTTGTATGCACGATTTTCATTGGTATTTTCAAGCTCTTTGTATGCACGATTTTCATTGGTATTTTCAAACTCTGAAAACGGAAAAGAATAAAAAAGAAATAAGAAGGCAACTGTCTGATTAAATGTTTGGAAACATATTTTCATACCTAAATAAATTGCCAGAGTCGGATCCACTTAACCATCACCAAGTATGCGAAAATGCGAACACCAGTCTAATATATTACATGTCATCAATCCTGCCATCATTCGGTCGACCTCAGATCCATGTTTTGTTTTGCTCTTATGCACCATCTGTCAGTGTGTACAATTTATGGTCTCATGACTTGAAAGTTTAGATACTGAACTCTATACATAAAGATCCAGACAGATAGCAGCTCTTTGGGTTTTCTTGGTTTTCTTCGGTGTGTAAAAACATGTAAGCATGAGTGTCTGATAAAATTAGCATTATGGAAGTTATTCATGTTGGTTTCAAAAGACATTATCCAAACGTTCTGCACACGTAGGTTCCTCAGTTTCCAAAATAATCAACGAAGAGGTTCACGTGTATGTTATATGAATCATCAACTTTCTTCAGATTATTGGATTGGGTATGTTGAATAGAAAGCAAACTAAATAAGATCATCGTCCGCACCCTTCGAGGATTCGACGTCTTTATTTCGGAACAAATCTATGTGAATATGATGTGGAGGTAAGATGATGGTGACCATTGTAATACTATATATCCTTGTGACCACTAATGGCATCTAGAACCTGTAGGAAATGACAAAACATAATTTTTGCTTTCATCTCCTTACGCTGTAATTGCTATTCAACAGTATGTGCGTGTCTGTTCCAGACGTTCCTGTGCAGTATGTTAATGTTACTTTCATAGCTTGTCTGACCTTTACTACACATAAATATTCAAAGGCAGTGTAGTTAAGGAGCAACGTGCATAGAAAGATTGCGGTTTGTTGTTTTTGTAGAATATAAGGAGCGTGAAAACCGTGATATTCAATCGATACATTTCATGCTCCATGCTTTGTTACATAGATATGAAGATCGCTGATGTACACTGGGAAAGGTCTGACAATGGGTAAGGTCTGACAAAAAGTATCACAAACATTATGCTTAATACGTCTTTCACATGGCACGTGATCTGAATATATCATGAAGTTTTAGGCACACACACACACACACACACACACACACACACACACACACACACAACAAAGTTGAGTTTAATATAGAGGAGTTAAACTGATTTTGTATGAAAAGCAGGTCTGTATGGTTTAGTAGTTGAATGTATTAAATATGTATTGATACTGATTAGCTTTAATGCAATGAAATTTAGTAAATATAAAAGCTACACCTCATAAAGAATTGCACTTAGAATTTCTTCGTTTTCTTCAGACAGCAGTGGCCTTGACCTTTGATCTTCCAACTTGAAATGTTGTAGATATGTTGTAGTTTCCAGTGAAAACACTATTCATCTAACTTTCGATGCAAGTATGTAGGTAGGTCTTGGGCAATGCAAGCCGTTTGCTTTCGTCTGCTCATGGTTACCTTAGCCGTTCAAGAAATTACGTAGACTTGGTTCACAGTGATCTTGGCCTTTGACCTTTATACCAAGAAATCTAGAAACTTCTTTGTATCTTCATGGGAATCATGTATGTAAGGACTGTTGGATGTATGTTCCGTTGAACTCAGTGAACACATAGAAATCATTTTCCCAAGTCAGGTCATAGGGACCTTAGCCTTAAATATGATGGAGCACGGCTGTTACCTCTCAAGCATATTCAATCGGCTATGACTTTACTTCGAGATAAATTTTGGCACAAATCTTCACATGTAGCATATATGTCGCAGACAACAAAATAAAAGTGAGGAACCGCTCAAACCATACCCTTAGATTTTCGAACTTTGATACGTATAAATAGAGATGTTCTTTTTTGTTGGACAATTAAATGTTTTGTCTGCACCCAAGATCCCCACTCAAACATAACTGAACGGCCCCGTCCACGGTTTCCTCCTCACAGTATTTTGCGGCGCATAAGACAGATTGGTGACCGTGTGTCTATTTTTAAAATTTGGTGAAAGTAGTTTAAATAGAACTCCAGTTATTAGCTTCTATTTGAAAAGGAGGTGTTTGAAGAAAGAGAGCTATGATTTATATATATATATATATATATATATATATATATATATATATATATATATATATATATATATATATATATACACTGATCGTTCCTATTAACAGATATCTGTCCTTGCGACAGTCTTAGATACTATATTTCCTCATGGATTAGAGAGCGTTGTGATAGATACATCGTGAAGACAAGCCATATCAAGCTCGTGTAAAATGGCAAATATAGAAATTGTCATCATAGGTTTAAGCATCCGCTTTGATTACCTGTTCACACAACATTCACACTACATACTTGCCATTTACAAATCTTGCTTGAATTTCGGGTTTTACCTAGCCAGTATCATTACAAATCTAAAACAATCCAAAGAATCATAATGTATGAAGACTGTGGTATAGGTGGGTATTATTTTATTTTTATATGCACGCACCCTAAATAATTTAAAGTTCAATTTCATTCAAATTCTGTCAGAAATAATAAATTTGCTGTTTCAATTAATGTCTCTAATCTAGCAGGGGATTCCCGTAATTTTGGATTGTAGTCGCATCGCATTTTTTACATGCGCTTTCACTTTAACCTGTTCATCAGAATATCTCACTAAAGAACTTTAATGGGGTCAGAATTGAGGTTTAGTCTATTTTCGCACCATCTAAAATACAATCGGTACAAGAATTCAATATTATGTAAACATTGAAAATCTCTATCAGTTTATTACATGCACATCGGGTAAGATATCTTGAGCATTGCGTTACGAGGGGTTATTACTGTACATGGTAAATAATGCAATAGGCGAATTAGAAATCGTCTCTTAAATCCATAAGACACAACATTTTTAAATCTCTGAAAGTAAACGATATAATTCACATACTTGTAAGATAAATGGGGTAGTTTCTTCAGTCCACCTTATCGTTTGATCGGCATACTGGGTAAACCAGTAAAAGAGAGAGAGAGAGAGAGAGAGAGAGAGAGAGAGAGAGAGAGAGAGAGAGAGAGAGAGAGAGAGAGAGAGAGCTGCTCACCGAGTACACGAGAGCACCCCAATTCAGCGATTCCTTAATCTCTGATCAAGTATTTTGCTATAATACATTTATTAACAAATAATTTCTCTTCAATTGCACTACATTGCAATCCTCTTCACTTTTACCTCAACCCAATTTTTCAAAACGATTCGTCTGAAACATTCACATTCGTCTAGACTCGCCCTAAGTAAATGTACATGAGGTACACATAGCTCATGTACAATAAGGGATGTATACTTGAAAAAGTATTTTGTTTCACTTTGTCAAGTCAAGAAGCAAGCGAAAGTGAGTGTAATTTATATTATTATTATTATTGCTTCTGTTTTATTCTGAGCCTACATCCTACACATCATTGCAGTGATCTATTATCATAATGTTTTATATCAGGTTTAGGGCGTGAATTGTTGACAGACTAAGAGTGAAATAAGCGGTGGATTTAGCACGGTATCGCACAGATGCGTCAATGCAAACCATAAATATTACTTGGACAAAGATGGAGAGACAAAGTCTGATCATTAGTATGAAATTTCAAGGTCAAGGTCATGTATGTACCTTGATTCTAGCAACCTCTACCTCTACAAGTAGGCAATTAGCCAATGCATGCTTGTAAATACTTTAGATTGCACACGGAATGACAAAGTAGATGGATAGAAGAATATCTGTCAGACTGACGATTATAATACTGGTTGCATAAAAATTGTGTAGCTATATGAAAGACTATTCAGTAGCTCCAGAGAAACTAATTCAATCTAAAAATGATTTGTCAGAGTTACAGTAGAAGTTCATTCTGGACTAAAAATATTCAAATATAACGGTACTAATAGTAGTGTCAAGCCTTGCATGCAATCAGATTTAATAGTAAAAAACAAAAAATATACAGGGTTGTCTTGTTGGATTAACGTCCTACAATGAACTGAATATAAATTTGAGACAAAACGTTTTTTAAAATTGGTTTTGAGAAAGACTCCTTTTTTCTTCTAAGTGATGAATCACAGTGTGTTTGATAAACAGATAGAACAATTCAGAAATAGAACAACAGTTAAAATATGTTCAGATGCAAAAAAAAAAAAAAAAAAAAAAAAAAAAAAACACACAAAAAATAAACAAAACAAAAATAAAAAAACCTTTTCAAATATCAGAACGCTTTATCATTTGCAAGGAGAGCAATTATTGATGATACCTTTGTATTTGTCAGTTAGAAAAATAATAAAATCCATTAAAAAAATTTAATTTACAGTTGATATACTGTCTTAGAATTTTTAAATGGCTAATGTGTGAATGTTACTACAAGAAGTTGAGAAGAATGAGACTACACATGACTGATAAAGACACTACTTTATGCATTGATGTTGAGACATAAAACTTTTACAGTGACACAAAGGATAACATAAAGCTGTATGACACTAGCGACAATCAAACGAATATCATATTTGATATCCCACTAATTAATAAGAACGTTCTGGACTTTTAGGGATGAATTGAATGATGTTCCCATTACAGAGTTATGTAGTCTTCTCAAGAGGCTCTAATCATTTAACCGGACAAAAGTGAAATGAAACCCTGTGAGTAAATTAATAAAGTGTGGTTATAAACGGTTTGAATTTAGAAATGTACAACAATTGTCTCTGTAGCCAAACAGAAAATGTAGATAAATTTATTTGAGTATATACTTCTAAACTTTACAGCATCAACTAAATAAAGTGGCAGAGTGAGCATTAAAAGATAGTTCCTTGTGTTTTGTTTGAGAGTATTTGCAATATCTCCTTTCATTTCGTCTGGAATAACACTGTTTTCTTCAAACAGTTTGCATTGTTCTGGTCCTTAAACTACAACACATCCAAACAACGTGTTTTTTTTTCTCTGAAACCTTTGACTATCGTATTGAACTTATGTGAGATCACCCACACATATATTTCAAAATGTCTACCACTAAAAGCTGGTTCGGTTAGATTACTTGCTTTCTTATTTTACATCTTGTGAATTTCCCCAGTCATAATTCAGAAAAACAACATACATATTACCTCGATGAACATCAACCAGTAACGCCAACAACTTATTTCATTTATCTTCATGATCTATCACGATCACCTTTTCAACCTTGAGTAACCACTTTCTATTGTAAGTCTTGTTGAACAGAAATTTGGACTGGTGATATGAATGTAATCACAAAGTAGCATTCACGCTGACAGATGTATTGCAAACATAGTCTCTGCACATTTAGTCACTCAACAAATTGTCGTGTTATGAGGCTATTTTCTTTAGGTACATCCGTGTTAACGCTGTTTATTCATTCCTAAGACAATACTGTTTTAGATTTTTGTATTAAACAAATTTACTTGAGGATCATAAGCAAACAATAATACAATTTTTCTGAGAATCTCCATTGTCTTTTTCTGTTGGTTTGCAGAAGGAGACATTGTTAAACGTTAATTGATGACCACTACGATGCAAGCCCTTATCAGATCAAGTCAGATACAGTAACTGTCTGTGTAATGTATTTTAAAACGTTACCAATGTTTTTTTGTTTTTTTTTTGTTTCCTTGCTGTTCATCAATGAAATACTCTCTGTCATGCAATAAACTCGATGATGATTTACAAACTAGACAATACTACTGTTCAAAATATTGTCAATCATGAAATCATAAAGTTAGCAATCTTTACTGATTCCATTTTTCCATCATGCTCAACTATGTTTTCTTCAGAAGGTATTTTATAATTTTTGATCAGTTATCACTGAAGCATCATATACTTAGTGTTTGACAAATTTAGGCATTGTCTCAGTTGACCTGAATCGGATAGGTTAAAAGATGAACATAGAATGAACTGAACTATATCTAAATCATCCTCATTAACATCTTGAGATTTAGTTAAGTTTAGCTATCTAACATAAAAGTCAATTGATAATACGCCAAGCTTTTGATGACTTCGTATCTGACTTGAAGTTTTATCCTAATGATTTTAAAGTTTTATTCTTTGTTTTCGTTGTTTTTTTTTGTTTTTTTCGCCATACCATTGTTTTTATCTGTACTTTTGTGTCTGCCTTTTGCAAAGTTTGCAGTAAGCACCAGTTTTGTAAAACTCAGTTAATTTGTTTTCAACTTCACTACGCATCGGACAGGCCCTTAAATCCACCGTTTTATTTACTCAGTTACATTTCAAATTATTTTTCACTACTTGTAAGTAACACCGTACGCGAGAGAGAGTACGGGAAACATTTACAATCTCTTGAAATTATGTTCAATGAACTTTCCACAATCTCCTTGCAAAAAAATGGAAGATAGCAAAGAAAAAATAAAAAATAATCAAAGATTGACAAATCCGCGGAGAAAGTAAATTCACAAAAGTCAAAAGATCCGCGTAGAGTTGTGTTTGGCAGAGAACTTGAGAAACGTTTCCATACTCTCAATATCCGGTTGCAAACAATTAACGAGATTAGGGATAATGTGGTACGAAAAAGATTCAGTACTATAGAGGTGTGAGAACTAAACACAAAAAGGTCACCTAATCATTATATCCAGTTTAGACCAGTTAGCCGGTTATAATCCTCTTTAAACTGGTTTTCAACTAGCATGTGAACATTGTTGTTAAATTATTTTTTATTTTTTTATTTTTATTTTTTGTCGAAAAAACCGATAGGCCACACCTGGCTCATCTAACCTGTACTACTCGGTTTTAACCGGTTTTGTCCAGCACCCAAATTTTATGAAAGAACACCTGGCTGACTTGACCTCTGACCTTCACCCCAGGCCACTGGTCCTAAAATTTTACTTAAAAAAACTAGGACACTGACCCCCTATGGAAAACCATCGTTCTGGCTCAGTATTATGTTTTATGAGACAAACTCTGGCTCGCTCATCCCCGAATAGTTGTTCTAACAAACAAAACCCTGTTTCACTAACCCCCAAACTTTGTTTAACTTAATTTCTGGTTCGGTGATCATCACATTCTTTTTAATGAATCATAACCGTGAAATGTTATAGCGTAACTTCTGGCTCAGTGATCATTACATATTTTATGAGAAAAAAAGATTTCAGTGGTCGTCAAAGTAGCTCTTATAACAGGGCCAACCACACGTCCTAAAAATATAGGATTAAAAGCCAGCGACTTTCCTCTACTCCCCATTTTATTACCTACACACTAAATCCAGACAACTATGAAAAATATATATATATAATTATATCATGGAATTCAGATTTAGAAAACTAACAAGTACTGCACCTTGCCCATGCCCTGCAACCCACTTTAAGATATTGAAGTTGCTTACTTCGAGCTATACAAGTTAATAGAGCAAATTAATTTAACGAAATAAAAATATGTTACACAAACACTTTACTTGTTTGCATACAAGCCAGGAAACAATTTCAAAAACTTCACTTTAAAATTTGGAAGTGATGTTTCAGTGAACATATGTAAGGCACAGTGTGATATGAAATTCTGGCAAAATCAGTTAAATTGAGCAACATCAGGATGTGGACTATCTTATTCGCATTTATCAGATAAAAGTATACCAGAGTTAGTTAAATCAATATATGGCTTCATCAATACTTTCATATACGAAAAGTGCTGACTGAATGTTCAATACCATTGCCATATAATCAAGCATGTAATCCAACAAACAACAATATAGATATAACCAAATTTGAATTAATTTGCAATAACTTTAATATTCCACCACATCATGATTGGAGATTTTAACCGGCAATAGTGTTCATGTCGTTATGGACCTAGAACCTATTACAAAAAAAGAGTGGGACGTGACTGAGAATAAGATCAGATAAAAGAAAACACATGAACTAGACAAATGATGGAATAGAGGATGATGGATACGATAGAGTCCAGAGCAATATAACTGCGGAATAACACCAAAAGAAGAAATAGGGTGGACTTATTTAGTTCTTCCCGATAGCAAACTAACAAATGAAGGAATAGTGTGTCTAAATCAGAGTATTCGATCATATGTGATTTCTAATTTAGGTGACCACGGAGAAAATATAAAATCCATTACGTAGTAGGAATATACTGCTTATGACACAGTAAAATAAAAACGTTGGAATATTTAGTTTTAGGGGAGGAAAGTTAGGATTCAGATGAAAACATTACAAAAAGATTTCAACTATATAAATATGTAGTTTGTGGCGAAAGAGTACTTTACACCCAGTGATATGGTAATGAAACTGAATAGTATAGAGGTTATAATAATAATAATTTATAAACGTCGTAAGATTCAAATCAACTAGGAGTACATCCTGATGTAAATTCCGAGGTGGCAGAAGACGATAAACCACATGTAGTAATTAGGCAACACACATACAACACAGATGATTATACTAATAAGAGTTATGTAGACAAATCTAGAACTAATATGTATGATAACATAAATCATAAAACAAATAAATAGGTAGTTATTGTTATGTCTATGCTTATAGAAGATGGCGCAATTTGCTTTAATTCAAATAGATTAACTAGTTAATCTCTAATTCCTCTTGTTACTACAAATAAAACTTATAATACAATTGCAAAGAACAAGCTAATTAATGCAAGAAGTAACAAAATGACATTTTTAGCTAATAAAGAAATACTTTTTCTAGTCGATGTCACAAGCTGTCTTATTACTATCAGTGATACCAGGCAATGCTGTTGCTGTTGCATTTTATAGCTAAGATAGACACATATTCACCAATATTTTTCATGCGTCTTTTTAATTTATCAATGGATCAATTAGGACTGCAGTTGTCGCTGCTGCCACCTCCTCTACCGTTTGTTAATCCTTTTACAAAATTTGCTATAGATGAGCCAAGAGTTGTTGCGATAATACCAATAGCTGTAGAAACTGTAGCAATTGTTTCACCTTTTTTGAACAGCCGTTTTAACCTACAACCAAATGGCAACTTTTCTTTCATGTTTGACTCAAAGGTAATATTATTAATATTTTCTCTAAAGTTATTTGCCATTTCTGTTAAATGGTCAACTATGTGTGCTCTTTTACCTTCATAACTTTGTAATAAATTCTTTAATTTAGCTCTTTTTTTTAGCTGTATCTGGTTCTTTAGCAATATCCTTTCTTTCATTTTCTTTATATTGTTGTAAAGCAATTCAAGGTATATTTTCATTGCTTTTGTATTGTTAAAAAGGGTTTAACACGTTTAAAATCTTATATGCTGTTTTATACTTTTTATTACACTGCTGTAATGTTCCATCTTTTTAACTAAATCAATTTGAATTTCGGTCATTTTCAACAGCCTAAAATTAATTATATGGTCGTTAGGTCATTCCATTTACCTACTTTATTATTTTGTCTGGTAGTATATGTTGTGCTATTCGATAGTCAATCATAAACTGACTCAGAGAAATTGGAATAAACAATTTTAGTACTTCTTCCATATACATGTTAGTTGGGGAATCTATTATAAAATTAAATATCCTCTTCACAAGCATACTGTAACTTACTGTAGGAGTTGAGTTTTATGTTGCATGGTAAATAGTGTTAATTATTTTAATTATGTTGTTCGTTTCACATGCCATTTATCAACATAAATTTTATTAAAGTTTGTTATCCTTGCATTATCACATAATTTATTAACCTACATCATTTCTGGAAATGGATTTACTTTATTTGCCTCTTTGGAGGATATTATATTAGTAATTCTCGTCACTGATTCTTTGTTATTTGTTTTATTTAATTTAATTTATTTATTTTTTTCTTTATTGTAAAGATATAACATATACTTCTGTAGCAACAGCTCTATCAAGCAATAAATAGTGTAGCCTTTCATAACATAATGCAGGCCATGTCTCTTTGCTCTCAATAGCTACAATATTTTAAAAATGTTCTGCTTTACTTTTAAAACTTTTTAAAATTCTTGTTTACGTTTTCCACGTTGTTTTCCAAGTTCAACTTTACGATGATCTTTTTTTCTTTTGTGTATTTAGATTCTTTGTTGATTTAGCAACCTTTAATTTTTCTTCAGTTTTACTTTTAAGAACTTGTTGTAATTGCTCTCTACCTTCCATTTATTTTGTAAGTAAATTACATTTTTCCTAAATAGGTATTCAAGTTACCTTCAAGTTATTTTCAAGTTACAAATATCTTAAATAGTATTTATAGTTAATGACTTTCTTATGTAACTAGGTCTTGGTTTTCTAAAAAAAAAAAAAAATGTGCTCGCTTTCCTTTTACAAATGAACGTGCTTGCAATTTATCAAGGTAGCACTTAATGCCGAAATCAGTAATCCAAACCTAAAAGATCAAAACCCCGAAAAGTATATAATTACACTTGTTGTTAAGTAGTCTTCTTTCAACTCTGTAATTAATTTAGGTTATCAATTGGACGAAATTTACTCATCAAAGATGTTATTCCTAGTATTATTGCATCTGACAATAACTTTGATATTTTAGCTGATCTGACATTTACAAACATTTCAGATGCTTTCTTGATTTGTTTTGAATCCATTTTATCCAACTCATTTTCGGTTAAGTGTTTACCGATTATTTCCTTACATGTTTCATATGCGTCTTTTGAAGGCGGTGTTTAACTTTCTAAGATTGGTACCCCCCACCCCCATGTTATCATTCAACTATATAGCTAGTAAAGGCTTTTTTATTTGCATCATTATATTGCTTACTGACAATAGTTTTGGATGTACTTCTTTTTTCCCCACTGACCTTGTAATGAACACAAAATCGCATATCTTCACTCCTTTTTTGACTGCACTGGTTTTCCGACATGTCATAATCTAGCAACTCCTTACCTCTAAAGCAAAATTTCCAAAGTATTCATCCTCTCTGATACTACCATCCTCTTCTTGATTCGTCTCCAATAGAGAGGTGTGCTATTGACACATCATTTATTTGATGGCATAATATTTTCAACTGGTTCCCAGCTATGAAACGATTTTTCATATCCTTTCCATTTAACGAGAACATAGTTTTAAAATTCATACGGTTTGTTTTTCTGTTAAATCTCTGACTTGTACGTGTCATCTCGTTGATCTTACAGACATAACTTTTGTTCGTAAAAACATGCCCACTATACCCTCTCCTTTTAAGTATTTCCTTGCAAAATATGTTTTGTCTGTTCAGGTTCTGTTTCTCAGTTTTAACTTTGGTTTTTCCAACTGTATATGTTGT
This sequence comes from Margaritifera margaritifera, assembly GCA_029931535.1. Lineage (NCBI taxonomy): Eukaryota > Metazoa > Mollusca > Bivalvia > Unionida > Margaritiferidae > Margaritifera > Margaritifera margaritifera. Next base: position 4,481,527 of record JAQPZY010001646.1, read on the forward strand.
CAAATTAGCTAACAGATCGATTCATATTTTTCATCTGTTGACTTCCTTGATTGCTGCTATCTGAATCATATATCTATTGGTATGTGTTGAATGTTATTGTAACCAGCAATTAACATGTGAAAAAACGTCAATTTATTTCTGATTTCATTTTGAGTGAAATACGTCCAAATTGTAGTCTTTAGGTTCTGTTTTAAACCTGTCCATTGCAGATACTGTTTGTGTATGAAGAGACTTATTCACTTTTCCCGTAAATCCTTAACTTTCCTGTTGTAAAAATCCTTTCCTTCATCAAAATATCTTTTCAGGTTTTACGCTCTTTAAAGATTTCTCTAAAAGCATTATGTAAATCATCTCCTTTTTACTTTTTCACTTTGTTCAACCCAAGAGTATTTCGAACACATATCACTGTCAAAATGTATTTATATCCATCGTTATATTTTCATGAGCTTGCATGTCAACAATATCTGCCTGCCGCTGGTTATCCTCGTAGTTAACATATCTACTATCCGGTAATATGTTTTCTCCTCTGCTTGTGTAATGTGTAGGTAGACTGTTCGGTTAATCATTCTTTCAATTCAGTTTATTTTATTTTATCAAATTTATAACATAGTAATAGTATTCTAAAATTTCAGTTGAATAATGCATTCATTGAAGTAGGAGATATTTTTACAATTAAAAATAGAACACAAAACTTTAACATTATTCACCATGGGGCTTAAACAGGCGAGACAGGCAAGACAGTAACATATAGCATATAACGGCATTACATTTAGTGACATTATCAAGGAGCTTCATTTAAATACAATAACTAAAGAAGAATATAGGAGACCTTCAAAAACTTTACCACAAAACTTTAACATTGTTCATGCTACAGACACCGCCGCCGTCGCCTATACCGTCGGAAATGTGACTGCTGTATCTCACCATGCTTATGCAAATGAGAGAGAAGTGAAATAATACGAAAATATAATAAGTAACCTTTATTTTTATTTTTTTTCAAATCTTTAATGGAAGTGAATAGCATATTATTTAGATATCCAGACTTCCTATAGTAAAATGATGGATAGATAGCCAGGCCCTAGATAGAAGATAGAATGATAGATATAAAGACAGAAATAAATGTTACCAAATTAATGGCAAGCCACGTGATTTATCGATGAGGTTGTAGCTTCTATGTATGTATGTATGTATGTATGTATGTATGTATGTATGTATGTATGTATGTATGTATGTATGTATGTATGTATGTATGTATGTATGTATATATATGTGTGTGTGTGTGTTTGTAGAGAGATAGATAGAGAGACAGACAGACAGACAGAAAGACAACAGAGGAACAAACACGATGCAGCAGCAAGTCTGAGAAACTGGCCAGACAAGCGGTCCTTTGTTGTTTGCCATTAATACATCTGACTACATAGCTGAAGCGAATAGAGAACTTTCAGTGCAGTAAGAAATTACACTTAATTTTTCAAGCACATGTCTTTTAATATGGAAAATATCACCATTTGAAGAAAGTTATCCAGGTGAAAATAATAAAAATAATTTAAAAACGTACGAAACGCAAGTAAGGATAAAGAATTTCAATGACATGCCAAGACTTGGAGATTCAGCGTTTGAAGAAGGACAAGGAGAATTGCACAAAATATATGTGACACCCAGACACAACTATTGAAAATATTGACAAAAAGGGCCAAAGTCGTCGGAAGATAAAGTCACATTCCATAAGAGTCAACATTTTGAAATATCAGATAATACATTTTGAACTCTTTAGAGGAAATAAAGGAAAACTCGTATGCACAAAGATATCTCAAAGTGTATGGATCTAGAGCATGCAGCAAATGTTTGAACACGTGCTATTTCGACGCTAGTTGCTGTGATATTGCCATCAATTTTCTTACGCACATCCCCGTGGCGGGATTCACTTTCTTCAGTCTTTTAGAAATATCGGAAAATAATGATGTCTGGTAGTTTAAATAGCATTTGAAATCACCATCATTTTGTCATATAGGTTTAGACATTATTAGCGATTTGGACTCCTTTCATAGCTTATCGTTGTACGCATATAGAACTTTATCCCAAAGTTGTCGTTCAATATACATTTCACTCATTTGTATGGAGGCTATGACTTTACTCCCCTCCATTTCGTTACTTGCGTTTCTTTTTCAAAGGTATAACTTTCTCTACATGGTCATATATTCATTATCAAATGATATTTATGCACACAAATGTAGTGGAATAGGGAATGTTACAATCTTCGTGGCACTTTCTTACTGCAATCGCCCCTGAAATTCACTTCTTATGAGAAAACGTGGACCTATTATTTGCCAACACGGGTATTTTTCGACTGATCATGCCAATTGTTCTTGAATGTTTGATAAAAGAAAACGTGATTATGTAGGCATATTAGCCAAAAATATCGGAATTGCGTTCACTTACCTAAACTTTTCTGTACCAGTTTTTTTGTACTTTTCAAAGAACATCTTCGACAGCACTTTCTCAACGGATGCAAAGTAAATTTTCTTTTCCTACTTTTATACCCAATGAACCTTGATATCGTAATGTGTCTGGAGTAATAAATACAAAATTCATATTTATATTAGATGCGCCGGTTTGCCGTTCCGCCACGCTCGAGGATCAGCAGCTGTGCGAATCGTTGAAGCCTATTTAATTTGTTGAGTTTTGTAGTGAGTGAATTTTAAATTGGCATCGATAAACAATGGGGCGAACCAAGAGGAAAAGGGATACAAATCGGGTACACCACTACTGAAGTATTACACTATACCAAAAGTAGATCACTGTTACCTACATTTCATGGCCCATTGACATTGTATACGTTACATGTTTAAGTTTGTTTCTCAGACGTTGTTGCTCACACGGTCACGAACTTTAAACGTGAATACAGCCCAAGAGTACTGCACCATGGCAAAAGTAGGTCAACTGTAAACTAATTTTCACATATCAATGATAATGTGCACGTTATGTTTGGCTTCACGCATTAGCGGATACGTACAGTCTTAATGATTAGATCGGTGTCTCGTACAGTTGCTATACATCCATAAAACTTGGCATGTACATGTAATCTGACAAGTATAACACCACTATACCAGAAACATGTCACGGTGGCCTACATGAACTACATGCATTGTCATCATCAGTCAATATTGATTATTACATGCATTGACAAAAATAGGATTCGTTTGTCTGTATAAACATACGCAACGAAAAGAGAAAGGCAGCACTTGCCAGTATAGAAAATGTTATATTTTGCATGTGCATTCTGAATTTTATATTATTTCACTTTTGGTTTACGTGTAGATTCTTCAGTTGGTAAATAAATTGTTAAAACCAGTCAGACGTGGTTTGCTCTAATGATCATTATGCAACAAGAGTGTAATCAAGCACAGCACGCGCGTCTTAACTGGACAAGTTCTAAGACCATACGTAATCTCACTGCCACAATCTTCAATTCAATAAAACACTTCCGAAATTCCCGTCTTTCCACGACAGGGCTATATTTTTGCAGTTCTTTCACTTTGATCATGGCTCGATCGTTTTGGCGCGATTGGTTCGACCAAAGTCTACCCACTGTTATACTCTGATCAACATAGGCAAGATGGCGGACACAATGGCCGCAATATTGGGTCGTACTTTATGTACTGAAGCGAAATGGCTGACAAGATGTAGCCAGCATTGTTATTTTCCGTACTGTTTCCGCACATGAACAATACCTTGTTTCTGGTTAAGTGATTTTCCGTCGAAATAAACTTTCCGTCAGAACGCCTCTGGTAATGGAGTACCAATGAACATGCTCAGTATCAGATTTGTCCCGGTTCACGTCCCGGTAGATATTTCAGTATGCTTTAAAACGATTCGCAAACTGAGATAGACAGGTACATAGGCGAACAAGTGGACAGATAGGTAAATATATAAACAACAGATGGATGGATCAAGAGATGGAGATATATGAATAGACGGACATGTAGTCAAATCTTTATATAGACGGGTCTTCAGCTATCTATACATTTGATAAATTTGACGAACATTTGTCCATAGAGTGTCCAGTTTTTTTAAAACCAATTTAATATCGAGAAGACAATTTTTATTTGTATAATTAGCATAAAGTACTTTCGAATTTTTAAATATGCCCCTCCCCCTCAAAGCGAAATTGCAGCTTTAATTTGTGCTCACATAAAGTCATTTTGTTCAATTTTCGTCGTTATAGTGCGGTTTTCCCCCTACATTAAGATGTTTTTCCCTACATTAAGATATTTACCATATCTCCACAAATGTTTCTCTGAAGAATCAAACGACTAAACCTTTTTTATTTCAAAAATAAAATACCGAGATACTCGGCTGTGCTATACAGAAATTTTTTTTTTTTTAAACAATAAAAAATGCGGTTTGAAGCGTTTGTTCTTGTGATGACATTTTAATTGTCCACAACGGAACGCGCGTTCGGATTAGCTCAGTGGATAGAGTTAATGGCCAATGTTTCAGAAGTTCAACTCCGTTTTTCTTATTAACTTCACATATTTAATCTTATTTTTTCTATGAAAAATAAATAACTGGTCTTTCGGCATCTTGTTTCTGCCATCTGAACGAAATTATACAGATAGGATTGCAATTGGTACCTTAGCCGTTTAGTCTGGTTGTCTGAAAATGCTACAAGCGTACAGCTTAACGTTTAGTCTGGTTGTCTGCAAATGCAATAACCATACAGTTTAACGTTTAGTCTGGTTGTCTGCAAAGGCAATAACCATACAGTTTAACGTATACTTGCAGGCCAGTAAATAGGGCTTTAAATATACCATTCAGGTCATGTACTGGGTTAGCTCGTGCAACCGGTCATACGACGATCTGTTGCAAGGATGAATCCTCATTAAATCTGCCTTCTACGTCATCGTTTGTACGTGCAAACATTACCTCAGAATCCTAAAAAATATTGCAGGTAAAAGTCGAGCACTGCTGAAAATGTAGTGTTTTTGTTTTTTTTTTTTTTTTTTAATAATTTTAGGGGAGGGGGGGGGTAAACTCATTTTAATACTGTAATACTTGCCAGTCGGTATTGTTTAGCATGCTCTTTCCGCAATGGACAAACCGCGTCCGTGCTAGATGCACCATCCGCCTGGTCTAGAAATTCTTAATACACTTGCATCATTCCAGTCTAACTTGCCGTGGTCGACCCATGCCCAATAGCTCATCCTCATTTTTTCCAACACCTTGAGTAATGAAGGACATAAGAGCGGGGTGAGAGGAGGGCATCTAATAGTAACAGGTAAGTATTAAATCATTAAAATTTACCCCCCCCCCCCTCCAATACATTTTAGTATCAGAATACGTCACATGTCACTATTGTTTAGCTGAATTGTTCAGTAAGGAGGGAGGCTGATGGACTATAAGGTAGTAAAGAGGGAAAAATTACTCATTTTGTAGCCCAGCCGCTCAAGTGCTGTTATAAGCAGCAGTTTGGGTCACTGTTCGTGCAGCAACAATTGGACCTGGAGAACAAAATATCTTGGCTCTGGTTTGATAAGGACCGAAGGTAAAAAGAGAAGGTCGTGTGCGATCGCTAAAACGCAGCCTTCAAAATATCCTCCAAAGATAAGAGATGGAGATAGACCCAAGAAGTAGCGATAGCCCTAACTTCATGTTCTTTTATCCTCATAAATGAGAGGTCTCTTAGTGAGAAACCGATAAGCTCTTTCTGGTTTGATCGAATTCCATCTAGAGATGGTGGATAATGGGTTATCAGATGAGCCCCTTAAGGGCATCAAAAACATTTTCCGACCTTTCCTTCTCCCTTAGCAACTACTAAATAGAACATAAGTGCCCTAACTGGGCAAAGGAGTCTATCGTGATCGTCTCAAGCACATATACGACTGAAACTGTGGATCTCTGTCAGGGATTGAAGTACTGATGGTTACTAACTTTTTCCAAGCAAACCTGGCGAACATAACGAGAGAAAAAGAATCGTAATTCCCACTGAACCATAACATCCCTCCTCTGTTGATAAAACATGTACTTCGCTTCTTCTCCTCGCTGACACTACAGCTAGAATAAGGATGGTTTCAAGCACAAGATTTTTGAATGAAGCCGTCAAAACTCGCAAAACACACGAGAGATTCAATCTTGGCACCAACAAGCGAGACACCTGTCTCTGAAGCTTGAAGTACTTAATAAGATTCGCCAAGGCAGGATCTGTGCCAATGGACTGACCTTTGGAGAACTTAAGAATGCTTGAAGAGCAGCCTATAACCTTGGATTGTGGAGACCGAACAAGATCTCTCCTCAAAAAGGACGAGTAGAAAATCTGTTACTGCAGCAAGAAGGTGGGAATTAGGATTTATGTGTTTCCTAGTGCACTAATCACAAAATATTCTCCACGTTGCATCATAGACCTTAGATGTAGAACGTCTCAGGGCCTGAACAATGCAGTCGGCAACCCTGGTCGAAAACTTCGCCCGGCATATAGATCGCTCGAGAATCAGCGTGAAGGTGGAGAATCTGAGGATTGGTGTGAAACCGTACATTCGTGTTGCGAAAACATCGTCTTATACGAAGGTAACAGCCCGAGTTGGTCGATAAAAAGGTCTGGGAGATCGTTGAACCAAGACGTTTGAGGCCACAGAGGCGACATCAGGATAAGTCGAGCTGTGGATCTCCTGACCTTGTGAAGTACCCATTAAATCAACCTGAAGGGAGGAAATGCATAAGCAAACAATCGATCCCACCTCAGGCTGTAGGAGTCCACTGCCCAAGCCTTTTGGTCTGGGACCGAGGAAACCTGAACGGAAGCTTGTTTGCGATTTTTGTTGCAAACAAGTCCAATAGAGGTTTCGATCATAGAATGAGCAGAGACTCCGCAACTTTATTGATGTAGAGACCATTCCATTCGGACTACCTTGCATGTTCATGACAAACTGTCTGCAAATATATTTCTTTCCTGGAAAGGTTCCAGACTTCCACGCACAGGAGCACGAGTACCTCCTTGTTGTCCGAGGTATGCAATAGCCGGTCTCTGGTCCAATCGCGTTTCACTGCAGCGTGCATAAATGCAGGCTTTGTCCCTGTAGTTGTGTAATTGGGTATTCTGGAAGCAGGGGGCGGGGGGGGGGGGGATGTCGATCCGATTCCTGACCTTGTACCTAGATTCGGCACGTGTTCTTGATACCCGGTGCCCGGTTTCATGACCGGCCACCTAAAGTCAAGGATGTTCTAGATCCGTGTAATAACTTTCCCCAGAACTAAAAAAGCTAGAACGACGCACTACCCTCCTGGGGATACGTGAACTGTTAATCGCCGGATCTCGGATACCTGGCGAATGATGATCGTCCCCGGACGAAAGAAGGAGGATGGGGCAACCATACTCCATAAAAGGGCTCAGTTCTTATAGGAGATGATGCTCTTCCTCTGTAATTCGGGGGAGTGTAATCAATCCTCTGAAAAGTAGCCGTTATATCCTCAACGGTGGTAACTGTAGTTCTCTCTTGGAAGATGCGGTCTCCATCTTATTCAGAGAGACGCAATCGATTCCAGTTATTGTATGTACACTCCAAGATCCTAAGAATTCAGAGGAAGAGCAAGATAAAAAGTAATTTCCTCTTTTTATTATGTACGCTTGTATTGTCGGAACATAACAAATTGGACATTCATCCATTCATGTACACTTTGTACACGAAATACGTATGGTACGAGTGTCCCATGGGGCCTTTTTCTTATGCACATACTTACCTACACTTGTGACATCTGAAAATAGATTTCTGAAACAAGAAATGCTTTGGGTGACCAAAACAATTGATGATGTATAATAACATATTATATTGATGTCACAAGCAATAAATAATGAATGGATGAACGCGTAATCGCTACTAAAGTCGCTAGTGGATTAATTAGATGTTGATAACGCACATTGCATCAAGTAGCAATATTGAAACAACTATACGAACCCCCGTACATATGTAAACACTCAAAGTGAAAACGTATGAATGGATACTTTTGACGACTCTTACATTTATACATATTCCTACAAGTAATTCCCGAACCCACAATGAGTAGGGAGGTAAGTGGCTCGTCGTGCGTAAAGCACTGAACAATTATTTCTGGACTATCAAAGCGAACTTTTTCATAATTAAGGACTGAGATAATGTTTCTCAAAGAAATGTGAATGTCGGGTCCCGATACAGCATAACCACCACTGTGGTATTTTTTCTTTGGGCGAGCATTGTTTTCTTCTCCACGTCTGGACTTAAGATGTCGTCCGGAAAAGAATGAGGATGTGCTATTGCGCATAGGCCGATGACGACAAATCAGACTGGGTTGATGCATGTGTTCCAAGTATTTCTAGAACAGGGAGACGGTGTATCTAACACGGACGAGGTTTCTCCATTGCGGAAATGGTAAGCTTAACAATGGTAATAGATAACGTATGGATTTGTTTACAGAACCTATTCAGTCTTGTTTTCATGGACAAAAACATGGACTCGCACGAGTTTGACGGAATCATTAGAGTTGTGTAGACCTGTTGCTATTGCTTGTCAGTGCGCGCATATTTGCGCATGTTTGTGTTGTGAAAGCCGTTTAGACCACCGTTTCCAGTAAAGAGGAGAGAGAGAGAGAGAGAGAGAGAGAGAGAGAGAGAGAGAGAGAGAGAGAGAGAGAGATCACATCAAGTTAACCAAGTTGTTCTTGTACGGGATCCTGCACGATTTTCCTGAATCTGCAAAGGGATTCCGTTTTATTTACCTAACACCACTAGATTCATGTAATTAAAACATACAAAGAATTTATACACAGGTGCCAATCGGCAGATTAGAAAAAGGTTTGGATGGTACCCAAAGGCAGCTATTGCACCAATTCACATGCAGTAAACATATGGTTAATATGGGCTCCGGGTGATCCCTTTCATTAACTTTTTCTTCTGTATGCATAACCAAATGTGATAGATGCATCCAAGAAAGGAATAAATAAAAAAAATGTATTTGCTTTTTGTTGGTTTTATACATTAACAACTTCTTATTGGGGATACAAAACATGACAAGGTCCATACATTTCCAATAACCCGATTTTTATTCACAACCGAATAAACAGCACAAAAAGCATTGCACGTATTCGTTTATAGATTTATAAAGATTTCTGCAAAAGTCCACAAGTCATATTTCACAGTCCATTAACCTGTAAAGAGAAATTTAGAGTAAATTGTACCAAATATAAAAATTTCTTACAAAAGCCCAAGTATTTCCTTTTACTTTTAAGATTAAGTCATTTCATTTTCAGGTCAACATTACAAGTTTTTGCATCAAACTTCCAAAATGACCTTTCTCAAAGGATTACAAAATGTAGACTAGCAAGACATTTTCTTCGGCACGACATCCTACAGAACACCTTTGAGGTGACGAAATTGCATTAGCATACAAATATTGCCCTCGTTTGGGGTTTATATGACCACCCGAAGCACGTGTTGTGTTACCCGAGGGCAATAATAATTTCATTATACTAATGAAAAGCATAATTATCTTAGTACAATTAACGTAATTTGAGTCGTGAAACCCTTTTAGAACTATTACAGCCTCCGCAAGTACCGACTATACTCGCGTATAATATAACTCCAAATGCAAACAACATAGACCCTGATCTGCCGTCGCATAATGCGCCGGCAGATAAGGGTCTATGTTCTACTGATTAGTCCTTACAAACTGCATATACCTAGATCTGCCGGCGCATAATGCGACGGCAGATCTAGGTCTATGCAGTTTTCAGTTGGTATCGGGTTATCCGCGAGTATATACGGTAGTTTGTTTTTCTTTTCTTTTTTAAAGATAAGAGTACTACTAGTCCTTACAATCTGAGAAATGCAGCGTAATAATCATCACGTGAGGGTTATATGATGTGACATTGGGGGCGCATGGTGTAATATGACGTGACCTTGCGGGCAATATTAGGATATCTGAGGTGACAGCTTTCTTCGTGAAATATAACTGGTAGTATGTCGCGCAGTGGTCAACCGAAAACGAGGTTATAAGTAGGCGGAAGTGCGGAAAGCGCAGCATTCCATTCAGCGCGTTGCGCCGTCATCACACAAGGTCACCATCATGGCCATATCGAGGGGTAACGTTGGGTCATGGGTTGGCGTTCCTTACTGGTGGGAAAGTAAATAGAATTGATAAAGGCATGAAAAGTCGAACAAAGGAACTAAACATTGATGCTACATTTATCACGCTATGCGAAGTGTAGCTCGAGATATTAGTGTCGATTTTCAAATACGTCGCAAGAGAAACGTGAGAAGTGTCATACCTTGTGTTATTATAAATAGTGCATGTATTGTTTACAGGTAAGACTCTGAAATAAATATTCAAGGTAACTCTACCTATCGCTTCATCAACGGAGTTTTAAAAATATAAGCCCATTTACTGATATGAGGTGAAATTTGATTCATCAGTCACTGGCTGTCCACAACAGATGAAAACGTTAATCGTCTAGTCCATTGCATCTACACGTATGCGAATAGACTGCACTGACACGTTCATGTTTGTTTAGTGTGTACCTATTAGGCATTGAAATTGGCCGATATATTTATTTAAAACAAATTAGAACAAGATGTATACCAGGCGAAATATATATTATTTAAAATTCAGATTGTGATACACGTTTTTGCCGTGCAAATGCTTAAAAATTATAGTTCAGTTTTGTAATCATTTTTAATCCGTACTTTTCCTATTTGTATAGCTTTACACAAATCAGATATTTCATTCCAACTGCACGACCACTTTCTCTTAAAGAGACTTATTCTGTATGTAACAAGTATAATAACACCTCACGGCATCATTTGTGACGTCATGCAAAGGCAAGGCGTTATGATTGAGGCATCTGAGCGTTTTTCAAAGTGTTTGGGTGGTTTTGGTTAGGGGATAAAGAGCATCTAAAGAGCATCTTGCGTGAATGCTTATTTCAAAAGTAGCTCGTGAAGCTCAATTTTTTGTTGGACACGTTTTTCACATACGTGGATAAACATGAAACATTACAGTTGGATATCTTTCAAACATCAACTCAATCACAATTGAAATCACACGGAATCCATTTGCATTCCATTTGCATTCAGTGGCAATATCTGTGATAAATGAATCGTCTTTGTGACTGACGCGACCATTTAAAAGAGTCGCAATTATGAGCTTTAGCCTTCTTTCGCATTCTATTATTGAAGTAATCATTGAAGAAGTTATGATTAAAAGAGTCCGTCGAGCTAATTTGCCACGGATCTTCACCCATCGTATGAAATACCTAAAAATATTTCAAAAGGACACGGACGCCCAAGTGGCAGCAGCAAAACATGCAAGTGGCACGAGATGTAGATCACTATCGAATATTTCAATTTACGAATTGTGGATTGCGAGTCATTACGTAATAGTAGCTAAACTTAAAGTATATAGGAACTTTCAGGTCTGAAGCTCTTAATTGTGCAAGAAAAACTGATACTGTCTCAGGGGCGATACGAGTGGCATCAACCTCTGGAATTACTTTCTTGTCCCATTTAGGAAATGTATCTGCCCCTACATACGTTATTCAAACTTTCATTTCCATAATTAGGCCTAATTCATACCCCCCTTTCTCTCTCTCTCTCTCTCAAGTATGAACTTATTTTTAAAAAATTTCCATATGAATCGTGCAAATTGTCAGCGACTGAACTTACATGACCTGTTTCCATTAGATATTCAGTGACACCCGTACAGTGCTCGTCACACTCTACGACAAACCATGACAGTTGTTGGGGTCGAACTCTCGATATTATATAATACTAAAATAAATTGTAATTATTAATTAATATTCTCATCACACTCATAATCGTATCTGAAAACGATGGAGAAATCGGGGATAGAGGAGTCTTTACTGCAAACCGAAAATAAGTGATCATCGAAATTTAGATGCAGCGACGATTATCGAACTCGACTGCAAGCTTGCCAAGGCCACATAATTCACATTTAAATGCAGAATTAAACAAAAATAACAAAACTAAAAACTGGCAAACTCACAATTTTGCACATAATTACAATTGTTTTGTTTAGAGAATTTACGCTCTGAGGTCTGTCTGATACGACCGCCCCGTTATGATTCTACATTAGACCCCCCCCCATACAATGCTATCAATCCCCACAAGAAAAATGCTAACGAAAATAAACCGAGTGTAATTAACGATTACATAACTCGCCTCTAATTATACTAGTTTCAAGCAGCCACTGTAAACATTATAGTACAGAAAATAAATTACCGTTCCATAAACTCTTCCCGAGAACGTAAATACAATAGACTACTGACAACTTCTGCAATAATGATACAATTTTACGAGTCTCAGAGTGAAAGTTGTGAATAACTTCTGAATAATTATAAGAAAACGAAGAAAACAGTCGAATTGCAGTGTCGATTCAAATCTGGGAAAATTTCCTATTTCCGGTCAGAAACCTTTGTCAGACATTATTTCATGCTCATGATTTTTGAAGAAAGCCTCAAAGGAAAGTTCGAAAGTGGCATGACCGCACAATTTTCTTTGCTTGTTGCGATACCATTTTAAGTATTTAAATTTCACCTTTTGTACAATACTATGATCTACTAAGGGGCTTCCATTGTGTGCGATGCAGTCGGCATATTTGCTATGATGGGGTATCGTCTTGCTATACACGAAATCGAGGACACAAGTTCTGTATTGCAGTGTCCCCTTACTACAATAGTAGTAGCTGTGACAGTTGTTCCGAATCGGAGAGGTTTCTCCCGAGGTACATCTTTCCATCTCAGTCGTTTGTTCAATGGGCTCAACCGTCCCTGTATTTTAAAACAAATAAAAATAAATATTAAAACAATAATTGCGTCATTGTCGTATCCAAAATATGTGCAATTATTAAACAAACCTGTAATCCGTATATTACAAAAAAGTAAACTTCATGTAGAATTCATCGCGTCAGTGATCGAGACATGTTTAATCTCGACATTCCCCTTTATGAAAATCCCCCACCCCCAAAAAGCGGACTTCGGTTTCAATAAACTTGACCAGAATGAAATCAGCGATTACGTAGCTCGACTCTACTAACCTTTTAGTAGTCTCCAGTAGCCATTGTAAACATTAATTATCATGCAGAACATAAATTCGAACTAAAGTGATCCTGACAACGAAATTTTTGTCACCTTTGTGCCCAAAGCTTTCTTGCAATATTTGTCTTTACATGTTTAGAACTTTAACTTTTAATTGTCACTATATAGCCACTATTGAGCCGACTGCTGTTCAACCATATATATATATATATATATATATATATATATATATATATATATATATATATATATATATATATACTGTGACACGGCATAACATATAAAACAAAGAACAACATTCTTTTATGATATCAATGTATTAAAACGAGTTGATAAAAACCAGAGATTAATTCTGTACTTTTTACATGCTATTATTAGTATCCACCTAGGAAGCCATATGTACCTAGGGGGTAGGTGCTATGAAACTCGCTCCAAACTGTTACCTAGGACTTGGGAAGAAATAATGGCTGATATGTAGGGAGGCTGTGCATATGTATATGCTTTTTATATGTGTGGATGCCAACGCCGACGCAGGGGGTGGTAGCTCTCCTCTACTTTGTCCAGGTGAGCTAAAGAAAAGTTTGAACTAAGACATTTTTTTTATCAATTTGTTGGAGATGTGCTTCTAAAAAAATTCACTTTTAGACATGGGGAAAAGCTGGAAAATAACTTGTAAACCCGTAAATCGTGTATATTTCGAAAGAAGGGCTGCTTAATTTAACTAGTTTCGAAAGTCCCATCCCCATGGCATTTCTTGAATGACCTGCTGTATGCAGTAAAGTGCATAATCCCATCCCCATGGCATTTCTTGAATGACCTGCTGTATGCAGTAAAGTGGACAATCACATCCCCATGGCATTTCTTGAAGGACCTGCTGTATGCAGTCAAGTGCATACTATATGCCGTAGACGATTGTAACGTTTCCGCTGCCGTCAGCTCAGTTTTACCCGTGTATCGCCATCTGCCAACGCAGTATATGATTCTTCAAGGGTTTAATGGAAGTACATTAACAAAGTTTATCCTTACCAATGAGTTTGAACAAGCTGAGAAAACATGTTTTGCAATCAACGTAAAGTGAATTAAATTTCAAAAAATGAAATGTGTCCAGACGACACTGATGTCCCTGCATTTGAAGAATATATTTTTAAAACTCTGGTTCAACATTCACTCTCAAAACGTCTATGTCACACATTCCATACAACTCAATATTTGAAAGAAAAATGAACTTAATTAAGGACTTTCGTTATAAAGCCCAATTCCCAATTTCGTACAAATCCATGAATTGTTTCACAAGTTTTTGAGCGGAATCCAATTTCATGAAGTAGGGAAGAACAAAGAAAACAATACATGTCCACATCAAAGAAATAGAACGGAATAAAAAGTTAATCACAACAGTAATCATTCAACTATTTTCTGGCACATTTCTCTACTTGCTCGTGCAGTTGTCTTATAGCGAATATGGCAACACGCGGACTCCAATGGTCTTGAAATACATACTTGTTGGATCACACTTCGAGAATCAACCAGTTGTTGGAACAAATATGGTAACGCGGAACGGTTTTCTGACAAAATTCATTCGCGACGTCTAAGCACACTGCCATGATATTGTTGCTACTGACCATGCTTGAATTTCATAAACTTTTCAAGTACAACAAAAGGCAATTTTTTCTTTAAAACTAATATTGCTAAACATCATAATTCTGATCACAAATTTGCTTACAACTATTGCAGGATTATAACATTTCTCAAATAGCTTTGAAGATATTGTATCTCAAAGTTGAGTAATTTTTTCGGTCATATTCGTAAAAGTTCCAAGAACTGAAAGCAAGCTACCATCCCATACCAGATCTCAACGTGACACAATTTGACCAATACAATCGAAAGAACTTCAGTGGAACGAGGTGAAGACACGATACAGCATGTACAATGAAATTCATTCCGAACGAATTCGTCTATACCTGTATATAGAACACATGCTTTTTACATTCGAGACCATTTCGCATAGACTTTCCTAGGCTGTATGAAATTTTGTTTCCGTTCACTTCTCGAAGGGGAGAATTTTTAAACTTTCTATCTTATTCCCCTGTGGAGGTTGGGGTTTTATTTGTTTGGGGGTGGGGGTGAGGGGGTGGGGTTTGGGGATTAGCTATTTTGTTTTTTACAATAAAAATCGTCCCCTGTGGCGTGATACTCCAGATATATCACCCAATGGGTCATTGGACCCGTTTTATTAAACAATATGGCATCACGTGTATAGGGCTGTAAAATTCCGGTATAGAGTGATACAGAATCAGCACGAGGTATTTTTACACTAATTGGGCCAATCGGTTTTTATTGAATGCTATTGTTGTCCCTAAGAAAATCGTTCATATTTAAGAAAATCGTTCATATTATTTGTCTTGTTTTTCGTGGAGATTTCCTAACCATTGAAGAATGTAACTTGCATTAAAAAGAAAGCAGCATTAGAGTCTAAACAGAAAATAAAATGTTTAACAAGTCCAGCTTCTTGGTTTTGCGCATAATGACAAAGCAAATGGGTGTCATTTGTCCATTTCCAGAAAAGACATATGCACTACAATTTATAATATTTAATTTATATGCAAATAGTTTTAGAAAATGAAACATAACGTGCTAATTTGGTATTTCTTGTGTCAATGTTAGTACAGAACATACTATAGTCTTGGTGAAACTTAACATCTCCCAAGTACTGGATTTCATCGTAAATTTTGAAACATGAACAATGTATAAAGAACTTGGTGTAGTAATACCAAGGACAATTAACGCGCCACTCTAGGACAATTTTCCTATCAATCGTTTAATACTGGGTCAATAACAAACTATGTTGTAATAATTTTACCCACCAGTTACATTAAAAAGCCCTCCATTTCCTTATAATTTCCATGTAAATTAAACAAAACCAAGTGACGTGGAAAAGCTTTAAGACAAAATTCATGAAAACACTGATGTGATGTTTTTGCAACTCACCGGGCCAGCAATCCACAGAACTTGATAAAGAGAACAATCCGAATTTTACTTGAAAACCAATTGTTATACATTAGGAATCGAGGAGAATTAGCTCACAAATCTTGCAGGATTTTATTTTATATTACAAAAACAGCATCGCCCAAAATTTCAAGTAATTCTCATAAATGGCTTTGATAATGTTTCTCAAAGTTCGGAGTAATTTTGTCAGACTTATTTGCGCACGTTTTGCGCATTTCAAGCCAGCTACGTTCTCGTACCACGTCATCACGTGACACAAAGTGACCAATAAAAACGATGGAAACTTTTCATCACTGGAAGGTAAAGACACCAACAGTCCAAAATAACATGTACATGGGAATTAATTCTGGATGAAGTTTGTCAATAGACTGCATAAAATTGACCCATTTGTAAAACTTCATGCGAACGAAAATACACGACAAACTCAATTTTAATACATTTTAGTATTCCATTCAGGAGGCTTTCGGATACCTTGTTGTATTTGAATGATTTGTTTAATATTCTCTCTCTGCAATTATTTAGAGGGCGGGTTTTATTTAACATGCACTGGTGTCATCTAACTCTTGTTCCTAATCACTAGAGTACTATACACGTTGATACATCTTTTCTCAACTCATTTAATCTAATGCCAACATAACATCTAGAAACCCAAATATACCGACATGCCCTCGCCTTTCCCGCCCCACACAACCCCACGCTTATTTTCACAATGAAATTTTTCATAGCAAAGACTTACCTATCGTTGTTGTGGTCGTCGTCTTAGCCGTTCTTTCTGTAAAATAAATAGTCCAATGAATTAGTCACAAGCAGTAGAATATATCGCTGTCTATGAAATATCCCATGTACCCAACATAAAATGTGGTGCACAATACTGTGGCAGAACATGGATTAGGTGCATTAATCCATGTATGGGTGGTCACGGATAATCGTTTTATAAGTGAAACTTCATTTTCTTGCAACGTTATGGAGGTATTTGTAAAATCTCATTAAGAATAGTAATCTTAGCACAGCCAATTCTGACATATTCCATTGGGCGTATTTACCGTGCGCAAGAAAAATATGTGACCATGTTCTGGAACATTTCTTTACTTACTCGTACAGTCGTCGTATGGCGAGTATGGCAACACGCAGTATCCAACGGACTCGCTGTGCACATAATTCTTGGGACATAATTTGAGAAACAACAAGTTGTTGGAGCAAACATAGTACGATAGGCATTCGTAGGGGTTAGCATGAGATTCTCCCTCCTTGCATCTCGGCGTTGTGTGTGCAGGAGTTGTAGTTTCCTCCAATGCTGAAAAATCAATTCAATTTTTTAGCTTCTGATTCTAAACTATACTGGAAATTATGGTTACGGTTTCAATTATTACATTTCATTGTCGCAAGGGTTCGCTATGAAACTCGTGCGAATCGTTTCTTCACGATGGGTCGACAGCGAGGAAATGGATTTAACATACTAATTTATCAACTGTCGTTTGACAACGAACTTGTTGTTGATATTTGTCGCTCATGCATATAGTAGTGCCAAGTCGTTATGGACATGAAAACTCGGAAATAATGCTCCTGAAGGTGTTCTCGACACCTGATGCAAAAAAGAATTTCTTCCCTTCGTATATACAGTTCTGGAACCAGCTCAACAAAGCCGCTTGAAATGCTTTTACCGAGTTTTCAAGTCTTAATCATCCGATGCTCTCGACCGAGATTACCTGGCAACTATGGCACGAGAAAAATCCTGATCATTTTATTAGGTTTAATACATTGATGGCACTTTTGTTCTTTTTTACTATTAGTCAGATGGTTAGTTACAGGATAAAACTGATCTGATGCAACGTATGGTTTTTGCACAACAGTAAATATGTATCAAAACATGGACTGGACCAGATATAGAGTAGTCGGTTCGACACATATGTTCAAGGTTCGCTACGCATGCATTTAAAGTTACACTTGTACACGCAATTCGTAAAGAAGCTTGTTCATAACTGAGCGAGATTTTCTGTTTACATTTGGTTTGCAACCAGAGTTCCCTGATGATAAATGCACGTCGGGTAACATCTCAAGCATGACGTCGCAAGTGACGACTCTCTTGTAAACAGGCAATAGGAGAATCGGGTTACAACTTCGAAGAGATTGCCCATTTTTCTCTGCAAATGCTTTATCTGAAAAGAGTTCTGTATTTTTACACCATTCGTATGTTTTTGTTTCATAATCCGCTTTCCTTTCGAGGATTCAAAATATTCTGCTATACTTGCAGAATATCGTTAATTTTTTTCTAAACTACGTGGGAGATCTCTTTCAAATTTGAATCCGATTCCGAATTTTGCTTTTTGCTTTTTTTTTTTTTTACTTTTTGTTAAAATTCGTTTTTGCGCCGTGAAACGCTCAATACCTCACCCAATGTGTAATTCACCCGACGTTGTAAAATACTGTGGCATCTCATCCATGGAGGACATCATAAGGCAGGTAGAGAATGACACAGAATCAGCAAGAGGTATAACTACAGTCATTGCGGGAGTCGGGCATTATCGCCATCTTCGCTATTGATATGTGTAGCTAGTCGAAACGGTATCTACCGTTCCGCTGTCTCGCTGGATGCAGCGGAAAGAAGCTGGTCTACTCGGACTGTTCGTTCTATTTACCTAGAACGACAGTTGGGAATAATTATCGCGACCTCTAGAGACAAGGAAACCTGTCGCGTGTAAGATTCTCCAATTCAATACGTTCACAAGCAAGTTTTTCTTCCGAATCAGGGCATACGGACATAACGGAAGTCGTCATATTAAACTCCCAACTTGTGTAACGAGTTTTCTCATTGGTCAACTGATTTAGCGTGCTGGGTGTTATTTTATTTGCAAGTAAAATCACCTGTTGATACATACACACCGAGTAATATCTAGAGTTTGACTTTAAAATGGTTGAGTCGTTTGTTCAGAAGAAATAGTGGAATCGGATTGCAATTTCGAAGAAACCGCCAATCTTTTCTGCAAGTGAATGTTGTGAATGAAACATTTGTTCCTTGCATAATTCGTATCTTTCTTTTACATCATTCGTTTACATTTTATATGGCACAAACATATTGTGTTGTAGTTTTAAATTGATTTTACTTTCATTTATTTAAGGGTGATTTCTTTGAAACTACAAACTGATTCCCATTTATATTTTGAAAACAAAATCGCCACTTTCTGCTGGATATTCCAGATATTTTGACGATGTGTGAATGGAGTCTTTGTTATTATATATATGGCATCACATCTGGAAAGACGGAAGAACCCGGTACAGTAGAATGTATAGTTACACTAACTGGGTCAATCAGCCATTACTGTATCCTATCATAGTCCCTACGAAAATCACTGTTATTATTTACAGTGTTTTTCTCCGAGATTTCCCAAACAGTGAAGACCGTTACTTGCAATAAATAAATAAAAATAAACATTAAAATCTAAACAGAAAATACAATGTTTAGGAATTCAGTCTCTTGGATTTAGAGCACGAGGACAAAGCAAACAGATGTGATCTGGACAATTCTAGAAAGGACACTTGCTCCGAAATGTCAAGTCCTGTCGTTCAAATGCAAATATATTTTCAAGCATGAAATCTATCCTAGGTTCTTTTCTTGATGGCATGTCCAGGCAAATGTCTAACAGAAGTCCTGGTGTATACGAACTTATAACTAATGTCATGGATTTCATAATAAATTTAGAAGAATGAAGGAAATTACAAGGAACTTGGTGTAGTAATACCAAGGACAAATAACTCGCCATCTCCAGACGAGTTTTATTTTTCATCCATGATTTAATACTGGGTCCCTATCATACAAATAATAATTTTAACTTATCTATCCCAACTCCTTTTGACATCATTTCCAGATTTTTTGTATGTGAAGAAAAGACCGGGAGACGCAAAACAGGATCGTCACCAATTTCATTCGCGAGGTTAATACACACTGCCATGATATCTTTGCTACCAAACAGTCCAGCAATTCATAATATTTTTCAAAGAAGAAATTTCAAATTTTCCTTACAAATCAATTGCTATACATCGCAACTCCAAGCTAGCATTGGCTAACGAACAATGCAGGATTATTTCATATGACAAAAGCAGTATAGCGGAAAATGTTAAGCACTTCTTACAACTGGCTTTGTAGATTTGTATCTCACAGATTTGTATCTCAAAGTTTAGAGTCATTTATTAGTAATATTTGTGAACTTTTTACGAATTTCAAGCCATATATGTTCTAATATCACGACTCCACGTGACACAATGTGACCAATAAAAGCAAAGAAAACCTTTCAGAGGCGGCGGTTAATTCATTAACTGCCCAAAATAGCACGTAATACGGGAATTCAGCACGAAGTGGTATATCTCTCACACAGAAGTAACCTCTTGTGGGAACTGTAAACGCATACAAATGTAGAGGAAGCTTTCATTTTCCTACATAATACAATTACATTCAGGAACATCTCGCATACATTGTCCTAAACTGTTACAATTAGCCAAGCCTTTGTTGTATTTGAATTACTTGATGTTCTCTATCTTCACTGTCTGTCTGTGTCATTGCAAATAACTGGGGTAGGGGCTTTACTTGGCATGCACTAATGTCATTTAACGCTTGTTCCTAATTATCAAAGGACAATACAAGTTGATACATCATTTGTCACGTTCCATCATTTATCCTAAAGGCAACGTAGCATCTTCAAACCAAATTAGACAGAGTCAACCTCAAGGTTCTTGCAGAAAAGAAAAGAATTAAAATGTTCCTAACAAAGACTTACCTTTCGTTGTTTTAGTAATCTTTGTTGTTTTTTCTGTAAAATAAATATTCCATATACCCAATATAAAATGTGTGCACAATACGAAGGCACAATATGGATTCGGTGCATTAATTCATATAGAAACTGGACGAATAGTGGAATTTTAAGTGCAACTTTAAGCTCCGTACATCTTTCTAGAGGAATTTTAAAGATATAAGCAAAACAAAAAACAAAAACACACACACACACACACAAATAATGTTAGCACAGTATATTGTGGCATAGTACAGCGGGATCATTTACCTTGCGCAAGAAAAATCAGTGACCTTGCTTTGAAACTTCTCTATACTTACTCGTACAGTCGTCGTATGGCGAGTATGGCAACACGCAGTATCCAACATCTTTTGTCACGTTCCATCATTTATCCTAAAGGCAACGTAGCATCTTTAAAACAAATTAGACAGTCTCTACCTCAAGGTTCTTTCAGAAAAGGATAGAATGAAAATGTTCCTAACAGACTTACGTTTCGTTGTTTTGGTCGTCTTTGTTGTTTTTTCTGTAAAATAAATACATTACAATTAATTTTGATTCTTGACGGTGCGAGCACGGGTGTATTTAGCTACAAGCAGAAGAGTACATAGCTGATCTATAAAATATTCCATATACCCAATATAAAATGTGTGCACAATACGAAGGCACAATATGGATTCGGTGCATTAATTCATATAGAAACTGGACGAAGAGTGGAATTTTAAGTGCAACTTTAAGCTCCGTACATCTTTCTAGAGGAATTTTAAAGATATAAGCAAAACAAAAAACAAAAACAAATACACACACACACACACACACACACACACACACACACACACACACACATAATGTTAGCACAGTATATTGTGGCATAGTACAGCGGGATCATTTACCTTGCGCAAGAAAAATCAGTGACTATATTTTGAAACTTCTCTATACTTACTAGTACAGTCGTCGTATGGCGAGTATTGCAACATTCAGTATCCAACAGACCTGCTGTACACATAACTCTTGGGACATAATTTGAGAATCAACAAGTTGTAGGAACAAACATAGTACTATGTGCATTCATTGGGGTTAGCACGAGTTTCTTCCTCCTTGCATCTCGGCGTTGTGTGTGCAGGAGTTGTAGTGTCCTCCAATGCCGAAAAATCAATTCAATTTTGTAGCTTTTAGATTCTAAACTATACTGAACATTTCGTTGTTGGTTTAATTATTACATTTCCTTGTCACAAAGATTCGCCACGAAACTCGTGCGAGTCATTTCTTCGTGATGCGTTGACGCGGAGGAAATGGATTTTGTACACGGCTTTATCAACTCTGGTATTGACAACGAGCTTCCTGTCGAGATTTGTCGATCATGCATACAATGGTGCCGAGTCGATATGGACATAAAAGCGAATAAATAATACCCCTTAAAGTGTTCTCGTCATCTGATGCAAAAAGAACTTCTTCCCTTCATATATACAGATCTGGAATCAGCTCAACAAAGCTGCTTGAAATGTTTCTACTGTTTTTACAAGTCTTAATTCTCCGATGTTTCATAACCCGGTTTCCTTCGGATAATTCAGAAATATTGTGCTATACTTGCAAATGCCGTTTACTTTTCCTAAACTAAATGGGAGATTTCTTCAAATTTGAATCGATTGAGGTTTGTTTCGGGTTTATTTTTACCTTCTCGGGTCCTTTTGTCAATAATAGTCCTTGCGCCGCGATACTTACAATATCTTACCCGATGTGTCCTTCGACTCCATGTAGTTACATACTGTGGCATCTCATCCATGGAGGACCGTAAAAAGCCTCTATAGAATGATACAGAATTGGCAGAACGTACAACTACAGTCATTGCGGAGTCCGGCTTTATGGCCATAATCGCTATTGATATGTGTAGCTAGCAGAAACGGTATCTGCCGCTCCGCTGTCTCGCTGGATGCAGCAGCAAGACGCTGGTGTAATCAGATTGTTCGTTCTATTTCGTAGGACGACAGCTGGGAATAATTATCGCGACCTTTAGAGACATGCAAACCTGTTGCGTGTAAGTTTCTCAATTCAAACCGTTCATACGCAGGCTTTTCATTTCAATCCGGGAATGTCGGCATAATGGAAGTCGGCATATTGAACACCCAACTTGTGTAACGAGTTCTCTCATTGGTCAACTGATTAAACGTGCTACGGGATCCAACACTTTCATCAGGAATGTGGCACTTGTTTAGAACGAAGTTTTCACTAACTACATATGCCAATGATCGGTGTGGAACTAAATGCATCATCGATCCTCGGTTAGGGAAGATGCTATATCAGACATTTTGCTCGTAACTAAGAGGGATTTTAATGGCGCCATTTTATTTTCAAGTAAAGTCCCCTGTTGATATATACACACCGAGTAATATCTAGAGTATGACTTCACAAGGGCCGACTCGTTTGTTAAAAAGAAATAGTGGAATCGGATTGCAATTTCTAAGAAACCGCCGCTCTTTTCTGCAAGTGAATGTTGTGAATGGAACATTTGTTCCTTACATAATTCGGATATTTCTTTTACATCATTCGTTTACATTCTATACGGCACGAACATTCTCATTTATATTTTGAAGAAAAATCAACTTTTTTTCAGCTGGATATTCAAGATATTTTGACCGATGTCTGATTGGAGTCTATGTTATTAAATTATATGGCATCACGTCTGGTGTAAGACCGAAGAGTCCGGTACAGAATGATATTTAGTCAGTAGAAGTTCTCGTTGCACTAACTTGATCAATCAGACATTACTGAATCCTATCGTAGTCTACGAAAATCGTTATTATTTATATTGTTTTTCCCAGAGATTTCCCAAACAGCGAAGACCGTTACTTGCATTAAATAAAAAGAGCACCATTAAAATCTAAACATAAAATAAAATGTTCAAGAGTTCAGTCTCTTGGATTTTGAGTACGAGGACAAGCAAACAGGTGTGATTTGGTCCATTCCGGAAAGAACACTTGCACCGAAATGTCAAGTCCTGTCGTTCAAATGCAAATATTTGTCAAAAATGAAATCTATTCTATGTTACTTTTGTATGACGTGTCCAGGTAAGCATACAACACAAGTCTTGGTGCATATGAACTTACAACTAATGTCATCGATTTCGTAATAAATTTAGAAGAATGAAGGAAATGTACAAGGAACATGGTGAAGTAATACCAAGGAGAGTTAACGCGCCATGTCCAGACTTTTTTTTATCTTTATTGTTTTTTTGTTTTTGTTTTTTTTAAATTTAATATTGGGTTTCTAACGTACCATGTAATAATTTTACCTCATCTATCACAACTCCTTTTTAGATCATTTCCATACGATTTTCATAGGAAGCAAAGACCGAGACACGCGGAACAGAATCGTGTCCAATTTTATTCGCGACGTTAAAACACACTGCCATGACATCTTCGCTACTGACCAGGCCAGCAATTCATAAAACCTGGCTCTGCAAAAAAATCAAATTTTACTTGAAAACCATTTGTTACTATACATCTCAATTCCAATCAAACATTGGTTCACAAACATTGCAGGATGATTTCGTAGGACAAAAGCAGCACAGCAGAAAACGTTTAGCACTTCTTATAACTGGCTTCGTAGGTTTGTATCTCAACGTTATGAGTCATTTATTAGTCCTATATGTAGAAGTTTTACGAACAAACAAACGTTGATACATCATTTGTCACGTTTCATCAGTTATCCTAAAAGCAACGTAGCATCTTCGTACCAAACCAGACAGTATCTACCTGAAGGTTCTTGCAAAAAAATGAAGGAATGAATAAAAATATTCCCAACAAAGACTTACCTTTCGTTGTTTTGGTCTTCTTTGTTGTTTTTTCTGTAAAATAAATACATTCCAATTATTTTGATTCTGGACGGTGGGAGTACGGGTGTAATTTAGATACAAGCAGAACAATATATCGCCAGTCTTTAAAATATTGATTGTGTCCAATATAAAATGTGCGAAACCTAACTTGCACAAACATTTCTAAGCTTGAAATAATTCTTCAATATATATAATAAAACAGCTGAATAATGCCCGTGATAATATAAATATCTTCAACCGTGTATAGAGCATCTTTATCAGTTCCTTCATTCAAAGCAGCCACTTCCCGCTCACCAGTTACAGAGAATGGTCTTCCAGAACATGGGTCATCTTCCATGGATTTGCAACGATTATTCAAACGATGAACCACCTCATAATTGTAGGTATGAATGAGAATTACATCCGTAAACTTAATCAAACTTGACCTTGACGTCATCCGAAGAGTACCTTAAGAGCGCCCGGAATTTTCAGTATGCTCTTGGCACAGTAGCAGAATTATTCGCCTTCTTACGTCACTGTCATTTACCTAAGTTACGTAACACACATATATCTGAAGGTGTCAGATGTGCTGCACGTGCAGGTGCAGATAATTTTATAGAACGTTATGTTGTCTATCGATCAGCATTAAATTTGTTGATAGGTTTAAAGAAAATTATAACAGAATATTCAGAAATTTTCAAATACCCTTCATATGGGTTCTCCACAACTGTAAATATGTATGAAAACATAAACTGACCTAGACACAGTAGTCGGCTGGACACTTGAAGTGTGCTAAGTTTCACTACGCATCTATTTTAAGTGCCGCGTGGACAGAGTGCACGAACATTTCATAACGAATCTATTGTTCGTAACGGAGGGAGATTTTCTGTTAACATTTTGTTTGCAACCCAATTTCTCTTTGATAAATGCACATCGTGTAGCATCTCGAGTAGGACGTCGCAAGAGACGACTCCTTTCCGAACAAAAAATAAGGGATTCGGGTTTCAACTTCGAAGGGATCGACCCATTTTTCTGTGCAAATGATTTATCTGAAAAGAACTTTGCATTTTTACGTGATTCGCATTGTATTTTTTACATAATCCGCTTTCCTTCCGAGGATTCAAAAATATTGTGCTATACTTGCAAATGTATTTTGTTTAATGCTCCTAAACCTAAGGAGATCAATTCCGGATTTCAATCCGATTTTCCTGTCCCTCCCCCCCCCCCCCCCCGGCTTTTTAGGGTCGTTTTTAGAATAAAAATCGCGGTTATACCGTCATGTTCAACATATCTAACCCGACATGTCCTTATTAAACAATGTGGCATCACATCTCTTTAGGACTGTAGTATAACATTATATAAAGATTCAGTAGCAGCACGAGGTATCACTACAGATATGGCGCCAATCAGTTTTTATTGTATTCTTCTCTAGGAAGGCATCATCGATCTACTTCGCTCTACATCGACGATTGGCAGCCGATGCTCGCCGAAACATCTACCGCTCCGCCGTCTCGTTGGATGCAGCTGAAATAAACTGATCAAATTAGATTGCTAGTTATCTTTACCTAGAATGATAGTTGGGAATAATCATCGCGACCTCCGGAGACGAGGAAATCTGTCGTATGTCATGTTCGCAAATTCAAACTGTTCACAAGCAAGTTTTTCTTCGGAGTCCGGTTATGTGGACATCATGTAAGTCGCTATTTTGGGCACCCAACTCGTGTAACGAGTTTTATCATTGGTCTATCGATTTAGCGTACTAGAGGTATCAACACTTTCATCCGCAATTTTGCAATTGTTCAGAGCACCGTTTCGACTAGCTACATATGCCAGTGATCAATGTGGAACGAAATGGATCGGCAATCCTTGACTAGCGAACATGCCGTATTATTTATACACCTAACAATTTGTTACTCAAGAAAGAGCCAGAATTGTACCGTCATATCCTAGGAGTAGGAAAACGATAATCTCGTTTTCTGATTCCGCATCACCATCCTTTCAAACGAGGCTGGAACTACTATTTCATCCAGGTGTTCCGGTTACAACTGAACAAGCGTGAACAACTATGCCGTGGCCTCACTTGACATGCAAAAGGAAATGAGTAACATTTTCTGTAACATATCTGCATTGTCAAGTTCCCAAAATGTGTCCAATTCCGGTGTAAACAACTCCAAATAATGCTGTCATTCCCATACCAAGTCCCCATCAACGCTTCTCACTATGTCCCGCCAGAAACAGTTCAACTGATATTAGTATTGACCTCGGTGAGAAACTTTCAGAGCAAAATTTGACAACTGCACAATAACTGTAAATCACATATACGAGTCTGCTGCCTTCATGCGTCAAAAAATTCGTATTACTAACACTGACCGTAGTGAAAATGAGTGACCTTTTTTTCACGCGCTTTATTCATAAACTGCAATATTCAAGCTCATATCAGCTGATGAATATGTAAATCGACTCACGATTTAGGATGAAATTCATATTAAATAGCTTGAAATGTTAAGCGATTTCTTTTGTTTTTCAGTTATAGTAATTTTATTAAATTATCTGAAAAATTGATAGGTATATAACACAAATATCATTATCATGGTAATTCGATCTTGATTGCTAGACCACGTCTCGTTGTCACCATCAGAAATCCCAAAAATCGTGACTCGACGTTTCGTGTTTCGTAATGATCCGGATTTTCCGACGCTAACAACTCGACATGATCTGGCCATCAAGGTCGCATTACTGTGATTATTATTATTATTGTTAGTAGTAGTAGTAGTATTAATTCCGGATCATATATATATATATATATATATATATATATATATATATATATATATATATATATATATATATATATATATATATATATATCAGCCTATTGTAGTCGCTAAGAAAATTATTATATTTCCTCTCATTTTTCCTGGAGATTTCCTAAACAGTGAAAAATGTTTCTTGCATTGAATGGAAAGCAGCAATCAAGTTAAAGCAAAAATAAAATATCGAGTTCAACTTCTTGGCTTTTGCGTCTAATGACAAAGCAAACAAAGCAAACAAATGTGATTCAGCCAGTTCTGTAAGGGTCACTTGCACCAAACTTTGGAGTCATTTCATTCCAATGCAAATATTTTTAGAAAATGCAAGATAACCAATGAGGATTTATTTCACGTGTTTTGCACAAATTAGTGCCCAACACAAGTACGATAGTCATGGTGCATCCGAATTTCTAACAAATGCAATGGATTTGATCATAAATTGAGAAAAATGAAAACAAGAGGAACACAGTGTGGCAAAACCAAGGACAATTAATATGGTCAGAATTTTTCTATCAAAATTTAATATTGGAACTCTAGCAAACCATCTAACAATTTTACCTCGTATTACCTAATAATGTGATGGCATTTTCTTCTTTTGCGTATTAGTGACATGGGTTGGTACAGGTTAAAATATATCTACTGCTACATATCGGTTCTGCACAGGTTTAAATATGTAGCATAACACCGACTGCTAGAAACACATGGTAGTCCGCTCGGCATATACAGCAAGCTAAACCTACATTACTCCGCAAATCAAGTTGCACGTGTACAGTGTATACAACAATACTGAATAAAAATGTAACCGTTGTTACTAACTGAGCGTGATTTTCTGTTTACATTTTGTTTGCAACCGTAGTCCCCTGTTCATAATTTTGCTTTGTTGGTTTCAGAGGCACTTTTGACACAAATATTGGCTTTATCATGCCGAGGCAATGGGAGCTAACAGCCTTTGTTAAATAAACATCGGATAACCTCTTGACTATAACTCGTTTGTAAACAAGAAATAAGACTGAATTCGGATAACCTCTCGACTACGACTCCTTTGTAAACAAGAAATAGGACTGCATGTTCGAAGAAACTGCGACTCCTTCTGCGCAAATGAATTACGCGGATTTTTTTTTTTTTTTACATAATACGCAAGTTATAACAACACAATTCGTATGTCATTTTTTATATTTTTCTATAATTCATTTACTTTCTTCGGCATTCAAAATATTGTGGTATACTTGCAAATTTCGTTTACTTTCACTTAAGTGGGAATTTATTTTAAATTGCAATGTACTTCCCATAATATTTTAACACTAAAAATCGTAACTTGCTTCGTCATACTTAATTATATCTTGCCCGATCTGTCATGGGACTATATGTTATTAAACAAGGTGGTATCATATCGTGTAGGACTCTACTGTTCCGGTATTGATTGACACAGAATCAGTGGAACAGTTAACTGGCGAAGTACTTGTGCCGTGTTCAGAAAAGTTTCTTTTCGAGCATCATTTTATATTAAGTCACTAACAAACCATATCACAATTATATCCCACCTGTTGCCCTATTTAAAAAAATTTGACATTATTTCCATACGACTTGGATGTTAAGAAAATACCGACAAACGCGGAACAGCTTCAAGACAAACAAAATTCATTCGTGACGTCAAACCACACTGCCATGATAGTGTCACTACTTGGCACGCCAGTAATTCCCAAAACCTTTAAAGTAAATACCAAACGAAATTTACATGAAAACAAATTACTTATCATAATTCCAATCAAGCATTAGGTTAGAAAATATTGCATGATTATTTCATACACGAAAAGCGGCATAGCCGTAAATTTCAAGCACTTCTCATAAATAGCTTTGAAGATGTTGTATCGTGAAATTTTGAGTAATTTATCAGTCTTATTTTATGAAAGTTGTATGAATCCAAGGAGAGGTACCTTCTCATACCAAGTCACCACGTGACAATTTGACCAATAAAAATACACGAAAGTTTTCAACTGTGGGAGGGAAAGACTATAACTGCCCAAAAACAGCATGTACGGGGGAATTAATTCCGGACGAGGTCGTCTATACCCGACATAAAAATGACCCATTAAATTGTCTACTTTAGGCGAATGAAAATATAGAGGAAACTTTCCTATGTTATTGAATCACATTCAGGAAATTTTGCACCGAGTTCCCCAACGTGTTCGAGAAATTATCCCAGATTCTGTTCTACAGTACTTTATGTTCCACATTGACCCCCCCCCCCATCTCTCTCTCTCTCTCTCTGCTGTTATATATTTGGGGATTGCAGCTTTTCTTTCGCATACAACGCTGTCATATAATGCTTGATCATCAGAGGGATATACATGTTGATACATCTTTTGTCCTGTTTCTTTATCTTACCAAAAATCAACATGACATCTTGAAACCAAACTAAACCGTCTTGATATCAAGACTCTTCACCACCACCACGAAAAGAAATGCGCTCTTTTACATAATAAAATTTTTCTTAGATAAAGACTTACCTTTCGTTATTTTGGTCGTGGATTTAGTTGTTTTTTCTGTACAAAAAATAAATATTCCTATTAAATTAACTTTGTGAGCTAGAGTGGAGCAAATTTGGCTAAAATACTAACAATAATTTATAGTTTCTCTTTGAAATATCCCATGTACCCAACATAAATCTCGTACGCAATATGATTGTAGAATTGTGCATTGATCAACATGTTGGGTGGACGGATTGTTAGTTTTGAAGTGAAACCGTTCTCACAAGGGTAATGAGGCATCTGAGAACTCCTGATAAGAAAAGTTATGTTGGCACAGTAAATTCTCACACTGCAGCCGGAGCGTTTTTCTTGCGTACCTTGTGCAAGAAAAAATTAGTGACCACTTTTCTGTACTTACTTGTGCAGTCGTCGTATGGCGAGTATGACAACACGCAGTATCCAACCGACTTGCTGTACACATAATTGTTGGAACACACTCTGAGAATCAACCGGTTGTAGGTACAACGGTAGTACGAGTTGCATTCGTAGGGGTTAGGGTATGTTTCTCCCTCCATACATCTGGATGCAGCAGGGAACGAAATTGCCTCGATTGCTGAAAAATTAAAATAATTCTGTATTTTCTAGATCTTTACATATACTCAACAATTTGGTTAGGATTTAAGCCGCTACACTCCTTTGGCTGAAAGGTTCAAGGTTCAGTACTAAACTCGTGCGAGGCATTCCTTTGTGATGCTTTTATGGCGAGGAAATTGATTTTACACTCTGCTTCATCAACCTACGTGTGCAACTAGCCATCTGTCGATATTTATCGCTGATCCGTAAAATAGTGCCGAGTAGGTAATGACAAAAAAGCAAAAATAATGCCCCTTAAGGTGCGCCCGACACCTGAAGCAAAATGAACTTCTTCCCTTCCTTTATATCGTTGTGGAACAAGCTAAATGACACTGCTTGAATTTAAAATACTAATTGTATATGTCTTCATCTCCAGATGCTTCGACTAAGATTACGTTGTAATTATGACTCGAGAATAATGATGATCCTTATCTAGTTTAATAATTTGATGGTATTTTTGTTCTTTTGGGTCTTAGTTACATGCTTTGCTACAGGTCAAAAAAGAATTTATACCACATATGGGTTCTGGACAAACAGAAATGTATAATGCAGCATGGACCGGCCGAGACCCGCAGTAGTCGGCTCGGCATGTGCTGTATGCTGAACATGCAATATGCAGCAATTCAAAATTGTACCTGAACAAAAATGCAGGAACAATTCGCAATGAAAAAGTTGATGGCAAATGGGCGAGATTTTATATGTACATTTGGTTTGGAAAACTAGTCCCCTGTTAATAATTTCACATTGCGTAACATCTCGAGTATGACGTTACAAGTGACGTTTCGTTGGAAACAATATAGGGGGATCGGATTTCAGTTGAAAAGATAATTGTAGAAATAAACATAGTACAATTTGCAGTCGGCCTAGTGGGTTCCGGATTTGTCTCAACTGCTAAAAATAAATTCAGTCTGTAGGTTCTAGATTGTAAAATATGTTCGATACTCTGGTAATGGTTTAAAACCATGACACTTATTTGACTCGAAGGTTCTCTACAAATCTCGTGCGGTTCATTCCTCAGTGACGATTCGACAGCTAGGAAATGGATTTTAGACTCTCCTTCATGAACTCCCAGGTGGCAACGATCTCGCTCTTGATATTTATCGCTCATGCATAACAGTGCTGCGGCACTATTGACAGGAAAACGCGAAAATAAAGCTTCTTATCAAACTACTGACACCAGATACAAGACAAACTTCTCCCCTTAGTCTATATGGTTCTGGAATCAGCTCAACAAAGCTACTTGAATTGCTGGTGCTGATTTACAAGTCCTGTATTTAGATGCTTCGACTGAGATTACGTGGCAACTATGATACTAGAAAAATGCTGAACCTCATCAGGTTTAATAAATTGATGGTACTTTTATTCTTGTGGGTACTAGTTTCATAGTTTGCTACACGTTAAAACAGATCTGTTGCAACGTATGGATTGTGCATAAAATGTACATATGTAACAAAACATGGACTGACCCAGACACGGGGTAGTCGGCTCGATACGCAGTTTTCTATAGCTTCACTACGGAT
This sequence comes from Margaritifera margaritifera, assembly GCA_029931535.1. Taxonomy (NCBI): domain Eukaryota; kingdom Metazoa; phylum Mollusca; class Bivalvia; order Unionida; family Margaritiferidae; genus Margaritifera; species Margaritifera margaritifera. Next base: position 4,513,627 of record JAQPZY010001646.1, read on the forward strand.
CCATTCAAAGTTCCTCGTGCACAGTGCACGAACGAGTCGCAATAAAACTGTCTTTTCGTAACTGAGCGAGACTTTCTGTTTAGATTTTGTTTGCAACCCTATACCCCTGTTCTTCAATGCACATCGGGTAACCTCGAGTATGATGTCGCAAGGGTTGACTCATTTGTAAACAATAAATATGGGAATCGGATTTCAACTTGGAAGAGGTTGCCCTCTTTCTGTGCAAGTGATTTATCAGAAAAGAACATGGTATTTGTAGATAATTCGCATGTTACTTTATTATAATTTGTTTGTTTTCTAGAGTTTAAAAAAATATTATTCTATACCGGTAAACGTTGTCTACTTAACTATCGGGGTGATTTATAAATTTAAATGCGATCCCCCCCTCCTTTTGTTTTCAATTATTTTACAATAAAAATTGCTCTTGAGGTATAATACTCAAAATATCCTACTCGATGTGTCCTTCGACTCCATGTTATTAAATAATGTGGCATCACACGTGTAGGACGCTACGTTCGACATCTAGATAGCCGAAATAGTATCGCTCCACTATCTGTCTGGATGTAGGTAGCTGAAACGAAATGATCCAATCAGATTCCTCGTTCTATTTACCTGAGAAGACAGTTGGAAATACTCATCGCGACCTTTGTAGACAGCGACACACATGTTGCATGTCAATGTCTCCAATTCAAACCGTTCACTACAATTTGTTTTCTAAGTCGAGGCACGTGGACACCATGGAAGTCGTTATATTGAACACCCAACGTGTGTAGGGAGTTCTCGCATTGGTCAATTCATTTAGTATTCTACGGGCAGCAAGACTTTCATCAGTATTATAGCACTTGTTCAGAACGCTGTTTCGACTAGCTACATATGCCAAGAGTCGATGTGGAACGAAACGGATCGACGATCACAAGTTAACAAAGATGTTATTATTGCATCCTTACGTAGTTTCTAAAAACATCATTAATATTATTCCTCTCTTTTTTCCTGGAGATTTTCTAACCAGTGAAGAATGTTGCTTGCATTAAGTGGAAAGTAGCGTTAAAGGCTAAACAGAAAATACAATATTTATTGAGTTCAGGTTCTTGCCTTTTGCGTATCATGACAAATTTGATTCGGACAGTTCTGAAAAGGTGAAATCCATCAAACTTCCAGTCATTCGTTAAAATGGAATATTGTTAGAAGATGCAAGATAATAATAATAATTATATTAATAATAACAATAATAAGTTATTAATATTAAGATTAATATTGCGTTATATATATATATATATATATAGTGTTCATGTTAGTACCCAGCATGTATAGTCATGGTGTATTTGAGCTTGTATCTAATGTACTGGATTTAATAAAAAAGTTAGCAACAAAAAGAAAAGATACAAGGAACATAATGTTGTAATACCAGGAACAATTAACGGGTCATGGCCAGACAGTTTTATACCGATAATTGAATATGGGTCACTAGCAAATCATTTAAGAGTGCACGAGCAACTCTTCATGAAACTTAACAGCTGTACGTAAGTGAACGAGATTTGAATGGTGCGATTATATTTGCAACTGGAGTCAACTATTGGTAAATGCACATCGAGAAGGGTGGGAATCTCAACAGTTTCTATGCTATGAGGCGGGGCAAAAGTTCCCACTGGTAAAGATGGACCCCGTTGTATCACTGGGTGGTCTCAGTCTGACTTCTGTTGACACTTAGGGCAGTAATGATATACGCCAACTTTCAGACATGCGAAGCATAACTCGAGTTATTTCAAATTTATGTAACATTGCCCCTATCTCCCTAGTATCACTCCCAGTCGCATGATCAAAGTTCCGAAAGTGTTGGTACAAACTACGTCCATAGAATTATCAATGGCCCAAGTTTCCTTTGTCTACCTTTAGCGGTATAGGAGTCCGGAAACATTACATACGTGCGACAGTACGGACTGTATTACAATGTCCCCATGCTTCTTTAAAAGCACAGGTATAATAATATACCAATTAAAACCCAGTCCCCTCACCCCCAGGCCACATCCCCTAGAATTTGATCTAAAGAAACAGTTTTGCTGTTTCATCAACAGATTAGTGACGTAATTTTCAAGGTGTTTAACCCGATGCAATGTAGCTCCAGATATACAAAATGTGTACGTGTGTGTTAGAGACATTTAAACAGATATACTTGGCTGTACTTCTGTTTTTTTTTTTTTTTGCTTTTTTTTTTTTGGGGGGGGTGTAATTACGGTTCGTTATATATGTTGACGATTGCATAGGGAAACAAAGTATTTTTACTAAATGAAAATATATGAAGACACAAAAATTATTACAGCAAGCTCTCAACACGGCTATACCTTTTGAAGAAATTGATGACCAAAATTTAGACTTATTGTGCGAAAACAATTTTATTCCATTTCACAAAATGTCATCAGTCATCAAGACCCATCAGAATGAGTCACAGCTAGACTGATCAATTTATATGTACCAGACTGGTACCAAGATGTACATACTTCAAGTCTGTATATCTGTACTGTAAGGCGAGGCAAAGGATTTTAGGAAAGATAGGAATCTGTCAGCCATTAGCGAGAATAAAATAATCTAAACCTGTACCACTTTGCATGTGTATCTATCAAGCACTTCATGGATTTAGAAAATTGCAATGTTCAAACATTCTTGGCAGCAAACTTCGTGTGCGTGTAAATACACGGCTTTCCTGTAACTGTCTTTTTGTTAGATTTGGGCCGTTATCATCCTAGTACATGTTTATCACGTACTGCCATCCAGCTTAAACTTTTTCAAAATAGGATGGAATAATTTAGACATGCATTTTACATCGATTGTACAAAATATTCTCACAACAACTAGATCATACTCTTAAGGCATCTATGTTTACCTCGTGGTCTTAATGTAAGAAAAATTCGATAGTACATACCTTTCATGGGCATATCCTAAATCACGGTTGAACTGGGCACCTAATCATGGGGAGCAGATGTGCAAAGTGAGCATCATGGCTACACTATCCATACAGCAGTTTTGCAAAACTGATCAATAAGTGGAGATCAAATTATTGTAGACAACTTTCAAGCCTTTATTTTGTGCTCTCCCAAAATGTCTCCAGTCATGGATAATGTCTTCATACTGCATTGTAACACAAACTTGTATATTTGGAACATGATGCAGTGTATAGGTCAGCTGAGATAAATCTGTAATGGGTTTATGTAGATATTATTGTCAACACAAGATGTGATCCAATTTTAGGGAGAGGAGGTTATATTATTTAATTTTAAGCAACAAACAAGTCCAAAAATGTTAATTAAGTGTAGATGTAAGACTCGAGACAGAACACCTATCTGTTTCAGTCGGTACTCTCGACATCAATGACAACGATTTTAGTAAATATCTGAAATTCATTCTGTTTTTTTTAAAAATATTTTTTTTAAATCAATATGCAAGATCGTATTTGTAAGCGAAGATTTTTTTCCAGTGAGCTATTCACTATGGGTTCTTTACTTTATTCTTTAGGAGAGAAGCTTTGTGATGTCCGGCAGATTTTGCAGTTTGCCTTCATGCAAGCTTATGAGCATATACATGCATTCAACTGACTTTTTTCATGCATTGTAGTTTGTAGCACCGGTTAACAGTTTTTGTAATTCTACAGCCAACTAACTGCTGTTGACCATAAATGAACAATAAAAAGAAATATATACTTTTCAATTTATCAAATATCGACCCTAATTATTTTAGCTTGTTTTGAATATTGACTTTTTTAAATTAACGGCACCATACAACATTACATAACATTTTAATTCTTGTCCGTTTATTCAGCACTTCTGTAGCAAACAAATACCGAAAAATGGAAAAATGACGGTACTGAGCTCTATATTGGATTATGATTTTAATGGTACATATGATTCTCTAATAAGAAGAGCAACTCTCCCTACTTTACATATTAGTAAATGAAGATACTTGGCAACCAAAATATTCCAGGTATTTCACAAGAAAACACAATTAAATAATCTGGTCACATTTAAGGAATTTAACTTTAATTTCAGACATCAAAATTTGGCCACAAAACAAAGAGTACAGAACACAACGTACGGTACACTTTCTTTTAAATTTGAGGCCCCCATGGTCTGGAACAACGTTTACAACGACTTAATAATCTGATTTTAAAAGAATGCAATCAGCCTGATTGGAACCGGCCAAGACCTCAGTGTAAACTTCTTTTAGTTTAGTGGTCAGTGTCAATGACCTTTTCGTTTATCTACTTTGAGTAAATGTTTGGTTTATATCCTGTGCTCTTGCTGCTTATTTTACTCATTTTATTTTATTTATTTTCAAACTAAAGTTTTAGCACTTGTTTTATGATATCTTAATTTTTGTTATGGATTTTCCTCGTAAATTAGAAAACGAAATAATGACATCAGTTGATTGTGCTTTTACTAATAAAGTACAGTGAAAAGATGCATTTTCAGAGATGCACCGCACCCATATTCCAAGAGTAATTAAAACACTTATGGTGAAAAGAGATTTCGACATAATGATCAGTATGATGCATGGCAACTACAATAATATAGCAAGTCAACAGCGTGTCCATTATTAAAGCGAACCTTTGCAAACAAAACTGTACGGTTTCTCGCCCGGTCAAGAACATATCTCACCACCCCCACCCCCCCCAAAAAAAATGAAAATATACGATCTTGATTTTTGCAATTAAAGTCCTATATGCCGTAGTTTTTATCACAACACAAAAGGTGCCCCCGTATCCGTATTTTGTCCCATAGAACAAGCTACGAACATTCACACTTTTACATATTTAATGGTCAACAGGTATCACAAAACGCGGGATAATTAGATTAAATAAATAATATTGTCTACGCCTCGAATTTATTATACGGAATATTGCCCGCGCCTTTCCGAAGTTGGACCGACAATGTCACGGGATCAAATCGTTCTATTCGTAAACAAATTTCACGTACCTTGCGGTGAAATGACAATATGGCCAATAGTGTTTACCTACCAGGAAGATTCTCTCCGATGAAAATAGGGATGCCCACTTATTCAAAGACAAATATTTATATCATACGAACGCTATTCGTTTGTATTTCCGATGTTATATAAAATTGTTACGTAGCTACAAGGCTTAATATTAAAGCTGCATTCCCACGTAAAAAAAAATGACAAAGAAAAAATGCAAAGTTATAATAAAGACAAGACGGTACGATGTGGCTCTACCGATGAATAGTCGTAAAAATAGTTTAAAGTTACACCAGATTGGGAAAAAGGGTAGATCGAGCGAGGGTCCGAAACGTCGGGCAGACCATGAACGCAAATATACTAGGTACGACTATATCAATCGGACGCATTGGATTTAACAACTGGATTTCCAAGTACATTTATGGTTAAAAACGGGCATATTCAGACTTACAGCGGGTAGTAGTATGCTCCCGAGAGCTCTCTATGGTTGGTTCTTGGATGGTATTCTCGGGGAGACGTTTCCAGTAACCGATTGTGGAATGGAACGACTCTATGTTTGTAGGCGATAGCGATGGTACTGTATGGTCTACAATTGTTTGTGGTGTACGAAAAGGATCAAAAGTACAGACACGGGTTAACCTCTAACTGCTATAGATACTCAAACATTGCAACACCAGTAAGTAGAAATAATGCAACGGTAGCAAACTTCAAACAAAAATACATAAATTTAGCCCCTCTCGGCGTTTCCCATGACGATAGGGAAAGCCGTTTTACTTGCGCGTCATTAGTAAACATACAACTGATACCAGAAAAACAGGTGGTCCCATCCCCAAAAAATTAGCATTTGCATTTTGAGCATCAGTTTTCAATAAGAAAAAAGATGAAAGCAACATTTGCGGCATCTAGAACACCAAATGGCGCATTTTATAAAACACCACTTTTTCGGCGTCCAATAACCCAAATGGCCCTTTTTGAAACGTTTCTAACTTTACATAATCAGCAAATATTTTCCAGCAGATATTTCTTTTATGTTGAGGATTGCTTTGACTTTACTGAAACAATTGTTTTACCAACATGTACGAGTTTATTGGTGAAGAAGCTGAATTGTGTTAAATTGTTTGTGGTGTACGAAAAGGATCAAAAGTACAGACACGGGTTAACCTCTAACTGCTATATATACTCAAACATGACGATAGGGAAAGCCGTTTTACTTGCGCGTCATTAGTAAACATACAGCCGATACCAGAAAAACAAGGGTTCCCACCCCAGATAAAGAGCAATTGCATTTTGAGCATCAGTTTTCAATAAGAAAAAAGATGAAAGCAACATTTGCGGCATGTAAAACCCCAAAATGGCGCATTTTATAAAACACCACCTTTTGTGCGTCCAATAACCCAAATGGCCCTTTTTGAAACTTTTCTAACTTTACATAATCAGCAAATATTTTCCAGCAGATATTTCTTTTATTTTGAGGATTGCTTTGACTTTACTGAAACAATCGTTTTACCAACATGTACGAGTTTATTGGTGAAGAAACTGAATTGTGCTAAAGGGAACATTTCCAGTTTTCATACCAACTTGTCAGATCATACGGGAAGGAATTTTATTTCGTTGTTTGGAGATTATTTTTTTGTTATAGATTTATTAGATTACATTGTGATGGGGAAAATAAAATGGCTATAGATACAAAACCAATGTTTCAACATAAAATAGCTTTTCATTCATCAAATTGTAAGTATGAAGTTAATGTTAAAGAAATAAGATTGTATTAGTACACAGGCTAATGCTGATTTTGTTTCCAACTAAATTGATTTAAGCAAGTGTGTAGCTATATTATTGTTAAATATACAGATGATGAATCAATATTTGAATATATGATTATTGTACCTGAAGGATTCGTGTTCCTTTAAATGGACGATGAAATTGTTAACAGAATCAGTAATAAAGATGAACAGTATCCAAGATGTTCGGATTATGATCCGAAAAGCACAGCTGCATATACGCTTGAATCTTTAATGTCGGATCAGATCAAAAAAGACAGGAAATAAATAAAGTGCAAACAATTTAAAGAATGGTTAGCAAAACAATCAACTTGTACATTTCTCTAATAAATAATAAATCCAAAGTGGGGTTGTTGTTGCTGTTGTTGTTGTTGTTGTTGTTGTTGTTGTACTAATATTGATGTTAAGTGGCAATAAGACATTGTTAATTAGAAAACTTACAAATAAATAATAATTGGCTGCGATTACATTTCAACTTTTTTTCTTTAAAGTATGTCTGGGCAGAAAAAAATATAGAAACAATATGATGTAAATAATTTGTTAGTTAGGGAAAGCATTCCAGTTTGATAAAGTAAAGTAATTTTACAATAGATACGTTAAAGACCTTTTAAAAGATAATGATGCAGAATATTTCTTTACCTATTGTGGGACGAAAGCATCAGTTGTTGAAAATGGCACTGGTAACGTCCGAGGCCAATTCATTGTGCTTATCAATTGAGCAAATTGTCACAAGGATCTAAATATATAATGTAAAATGCTATGATACTAGTGATTATCCGACATTTCCAACATTCCACGAGGTAACCAAGAGATACACGGACTGTTCAAAGATGAATCAAATAGAATTCCAAAACAGGAATTTATTGGCTCAAGATCAAAATTATATTCATATAAAACAGAAAATAAAGTATGCAAACGAATTTTACAAATGTTCTAAAAATATATCTAAGATCTGAAATGTTCAAAGATTGTTATCTAGATCATAGTACAAATTATTAAGAAATCAATTATTTAACATTATTCAATCATGAAATTTAATCGATCACTTTAACAAAAGTGTATTATCTGAATTTGATGAAAAAGAATTGTTAGTTAGCAAAACAATAACATCATATGGGCACTATTCCATAATCGAATAATTATAAAGTTCTTCCCATCTAAGGCTGCAACGTTTACAAAATGTCTAAACGTACACGTTTTACAATAACCGAAACGATGCCCTTTAATCGAAACGATTAGAAACTCAACTTTTTCTGCATATCTACCCGCCAATCTTAATGAACAGCAAACGGCTATTATAATATGCATGCCGTGCCTAGCTCAGCTTGCGATTATTTCGTTTTTTGTACGTCCTTCACCTTGTATTATGACAGGTTCAGTTTATAAGACATGTCTTTGTTGAATATGTGGAACAATTTCAGTAAAACATCTCTAGGATTATAGTGATTTCCTTTCCTGTTACATGTATGTACATGATGAAAAATTCGATAATGGATCCGGACGTACTGCCTTGACACTCACACGGGGTGCTTTTGTAGGATCTACAATGACCATAAAACTATGCAATGGCTTTTTAAATGTTACTAGTCAAAGGTTCTGTTAACAAAACGTGTTGTTTAAAGGTAAATACCGTAGATTAAAGAAATTATTATTAACATTATCAATAAATAAACCTGATGTGTAATGCTTTGTAATGTGCGCTGTAACTAATATTCTCATTAACTTCTTATCTTTTCTTAGCTATGTCACATTTGATGTGAAAATCAAAGATACATGCTTTAGGAAAAGAATTAAAATAAAGTTCCTACTAACCAAGCATCTTAAGGAAAGATGTTGCAAAATAGAATTTAATTGGAAATGGTTGTTCCTGCGTCAATGATGGTCACATGCATGTTCATTTACACGTTTACAGATTTTGTAAACCTTTACAGGCGGTAAAAGAAACTAAGCTGTTTGTACGTGTAAACGTTCCAGCCATATTTCAATCACATCACCAGTTTTCTTGTGCTTTCACTTAGTGCATTAAAAATGTTGCTTTGTTCTTCTGGAACTGCGCTGTTTTCAACAATCTTTGTTCACCATGTAAAGATTTGAATCATTAAAGCTGACTTCTGTACCACAATACATAATTTTAATAATCATCCTGCAACATTATTCACTACCCAATTAGCTGGATCACTTTTACTTTCAGATTGACTGACAGAAAAGAGTTCCAGAACTATTCAAAATATTTGGATTTCACTGTGTAATGTATACTTTGAACACGTCTCCAGGTTTTGCTGCACTGAGTGATTCATACAATGATGTATTGTTTTGATACGATTGATTACTTGTGGGAATTTCTTCTGTCTGTTTGGATTAATATATTTTCCAGTGTTCATTTAATTTAATAAATTTATCACCATCTTCACAACGATGCATAAATCGATAGAAAAGTTCCGAAAACAACTATCATTACAAACATTTATATGTAATGCAGTTATCAGATGGATTAAAATAACTTCCAAAATATGTTTTTGTGGAATGGTCATGTTGGACTTTTTACCAATTTCTTTGAAACAAGTTTAATTGTATAACATTGCTGCCTGCATCAAATCGTTCCTTCTGTGTACTTCTATTTATTCATCAATCTTCCGTTTAAAAAGTCACTTATCTTTCAGGCATTTTTAATATAATCATTGAAATTATTTTGGTATTTTTTCTCAAGCATCATCCATTGTACATTGTTCAGCCCTATGGCCACCAACATCAACTAACCGGCCTAAAATCCCAGAATCGGTCAATACAAATTTAGCAGATAGTTGCCATTCACGGGATAATAAACAAATGCACTATGGGTTGCATTGCTTATTGGAATACATTCTAGTAAATTAGAATAAATACCATGAACACAATTTTGTTTTATTTACATCCGATCAAGCTGAATATACAAATTTTTATGCTTTAGGAATATAAAAAACGGCATAATAAATTGTTTCTGTCTGAATATTTTTTTTATTGGTTAACTTACAAAACCTTTGTATTAAAATGTGAACTCGCTCTTTTTAGTGCAGTACAGATTCTCGTGGATTTTGTACTTGGTACAATCCATGAATTTATGGACCCAACGAACAACAACAGTAGGAATCCTCCCCCAAATCACAAATTTTAGGATCGACAAAAATATTGTTTTCGCCAAACCACGAAAAGTTATGCACACGAAAATAAATGAAGTCACAATAATCAGTTATGTACACAGCGTAGTCGTTTGACGGTGCGATTATTACCTTTTTGAATCAATGTCTGAATATTCAATGTCTGTATTATATTCATCATCCCCATTTCTCGACATTCCATCTTTTACAGCTTTTACATACATATCTAAGTTATGGTTCATTTTTATTCGTGTAATAAAATGTATCGTTTTACAATTATTCAATATACTAGTACGATGATATTCAACAATGAAGACAATTCTTTGTAAAGAAATAGACACCTATTTCCGTTATCAGTTGCTGCTTCTTGCTTATTTTTCAATCTAATACTTTATTTCTTTGTACTTCAAATGTTCTTTCAAGATCATAAAAATGTATTTGTTGCTGATTATTCCATCACTTGTTGCTTAATGAACAGGTTCATCAATTGTATTCAAGTTGCTAATAGCAGTTATTTGTTCGTGTTTCTAAAACTTTGTTAAATACCATTTATCTTTAATTCTTTTTACTATCATACCTGCAGCTGTTTATGCAACTGCTTCAACTGCTGATCCTGCTATCCCAACTGAAACTGTTACTATACCAACACCACTACTAATTATTGAATAGCCACCTTCTATCTAGTTAAATATCACGAAAACCGTTTTTTTTTTATCTATCCCCAGCTTTGTATAACGATAAATTTCTGCAACGAAACAATTTTTATATTTTTAATTTCATCCAGTGCTATAGCAATGCTAGACCTTTGTATGTTAGCCCTTTTTTTTAGGTGTTATATAATGTTGTAAAGCGCTTAGAGCTTCTAAAGATTAGGCGCGTTACAAAGTTCTCATTATTATTATTATTATTATTATTATTATTATTATTAATAATAGATTTATCGATTCAATTCATTTTTTAATTTTAGTTTATTGGAATTATGTTGTTTTTTATATTGAAAAAATAGATTGGTAACATATAGGAACATCTGATCCCAGTGTTACTTAACACCAGTTTTTAGCCAAACAATGTTCGAATCAAATAACTATAAAGAGTTTTAAAAAAAGTATCCATTAGGCATTCATGAAAATATTTATCAAATAGTTGATTGCTTGAATCCGGTTAATTTCGTTTAAATATATCAACGGAAATAAAAGATCCATAATATTTTTGCCACGTTTTAAAAATGAAAATGTTATAAAATACAAAGTACTTGTTCTAAATCCATATTATTTTTCACCGTAACTCTAAATCCATCTTCTGCAATTAACTGAGCAACTATTGTGCCTCCGAGATGAATTGATGTATAGCCAGCATTCAAAATATCAGTAAATGTACATCTTTTATCTGATGGTGTTAATATTCCCATTGCTGAAGTTAGTGTAATCATTGGTGTGCTTGCCATTTTTGGGTATTATTTGAATTTGTTTTCTGGAAATCCATTTTTAATCAGTCATCCTTGGATTTGTGCAGCATGAATTGTTGCTAAAATAATATCTGGAAATCACCTTAACCCAGAAAATTCATATCCAAGTCTAAATCTGTATAGCATGGAAATTGGAAAAGACAACACCGTTGCAGACCTACTTATTGACAACATCTTTTCCATATTTTTCAAATGAATTTTCTGTTGGTGATACAATTCCCATTGCTGGGTTTACTGGAATCATTCGTGTTCTTGGCATATTGCTCTTAAGTTCATTTAAATTGTAGCAATTTATGGGAAATCATTCATAATACTAATATTTATTTGTTTCCTTTTTCCCCAATTGGCTCTGGCGGTTTATAGAAAGTAGGTTGGGTTGTAACCACCATCAGATTTCAAAAGATTTGGAACGAGAAATATAGCACCAAGAACAGCGACCATTGTACCAACATAAATCATTTTCTTGTTTAATATTATTTCTTTAAATGCAGTATCCACTTGATATTTTAGTGCAAAATGTCGACACTAATACAGTTATGCTGGAAATGGAATAACGTGCCATTTCTGGATCTATAGATACAAATTTGCAATATACTAGTCGATTTGAACGGGCTAAGTCAATTTAAATAATATTTTTTAGAACAAGATAAAAGGAAAATGGGTGGATATGCTGAAGCAGTTGAAGCTGTATCCAAATTATAATCTGCAGATCTTGATATCGAGAAGCGGTATAGAAGAATAAACTTAAAATTATTGAAAAAATGGAAAATGAAGGTGCAACTGCCGATTCCATTTAAAGCATAAAGGAAATTTAAGGATTGAAGAAATAGAAATAATTGAAATCAAAAATGAAATGCTGGATTAATAAAAGGAAGACAACGGATCGAATAATGTATAGAGAAACAATTTCCTGTAGGCAAAAGGTAAAAGTAAAAAGAAACTTGTTTAGAGGAGTTGTAAATAATCCACCAGGGCCACCACTACCACCAGGTACAATAGGTGATGGATTTGTCCATAAAGTCACAAGTGTGTAAAAAGCAATTGAAAATAAAAACAACGGAGTGAAAAAGCAAAAACATCACAACCAGGAATTCTTGGCAGCAGAATCCGCTGGTCATTTTAAACAGCTGGAAATGTTGTATTCCATGCAGATATTTTGTTTTTGTGTTGTGTTGTAATCAAGAAAACAAGTAAAAAGGTTAAAGAATATTGGTATAAATAATAATCGCAGACCATAGTCATGTTAATGCCAAACAAATAAGTAATTTTGTATAGTGATCTGATAGTGCAGTTTCTTTAATTTAATCATCTGTTTTAAAATATTTATGTTGCTTCTTTATCTAATCATGATCAATACGAACTTACTGATCCCCAATTCGCTGATCTACTTAATTATTAGTCCCAATTTGTTCCATTGTTCCATTTACTATTTTCTGTCTTTGTGTTGGATCATCTACCAGATTATTGGGAATCTGGTGAATATTTGTGTGCGTGTGTTGATGTTAATATCGATTCCCAGCATCACATCATTTGATGATGTTTTCAGATTGTTACAAGTTTCTGAAGAACTATCTACAGTTATCATATTTGATAGTATTACTTGAATTCTCTCTTCACTAACGGCACAATAGAGTAAATTGTGACAGTTGAATAAAAATTTATTTCCAAAAACCATTCATCATGGTCCATTTCTTCCATTCCTGGCATACAATTATCTATTCATTTAACAAAAAATTCCGCCATTATTTCTAATGACTAATCAACTGACTGCTTGGTAACTGTGCACCCAATATTCCCCAAGAACATCTTGTACTTTTGTTTTATAAAGTATTCCTTCTTACTTGCTTAAAATTTAATATTAAAAAGTAAGTGTACTTGCGTATGTGGTAATTATCAGGTACATATATAATAACTGAATGATGACAATCGTACACGTACGTGATATTAACACGCATGTACGTGGTAGTAACACACAAGTACGTCGTAATTGTCGTGCATGTACCTGACAATTGTTGACATGCTTTTTTTCTCGCAGCAGAAATAAACTTCCGTAGTTCGACCTTTTATAGCCATGATATAGCAAGAAGAAAATTATATCCTTAATTTAATTACTCGACATTATACAGAAATTATTTTCTCGGTTCCAGTCAATGGTTTAAACTGATCGCAATGCCCTGACACTGAAAGAAAGAATTTCGGTCTCTAGCAGGTGTCGCCGTACTTTAGGACATGTACTAGTTCGAGCCACTTCGCATACAACTTTTCTTAAACTTACCCTCAGTAGTCGGTTTTGTAGTCTTTGGCGTGTCAACTGGCTTCCCTAAAAAAAACATTTACATTTTGTTACGTACCTGCTAGCATAATCTGAAAGTATGTTCGAAGTATATTTCATGTTTTCTGTTGGAATTCTGTATGATTGTCTTTCGATACTTTTACATGACGTATATGGAAATATTAGGGACTTTGAAATTTTCTTTATTATTTCTGATTTTTGATTTTCGGAAAAATTTCGTGTGCAGTGCTTGCTGTCTTGTAATTCTATTTTCTTTGAACCCATTTCCGCGATTTATTATTAATCATGTTACCAAATAAAAAAGAAAGCAAAACTGGTGATTATGTTAACACAGACCACACGAACCGACACGGAACAATCTCGCCTCTTTTCCATGCGAGGCGAACATACTCGTCTCAGAAAGTGGTTTTTGGTATTCGTAGTGTTGCTCCTGTTAAACACCAACTATATCACCACTGGTGTCACGAGAATGTCAGTACCAACCATATCACAATACATCACGTGCTTATTTCAAATATGAATAAATTGGTCATGAACTCGATTTGGTCTTCACAATTTATTACTATCCTAACAATTTATTACTATCCTAACACTTGCACTCGGACCATTTCAATTACTGTGCAGCGTGTTTCGTCGTTATAATTAACCTTCAAATAATATTTTGAGAAAATAAAAAATAATTTTGTTTTAAAAATTCCAGATTTTTTCAAATGTCTTTAGTCCAGCAACTTTATAAACTTGCCAATGTAAGAAATTGTCAAAATGACAATTGTGTTTAGTTTTCACATTGTATCGTGTATAGGGTGGCAATGCAAAATACTGGATCACTATGAAAACTATCGATACTTTCATTATGTGTCGCAGTATCGTTAACTCCATGTTAACTTACTGTTGCAGACATTGTAGGAACTAGATGGCGGTACACAGGTGCGTATCGTTCTGCTGTAGACGAAATCTCTGAAGCAGAGCTGCTAAATTTGAGTTTTTTTTTTCTTTTTTAGTAACGGTAGCCATACTTGATAGCAAAATAATATGTATCTCCGTTAGTACCACTCACTTATAACAAAAGGTCACCGTGGCCTATATGTTTTACTGGCTTTGGTTCATTGTGTTTGTTTAGCTCACGGACACCCGAGTTTATGGCATGCTATAAAATAAAATACCTTTTATGCTAGAGTGCTTTCTGTCAAATTTGTTTGGTCAAGTTCAGTTAAGCGCTTTTGGAGTACAAATCGTTTTAAAGTTTTAAAATATGGCAATGACCCAATTCAGCTGATATTGGTAGTTCGACGCATATATTGTTACAAGAATTTTATAGTGCACAGTTGGTAATGTCAATCACCTACATTCATTATTACAGATGGCGCAGATGTACCATCGACCTTTTGGTTCTCAACATCAGAGATTTTGCTTATAAATAAGGCGTTGTGAAACAGAGCCAGCCTATAAATTCTAAAGTATTCTCGTGCTATCTAGCGACAGATGAGAGTGATGGACTAGTTCCATTACAGACTTCTTCTGATAGAGCTTTTATTTAAAGTGAAGACTGAAAACATAACCCATTCTCCACTTGTACAAAGTCCATCAGTCAGCAAGTTGTGATCTGCAGATATTAAAATTTCCAAGATGTACACTCAAAAAGAAAAAAAAAAGAAAGAAAATAAGACTGATAGGTCAGTTGTCTTGGGTAGATATGCTTGGTATACGAAAAAGTTCAACCTAAAATAACAGTAACGGTAGCCATACTTGATGGCAAAAGATATGTATCTCCGTTAGTACCACGCACTTATAACAAAAGGTCACCGTGGCCTATATGTTTTACTGGCTTTGGTTCATTGTGTTTGTTTAGCTCACGGCCACCCGAGTTTATGGCATGCTGTGCCATTGCGTGTAAAAAAAAAAACCTTTTATGCTAGAGTGCTTTCTGTCAAATTTGTTTGGTCAAGTTCAGTTAAGCGCTTTTGGAGTACAAATCGTTTTAAAGTTGTTTAATTTTTTAGTATTTGATAATGGATTGGTATCATTGGCACAAAACTTGAAAGCCTTTGACGCCAGTCTGCTTGATGTCAAATTTGGTTTGATCAAGACCCGTTTCTTTCTAGTTTAAAAAGCACATCTAGTTTATAAAACATATCCAAACAATTGTATATCAAGATCTGGATCTAATTCAAAATATAGCAATGACCCAATTCAGCTGATATTGGTAGTTCGACGCATATATTGTTACAAGAATTTTATAGTGCACAGTTGGTAATGTCACTCACCTACATTCATTATTACAAATGGCGCAGATGTACCATCGACCTGTTGGTTCGCTACATCAGAGATTTTGCTTATAAATAAGGCGTTGTGAAACAGAGCCAGACTATAAATTCTAAAGTATTCTCGTGCTATCTAGCGACAGATGAGAGTGATAGACTAGATCTACCATAGACTTCTTCTTACAGAGCTTTTATTTAAAGTGAAAACTGAAAACATAACCCATCCTATGTCAAAAGTTATCCAGAATATCACGGAATAGTGTCAGGTACTTTGAAACACGAATTTCTTTGTTAACTTCAACTATCAACATTTAGCAAATTTACAACCGTGAAATAGAGCTACAAATTTTAAGCAAATGTAGACTCGCTGAACATTTAAAACGATTTCAACAGTTTACATCCAAACTACATGCTGTAATCAATTCTTTGATAAATTTACTGATTACATATGGTCATTTCTATGTGTATTGTAAAACAAAGTACTTACCTGCCAAAATTACCTCCTTTTATGCCAAGCTATATTCTGTAAGGAAGCAAGTTTTTGTACGAGTCTAAACACTTAAATTAAAAAATCATAATGTAAATCGACGATTACACAGCACGCCTCTACAAAGCTTTTAGTATTTTCCAGCAGCCATTGTAAGCATTAATTATCATGCAGAAAATAGACTCAGACTAAAGTGATCTTGACAAGGAAACGTTTGCCCCTGTGACAGGATAAAAAAATATTTTTCTATTATATTAAAGTAGAGGTACTATAACGAGTTGATAAAAACCAGAGAATTGTTTTAAGCCAGGCCTCACATGTAATGCAATCAGTCCACATTTCTACTCGTTCGCGTGTACAATACACAGTTAATCTGTTGAAGGTAGCATATCAACAAAGTAAACGAAGCATGAAATACAGGTCCAGACCTCTGTTTGCAATAAGTATATACAGTGGCAACGCGAGGGGGGCGGAGGAGTCGGGTTGGGGGAGGGGGCAAATGCCCCAGACTCGCCGCCACTGAGGGTATAGCACTTATTGAGATGCATCTCCACCTAGTTTCGTGATTATAGGTAGCATAGCATGCCATAAACTCCTGTGGCTGTGAGCTAAACAAACACAATGAACCAAAGCCAGTAAAACATAGGCCACGGTGAGCTTTTGTTATAAGGGCGTGGTACTAACGGAGATGCACATAATCATCAATTTCACGATTCTAGCGTGAACAGTCCCTGGAAAATAAACAAACAAAATTTAACCCAGGTCAGTGAATATAGGTCATACTGACCTAATTCTGCAACGAGGAAGTGGTGTTCGTCGCTTGAAAAAGAATTTTAAACAAACTTGAACTTAGTAAAGCCTGAAATATGGGTCATAGTGACCTACTATGTGATGAAAGTATAGTACTTGTAAAGATGCATCCCCTCATGAAGTGTTGTGATTCCATGTACAACAATCTACAAAAAAAAAACAGGGTGCAAACATCCTAAGCTAAACGCTGCAAAGTTGACGAAGAATGTACAAATAATGTACATGTACAAAGTTAGTCCCCTCCATACGGGGTGGATACTATGAAACCCACCCCAAACTGTTGCCTTCGACCCAGGAATAAATGGTGGAGATGCAGTGAGGATGTACACATGTATATGCTGTTATGTGTGCGGACGCTTACGCCAACAGCGGTGGTAGTACAATAGTTATCTACGAAGCAATGTTGTCCATAGAAGGCAACCCTCGCATGATACGAGAAATCTGCACATGATGGGCAGTGTGGACAAATATTTCATGGCGATTTACTTTAGATACACTGGTGTAAAACATTCAGGATCCATAATAGCAGAGACAATACATGGGAAGATCTGGACATTAATTTCTAAATGGCTACAAGCGTCACTCCAGGTTGAAAAAGTAAGCCACATTGATCTTACTATTGTAATACTGGTGTATCTTGTCTCAAGAATCGAGCTCACCTCAAGTTTCACGATGATGAAGGAAATAATGTCGATTGTATGGACCCACAAAAAACCAACATCTACCACAAACAACGACAATGACGATGACTGCAACCACGGCGACTATGGCCGCCAGGGAATAGCATAAGCTGGCCTGCATTGTCGTGCCAGGTCAAAGCTAGTGTACATCCTCGTGTTGTGCTGAAAACATTGCCTGACTGGCCACATTCAAGACATCATCAAGTACGGACTCATTTTCAACAACGTATCAATATGAAATGGCATCAGATCTACGCTGACAAATAAATGTATTATATACCTACCAATTTTCTACCGAAGAAAGAGCCAGAATTTTACCGTCATCCTGTTTCTTGGTGACAATAGCAGCGCCCCTGGGTCAGTTTCAACAGAATTAAAATTTGCCCAACATTTAATGCTGCATAGTACCTTACCATATTGCTTGATTGATCAGACTTTTTGTTATTGTTGTTGTTTTAAACGAGAAATTTGATGCCTCAACAGTTCTGCCCAATGATTAGCGTGTGATAAAAGAAATCAGATTTAAAAAAAGTGAAAATCTCGAAGGCTGGGATTTGATTGGACGATGTTAAAGAGGTACAGTGACTGGACTGATCCTTCGAGAAATGTAGTCCTAAAATCTATCTCCTTATGGCAATCAAATTGTCTGGTATGTAAATACATCTTCAACATGCATGCAGGATTTCCTAGCCCAACTACCATCAAAATTGCTAGGTTTGCTAGGTCTAAAAGACTCAAGCTAATTCTATTTTTTTCCTCGAAATCTTCTGTGTGATGTGTGAGCCGCTGTAGCTCAGTGGTTATAATGCAGGACTAACACCTATTCTCTTTGTGGGTTAAAATACTGTCCATACATATATAGTATTATCACAGTAACGCGATCTTGATTGCTAGATCACGTCGAGTTGTCAGCATTAGAAAATCCGGATCATTACGAGACGCGAAGCGTCGAGTCATGATCCGGATTTTTATGCTGACAACGAATGCGGTTGAACTGTTTCTGGCGGAACATTGTGAGAGGCTCCGATGGGAACTTGACACGGGAATGACAACATTATTTTGACAGTTATTTACAACAGGATTGGAGAAATTGTTGGAACTTGATGGTACCGATTTGTTGCAGAGAATATTACTCATTTCTAATTTCAAATTCATCCATTATGCGTGAAACTCACTAACGTTACCATTTATGAATTTCCGTAAATGGGTTGTACTGTACAACTGTAATGTTTTGCTACGCGATTTCCGAATATGATCTTGTTTCAGACGAACATTTTGGCAATATTTTACTACTTCAAAATAAAGGAAAAATTCTTTTCTATTGTTGTGACAAAAACATGGTTTAGACCTTTCAGATATTTTACATATAACGCAAGGTTTCTTAACTAACGTCGCTGTGAGAGCTTTGTTTACTGCTAGTGTTGGCATTCCATCGCTAGGGGCGCTGCTATTGTCAACAGGAAACCTCGAGGATTAAGTAGTCTCAGCCTCGTTTGAGAGTATGGTGATACGGGTTTGGAAAACGATACTATCGTTATCCTGCTCGTAGGAAATGACAGTAAAATTCTGGCTCTTTATTGGGTAGAAAATTGGTAGGTGTATAATAATAAAATGCCGTATCAGCCGCCGTGGTGCGTCTCTATCCAGTACATTTGAATTATCTTGGCACGATATAACTTTCCACGTATTGGTGTACTGTTAAAAACCAAGGAATAAATCAAACTATTCTTTTGGCTGGAGGGAAACGAAGGAAATATGAAAAACTACAGTGAATGGCAATCCAGTGAAATTGATAAATAGTTTTGATGGATACAATTTCACCATCCTACAGCACGGGCATTTGGATCACTTCGGACGCGTCTGCAATCGGTTTAAATTTCAACTGACTGATGCAGTCGACCGAAGTAGATGATGAAATCAGAGCCAATCAGAAAAGAAAACAAGCCAAGATAAACACCTAATACCTTAGTATCTTTGGTGCGCAAGATAGTTTTCATAAAGCATTGTTTATTGCAAAGTTAACGGCAGAAAATTGCCTCGAATCGGACGTATTCTTCAAGATGGTAACGTCTTTTTGCGTGTTGCTTTACCACGAGCAATGTTCGTAAATGCGATGTAGTGCACTAAAGACGCTAAAGTGCTAGTTATCAATCACGGTTGATTTCCTTTTCGGAGCGTCTCTGATTTCTTGAACACTCGACTTTCTGTTCCGAATAACTGACAAAGCCACTCCCCCCCCCCCCATAAAAAAATAAAAAAATAAATAAATAAAACCCCCAAAGTATTCCACAAGCTCGTGAGAAGGATTGTTGAAATTGGATAACAGTCCAGTTTGTCTTGAGCAGCTATCTGTAGACAGTGATAAAAGCTGGCTTCAGTGACAGGTGGTGGCTTAATTAATGTTTATTACTACATTAATATTGTAAAAGGTTTCCAGAAACGGTGGCTGTTTAAGACGGGTGGTTTTTTAAACAGCGGTGACCATCAGGACAGGTTAGACTGTATCTCTATGTCCTAAAGGGCTTTGAAGGCAGCCAGCCTATGAACTAATCAGATAATGATTGAGAGGTTGACAGTCAAATTTATCGGTCTACCCAGTGATTTCATATGTATGTATAGCTTTATCCTTGAGTTTACAAATTAATACATGATCAAATAATACATGTAGTTAGTCCATTCATTTCCAGCCGAGTAAAAGAAATCAGTAAAATGAAATCTGAATCAGAAATAGAAAGGTGGTACAATCTACATTTACCTCAACATATAAAATAGACTTCCATATGACTTTACTTCAATATCGCTTATTGGTAATAGAAAGAAATGCCGCATTTTGAACTCTTTTTTAAAATAAAACGTTTAATGCTCATATCAAGTGTCCATGCATCAGTTTGAGCCAAACAAGACGGGTAGGATATCTTGTGCTACAGTGTATTGTAGAGTAAAACTAGGAGTTGAGGTAAATAACACATGCCATAGCCTACTCTATTTTGTATCGGTTAACAAGATAGTTTCACATCTTACAAAAATGGGAGATTCTTTACACAAGTGACGCATTTATGCATAGCGCCGTGACTAGGTGACGTCGCAAATTGTCGTTATGCCACTGTGTAGCATGCGATATTTGTGACGACTTGTCTGTATGGCATTGATAAATGTGAACTATATGTTGTCACGATCAACAATACTTGAACCCGTAATGTACTCACCTGCATATAATATCACCGCCAAGATAAATGCCAACTTCATCTTTGATGCCCAACACTTCTTCGGGCAGCCCAAATTACACTGCAAACTTGGAATGTACTCTTTAAAAAGGCCCGAGACTTAATATTATTATGAAAGAACCAATTATGGATGGCATCGGCAACTAAACCGATATAGGTCCAGATTAAGTAAAAAAGAATGAAAAGGGTGTTTAATTGCACATCGGCACAATAATAATTATATGGTGAGTATGTGTATTAGTCTTTAACGGTACCAAGGAAGACTGACAGACGAAAAAAATGAGGAAGAAGATAATTGGAGCAGCGACTAGAAACTTCAATAGTTATGAAAACTGGACTAAACTGGAAAGTAATACAAACGGGAATAAGCGTGGACTTGGGGTGGATTAACCCACAGGGGCTCGTTGCAAAAAAATTAGGAGTATTGGTCAATGGATAGAGGGCTGGGGGGATCCAATCTGTAACAATATAACACAAGGGAAGACACGACTCCTCACCCCTCGCTATTTCAAACCCTGCTAGCTCGTCCTATTTTCGTCTCCTAATGTAAACATTATGCCAGGTGTAATAAAAAATGGATCAATTATCTTAACATCTCAACAGACCTCGTTCAATTCATGACATACTGGAGATAATTCCACATTTGTTCGCCGATTTCGAAGAAGGGAGAAGTACCTGGCCGGAAGTTGCCGTTAGCATTTGGCTAGTCTTGGATTTCACCCTTGACGGAGAAGCAAGTTCCGAACAACCGCTATTCGCTCGATATCGTCTACTTGTATTTCGTGCTGAATTTTTTAATAGCGGTTGTTCGGAACCGACCTTTCAGCTATTTGACCACCAAATAAATACGTATCTTTCGTTTTTTGCCTAAGAAAATATATAGATCACATTTCACTAAAACCTCTTCACTAACACTAAAACCTCTTCACTAACACTAAAACCTCTTCACTAACACTTAAGTTATTTTTTGAGAATTAAATGGACTTAGAATCAACTTTAGTGATCTTAACATTCAGGCTACTGATCGATAGACTACATACTTTGCTGAGAGAAACATACATACAAAAAATTTCATTTACATCAGTCCTTTTGAACTTCATTTGTGCGGAAATGAAAATACAACTGCAAAAATCTATTTGTAGGTTACAGTTACCTTGATCTTCAAAACAGTATATAAATAAATAGAGTTTTTACTTTTGGTTGAGAACAACAGGAATATCAAATTTTCTTTTCGAGACAAGTACTCTACGTAAATATCCACATCGAAAGAAATATTATTGAGATTTAAAAGACATAAAAAGAATAAAATTAATGGGAAATTTAAAGTTAAATTTTGTTACGAAATTTTCTTTTTCTTTTTTAATTTACTCGAGAAATCAACACGGTAAATTTCCTTCTTTGAGTAAAATTAATTTAAGTGCAACAATTCAGAAATGTCCACTGACACATGAAAAAGAGCTGTCTCAATTAAAATTAAAATTTAAAGAATTAAAAATTTTCATTGAATCATTTAAATTCTTTTTATTTCTGTTGCTAATACTATTAAAATAATATACAAATGCATATTACCATGTACATACATTTTTACTTGAAAATTTTTACTTGGTTTTATTGAACATTTAAATCTGTATAAAACTAATATATGTAATATTTTGTATGATGATGATGATGATGATTGCATTAACGTCGTGTGCGCCCATTCGGGCATGTACGACGAATTATTTTGTATGACAGCATCAGAACTTATGAATATTAATAAGTTTGGAGAAGTTACCTCCCTTGAATATTTTAACGTCTCAGTATCTCGAAAGTCTATAACTGATTCTGAAGAAACTTTCAATGGTCTTTATGTTAAGATGTTCTCTTTCTTTTTACGTATTTATATTTAAACTTCCTTTTCACTTTGAATTATTTTGCTGGTGTGAAATGCAATTACAAAATCTACTTTTGTTGACACGTGACCAACACCTTCAACTTACTGGTCCCAAATTCGATAGATTTTTCACTGAAACCGCTCACCGAAATTTAAGTTACTATGTGGAAATGAAATTAAATGTTAATTTTTTTGTTTTTATTTCTTTTGGAGCAGTGACTTTGACCTTCAAATTACGGAACTCAAAATCAATAGGCTTCTTCTTTGATTTCGAAAACAATTTCCATAAAATCCGTCTACTACAACTTTAAGTCAATGCCTGGAAACAAATACGGACGGACGCCCAAAAGCCCGCTTTCTCACCAGAACAGACATCATTAAACCATAATATCCCTCAACTTTCATTGGCGGTTTATAAAAAAAAGGACGAAATTAGAGAACAAACGTGATGAATTCTTATGTAAAAATCCGTACCGACCCTGTGAAGTCAAAATAATAGTTTGCTGTTTTATTTATTTAGCAGTTTGTGCATTTTATGGATTAATATAAAGAAGGCAGACAGTGAGCTTCTTCTCACTGCCTCAGTTTAGGTGGACACTTCGAATGTATGCAGAACGCACACTCAGGACTTACCGAGAGGATCGTGAGTGGTTTTTCCCGTTCCACACGTGCAATAATATATCCGTTCCACGCGTACGTATCGCCTCAAACGGCGCTAAAGTGCTACCGTATAGAAATAAACATAAGCACTGTATGAAGTCTGAAATTGTTATTTTATGAAGTCATCAGTGTAACTATGCAAAATTGTCAATGAACGGTACCAAAACAGGACCTTAAACTGTTACGTTTACATTTGTTTTACTTTACATTCGGTAAATAGATTGGTCATAGTCTATACTTTTCATACTTTTGAATTTGCTATCGAATGACTACGACAACGATTTGGGCTAGTATAGTAAATCAGCACTCTATAGCATGAATGACTCAAGAGTTTACATTTCTCTGAGGGCTTGGCGTCTTCAAAACGTTCAGTTTGATTTTTTGCGTTGCACAGGTCCGTTCTTTCAAACAACAGCAGCAACAACAACAACAATAACAAATATTATCACCATTCTGGGATTTTTTCATATAAAAGAGTTGTTATGTTTCTATTTGATATATTTCATTACTGAATTAATCTAAACTGGAAAGAAAACACAGCAGCATCTCACTTCTTGAAAGTAGATATTCCTCTCTCGTCGAAAGAGAGGATAATTTTATGCGTTGCGATATTTAATTCAGAAAACTATTGATTGTTTAAGTATAAAAAATATTTGGTATTTCTCCATAAATTATACGTGCAGGTCTGGTAAACTCTCTTCCACGCGATAGGAAGGTATTATCACATGGTTTTCAAAAGTTACAGACCGAACAATTCCTTAAAAACTGAAGACCTTTCTCTCTATTAGATGTTTCTTACAACATTGCAGCATCACGTTTGCAAATTGTTCTTAGGAATAGTATTTTTAAAGATCAATCAGCATTCATTAAAGACAGGTATCTGTAGAAAAATATTACCACTATGACCCTGTACTTTACTAATAAACTTAAAGTGTCAGGGCTTCTTCTATAGTTAGAGTTTCAGAAAGCGTTTAATTATATAAATAAAATAAAATAAAAAATATTTGGATTATCTCCTTATGTTCCTTCTGGATGCTGGATAAGGTTCACTCTGTCCGTTCGTCTTTGTCAGTATGCGAGCATGCACATGCTCGTCCATTCTACCTGTCTGAACAGCAACTCTTATTTTTAATACACGTATTTTGACAGAAATTGTTATGTGGATGCAATTTTGGGTGAAGTTTGCCGCAAATCAAAACTGGAGCTGTTACCTGCTTATATAGGGTTCATTAAACATCGTTTAAAATCGTGCCTTAGTTCTTTGATATATATATATATATATATATATATATATATATATATATATATATATATATATATATATATATATATATATATATCCACCGAAGTCGTATGGTGAGCGGATCTTTGGATGAATGTGTCATGGTTCAAATTTTCATGTGGGACCAACTTCTCTGGATTTCTGGATTTTGTTTAATATTGTCTATGAACTCTAACTCATTACACAGACGTGATGATATTTTTTTTTAACTATCAGCTCTCCCTTTTTCAGCATGCACTGCAAACGTTGCAAAAATGAATGCACGGACTGATGTGAATCAAGGAATTATGATCTCTCAGTAACTTTTAAAAGCTTAAAACCTATGGAATTGCGAAGAGATTAGTTTTCAACGCTATCTCTTTTTTGCTCGGCCTTGAGATCATTTCAAACATTTTCGCGGTACGATGTAGAAAAAATGTTAAATTATTTGTGTATGTTTTTTTTTTGCTTTGTCTTCGGTTAACAGAATCATTTTTTAAAAAATTAAAAGGAAAGAAAAGAAACGGGGGAGGCGGCACTTGGAGGCACTGAATATTGTTGTATATAGTAAAAACAGATGGGACATTTTGTAGCAGATTATCTAGCCGCATGGACATAAAACTTATCACAATTAATTTCCGATAAAAGGGAGTAAAAAAGTCCATAGTAGGTTTAAATCCCAACTGAAAATATCGTCATGTTCAGAACATAACTGAACGTTATGTACCTCAAGTCAATGTTGATATACGAGACTCGCACAACATTTTATTTCGAGGACCTATGTCTGCACCATGCAATTCTCGTGCAATCAGTTCATGTCATCTGGCGCTCGTGCAGCGTTCGCGCTTATATAAACCATTTGCTTAGCTGCCAGTTGGTAATAGAGGCGGTCAGATTGTTCCCGAGTCAACACCCATTCGAAAGTGATACTACTGAGTACAGTCGAAGGTAGGCGGTTAAAATCTTTAATTTTTACATGTGAATTTATACTATTGCATCCTTTAAAAAACATATTTCTTTGTTTCAATATTTCCTTCAAACAATGGTCTTTGTTTTCTTAAAATAAAATCAATCATAGCCTAAAAGCATTCCCTAAAAGTAGAATTTACCCCCCCCCCTTTTATGTAAATAATTATTAGCGTTCATTTGTTCTTGGAGAAGTTAATGTTCTATTGGTCCTCAAGAACTCTCAAAGGGACTCGTTTACGTGCATATTAAACAACAAATATCTTTGTTAGAACTATTGTTCATCTTCCGCAAATCTCGAAGTTAATCCACAGGGGCTCGTTAGAAAAAAAATTAGGAGTATCGGTCAATGGATAGAGGGCTGGGGGGATCCAACCTGTAACAATATAACACAAGGGAAGACACGACTCCTCACCCTCGCTATTTCAAATCCTGCTAGCTCGTCCTATTTTCGTCTTCTAAAGTAAAAATTACGCCAGCTGTAATCAAAAATGGGTCTATTATCTTAACATCTCAACAGACCTCGTTCAATTCATGACATATTGGAGGAAATTTCACATTTGTTCGCCGATTTCGAAGGGAGAAGTACCTGGCCGGAAGTTGCCGTTAGCATTTGGCTAGTCTTGGATTTCACCCACTGACGGAAAGGTAAGTTCCGAACAACCGCTATTCAAAAATTCAGCACGAAATACAAGTAGACGATATCGAACGAGTAGCGGTTGTTCGGGACTTGCCTCTCCGTCAAGGGTGAAATCCAACAATGCCTCTTTGGATATCTTTCAAATTCGGTCAGTAGTTTGTTCGATGTATATAATCGTACTGTTAGAATAATCTGGTATCAGGACTAAGTAATGGCGAAGGAACTAATTTTGCTTACTTCGGTCAAGAGTAGGATTCCTCTTCCAGCTAGAGGTCGCATATACATGGACTTTGTCCGTTTACGGTTTGTTTCGCCACAAGGAACTCGACGCCATTATGGTTTTCGAAATACCTAGATTGAATTTGTGCTATCAACATAAACGTTAAATCTGCATTTTCTCCGAAAACCAGTATAAAACTTGAATGATGACCATATTCTACGTAGTTCCTAGCTGGCTTGAACTTGATTCTGAAATGAAAACACTGTTGGGATTTTCCACGAACTGGGTATAATCCTTGCAGTGTCGACATCTTGGTGTAATTTACATCAGTGTAAGATAAAATCATTCATCAATAATGCACTTCTTTGCAGATATCTTTTCGTAGTGTGCTGGCCAGAAAGTAGGCCTTATGAAATCCAGTCGTACTGCATACAAATCTAGCGTGCATACGGCTACCAAATACATGTACCGTAAAGGGCTACGACAGTTGTGCAATTTAAATGTACATTTCCCTTGTACGTATAGAGCTTTTAAAAAACGTGAGAAAGTTCAACCAGTCTATCACTTCTCTTTTTCTATCTCCGAAGAAAATGCTAGATGCGAAGATTTGGTGCCGTTAGTTCTCTTGAAGTAAGGTCCTTTATGATAGAATACGAGTGAGAGTTGATATATAATGTACAAATCTGTTACCACTACGAGAAATTGTAGCACCAATATCTTCACCTTTAGCAACTATTTATTCGAAGATAAATCTATGGTGCGAATCACATTCTTAGATTTTGTAAACTTTACACGTAAAGAGATATACATTTTATTTTTCCTCTACATTATAGATCCTTCTCGTGCACAACTTTAACGTTTTTCACGCGGTTTGGTCGTTACAACATTTTGCGGTGAATGAGATTGGTGGGCTTGGTACAGTTTAACATTGCCAACGATGATGAGAATTAACTTGGATCTTGGAGTTAATAAATTTAGGCACTATATTTAAATGAGTGAAATTTCCTTTATGGGAAGAAGTTTAGAATAAAGTTATAACGTTAATGCACCTAAACGGGGATACTGTTGAAATCGCACGTTTCGTGTACGAGTGAATACCAAGTTTACAAAATGATCAGTAAGTTTATGGAGCTAAATAAGATGAGGGAATTAAGTTCGTTCTCTTGTTACAATCGTCGGCTAAGTGTCAAGTATCAGCACACGTCAATACTGACAACTGGGTTACTCGCCTGTGCCTTACGAGCGCGACACTTGGCGGCAAGACTATTGGAGGCAGCTTTTCCTGGCTAGTTACGGTATCAAATTTGTGTATAGTATGATGTAACAAAATCTTATTCGGGTGACGCAGAATCAACATGCACAAGACTTTACTCGGATCTCCATTCACCCTTTACATCTTTGCACGTGATACAGTATTTACTGTGTTTAATAGTGTATGTAAACTCCTTTACATGTTAAATGTTTGGAGAGATCGTTGAATTTCTTCAAATGTAATGTTTGGTTGTCACTTTACACATTCATTACGATAATGTTTCGTGTGGTACCTAGCATGGACTTGTTTTGCCGTTTTCAGACAGTTGTCAAGAACAATAGGAGATGTGACTTCGAGTCGAACAAGATTTCGTTTCACTATTGAACAGATATTCTAAATCGATCCCACTCCATCTTATTGTCCTGCCTGCGAATGGCGAGACGTACGTATCACTTTTCTGGCGGCGGCGAAGACGATATCGTCATAGTTGACAATGCTAAAGCCCCGTTTTATAGCTTTTGAAAGTTGTACGTCTTCTGCGTCAGTTGCTGCATTCAACTTCAACTTTGGTACAATATTAATAGTGAAACTCGGGCACCTGCTTATATCAGATAATTTAAGAACCCCTTTACTCCCTTTCCTTGTTTAACTCCCATATAAAATATATATGTGCATTGAGGATACATTCTTGTGATCCACTGAGATTTCACTGTATGTGTACACCTAACGTTTGTACCCAGATACGCCAGGATTCCAGCTGTATAGCTTGTGTAATCATAATGCAGCTCACATGCGAGAGCAGTGTTCTGAGAAACACCAGTTTTCGAACCACACTTTAGTCTTCATGTAGGAGACCGCTGACCTTGGATAGACTACGTACCTTTGTACGTGCCGCAAAAACCGAAGATCAAACCTGGAACCGTAGAGGCGCAAAGTGAGCACGTCGCAGCTGCGCCATCTAGATTTTAATAGAAACGCAATCGGTAAAAGAAATAGACATATAATTGCAACTATTTATTTTTTGTTTGCAGTGTAATTTGGGCTGCCCGAAGAGGTGTTGGGCATCAAAGATGAAGTTGGCATTTATCTTGGCGGTGATATTATATGCAGGTGAGTACATTACGGGTTCAAGTATTGTTGATCGTGACAACATATAGTTCACATTTATCAATGCCATACAGACAAGTCGTCACAAATATCGCATGCTACACAGTGGCATAACGACAATTTGCGACGTCACCCGTCTCGGTGCTATGCATAAATGCGTCACTTGTGTAAGGAATCTTCCATTTTTGTAAGATGTGAAACTATCTTGTTAACCGATACAAAATAGAGTAGGCTATTGGCACGTGTTATTTACCTCGACTCCTAGTTTTACTCTACAATACACTGTAGCACAAGACTATCCTACCCGTCTTGTTTGGCTCAAACTGATGCATGGACACTCGATATGAGCATTAAACATTTTATTTAAAAAAAGAGTTCAAAATGCGGCATTTCTTTCTATTACCAACAAGCGATATTGAAGTAAAGTCATATGGAAGTCTTTTTTTTTTTTTTGGGGGGGGGGGGGGGGGCCGTGGCTTTGTAAGTCACTCGGAACAGGAAGTCGAGTGTTCAAGAAATCGGAGCCGCTCCGAAAAGGAAATCAACCGTGATTGATAACTAGCACTTCAGCGTCTTTAGTGCACTACATCGCATTTACGAAACATTGCTCGTGGTAAAACAACACGCAAAAAGACGTTACCATCTTGAAGAATACGTCCGATTCGAGGCAATTTTTTGCCGTTAACTTTGCAATAAACAATGCTTTATGAAAACTATCTTGCGCACCAAAGATACTAAGGTATTAGGTGTTTATCTTGGCTTGTTTTCTTTTCTGACTGGCTCTGATTTCATCATCTACTTCGGTCGACTGCATCAGTCAGTTGAAATTTAAACCGATTGCAGACGCGTCCGAAGTTATCCAAATGCCCGTGCTGTAGGATGGTGAAATTGTATCCATCAAAACTATTTATCAATTTCACTGGATTGCCATTCACTGTAGTTTTTCATATTTCCTTCGTTTCCCTCCAGCCAAAAGAATAGTTTGATTTATTCCTTGGTTTTTAACAGTACACCAATACGTGGAAAGTTATATCGTGCCAAGATAATTCAAATGTACTGGATAGAGACGCACCACGGCGGCTGATACGGCATTTTATTATTATACACCTACCAATTTTCTACCCAATAAAGAGCCAGAATTTTACTGTCATTTCCTACGAGCAGGATAACGATAGTATCGTTTTCCAAACCCGTATCACCATACTCTCAAACGAGGCTGAGACTACTTAATCCTCGAGGTTTCCTGTTGACAATAGCAGCGCCCCTAGCGATGGAATGCCAACATTAGCAGTAAACAAAGCTCTCACAGCGACGTTAGTTAAGAAACCTTGCGTTATATGTAAAATATCTGAAAGATCTAAACCATGTTTTTTGTCACAACAACAATAGAAAAGAATTTTTCCTTTGTTTTGAAGTAGTAAAATATTGCCAAAATGTTCGTCTGAAACAAGATCATATTCGGAAATCGCGTAGCAAAACATTACAGTTGTACAGTACAACCCATTTACGGAAATTCATAAATGGTAACGTTAGTGAGTTTCACGCATAATGGATGAATTTGAAATTAGAAATGAGTAATATTCTCTGCAACAAATCCGTACCATCAAGTTCCAACAATTTCTCCAATCCTGTTGTAAATAACTGTCAAAATAATGTTGTCATTCCCGTGTCAAGTTCTCATCGGAGCCTCTCACAATGTTCCGCCAGAAACAGTTCAACCGCATTCAACCTGGCCTCTGAAAGAAACTTCTCGTCATTCAGCTGGTGAAAACTTCCGTGATGCAAATTTTCAGAACTGCACAATAACTGTAAATCACATATATGAGTAGTCTGCCCTCAAGCGTAGAAGAACTCGTGTTATTGACAGTGATGGTATTCAATCTGAGCGAGCGTTGTTTCCCAAACTTCATTCATAAAACTAATATTCATGCGCATGTCAGCCTTTCAAAAAGTAATTCGGTTCATACTTTAAGATGAAGTTCGTATTATAGAGGTTGAAATGTTTAGCAATTTCTTGTTTTTTCAACTACATATAGTGATTTTATTAAATTATCTGACAATTGAAAGATATATAACAAAAATATCATTATCAGAGTAATGTGATTTTGATTGTTAGATCACGTCTCGTTGTCAGCATAAAAATCCGGATCATGACTCGACGCTTCGCGTCTCGTCATGATCCGGATTTTCTAATGCTGACAACTCGACGTGATCTAGCAATCAAGATCGCGTTACTGTGATAATACTATATATGTATGGACAGTATTTGAACCCACAAAGAGAATAGGTGCTAGTCCTGCATTATAACCACTGAGCTACAGCGGCTCACACAGCACACAGAAGATTTCGAGGGAAAACAAATACAATTAGCTCGAGTCTTTCAGACCTAGCAAACCTAGCAATTTTGATGGTCGTTGGGCTAGGAAATCCTGCATGCATGTTGAAGACGTATTTAAATACCAGACAATTTGATTGCCATAAGGAGATAGATTTTAGGACTACATTTCTCGAAGGATCAGTCCAGTCATTGTACCTCTTTAACATCGTCCAATCAAATCCCAGCCTTCGAGATTTTCACTTTTTTTAATCTGATTTTTTTTTATCACACTCTATTCATTGGGCAGAACTGTTGAGGCATCAAATTTCTCGTTTAAAACGACAACAATAGCAAAATGTCTGATCAATCAAGCAATATGGTAAGGTACTATGCAGCATTAAATGTTGGGCAAATTTTAATTCTGTTGAAACTGACCCAGGGGCGCTGCTATTGTCACCAAGAAACAGGATGACGGTAAAATTCTGGCTCTTTCTTCGGTAGAAAATTGGTAGGTATATAATACATTTATTTGTCAGCGTAGATCTGATGCCATTTCATATTGATACGTTGTTGAAAATGAGTCCGTACTTGATGATGTCTTGAATGTGGCCAGTCAGGCAATGTTTTCAGCACAACACGAGGATGTACACTAGCTTTGACCTGGCACGACAATGCAGGCCAGCTTATGCTATTCCCTGGCGGCCATGGTCGCCGTGGTTGCAGTCATCGTCATTGTCGTTGTTTGTGGTAGATGTTGGTTTTTTGTGGGTCCATACAATCGACATTATTTCCTTCATCATCGTGAAACTTGAGGTGAGCTCGATTCTTGAGACAAGATACACCAGCATTACAATAGTAAGATCAATGTGGCTTACTTTTTCAACCTGGAGTGACGCTTGTAGCCATTTAGGAATTAATGTCCAGATCTTCCCATGTATTGTCTCTGCTATTATGGATCCTGAATGTTTTACACCAGTGTATCTAAAGTAAATCGCCATGAAATATTTGTCCACACTGCCCATCATGTGCAGATTTCTCGTATCATGCGAGGGTTGCCTTCTATGGACAACATTGCTTCGTAGATAACTATTGTACTACCACCGCTGTTGGCGTAAGCGTCCGCACACATAACAGCATATACATGTGTACATCCTCACTGCATCTCCACCATTTATTCCTGGGTCGAAGGCAACAGTTTGGGGTGGGTTTCATAGTATCCACCCCGTATGGAGGGGACTAACTTTGTACATGTACATTATTTGTACATTCTTCGTCAACTTTGCAGCGTTTAGCTTAGGATGCTTGCACCATGTTTGTACATTGTTGTACATGGAATCACAACACTTGGTGAGGGGATGCATCTTTACAAGTACTACACTATGACCCATATTTCAGGTTTTACTGAGTTCAAGTTTGTTTAAAATTGTTTTCAAGCGACGAACACCACTTCCTCGTTGCAGAATTAGGTCAGTATGACCCATATTCACTGACCTGGGTTAAATTTTGTTTATTTTCCAGGGACTGTTCACGCTAGAATCGTGAAATTGATGATGTGTATCTCCGTTAGTACCACGCCCTTATAACAAAAGCTCACCGTGGCCTATGTTTTACTGGCTTTGGTTCATTGTGTTTGTTTAGCTCTCGGCCACCGGAGTTTATGGCATGCTATGCTACCTATATCCACGAAACTAGGTGGAGATGCATCTCAATAAGTGCTATACCCTCAGTGGCGGCCAGACTGGGGCATTCCCCCCCCCCCCCCAGCCCGACTCCTCAGCCCCCTCGCGTTGCCACTGTATATACTTATTGCAAACGGAGGTCTGGACCTGTATTTCATGCTTCGTTTACTTTGTTGATATGCTACCTTCAACCGATTAATTGTGCATTATACACGTGAAACGAGTAGAAATTAAAGATGTGGACTGTATGCATTACATGTGAGGCCTGGCTTAAAATAATTCTCTGGTTTTTATCAACTCGTTATAGTACTTCTACTTTAATATAATAGAATTTTTTTCTCCTGTCACAGGGGCAAACGTTTCCTTGTCAAGATCACTTTAGTCTGAGTTTATTTTCTGCATGATAATTATTGTTTAAATGGCTGCTGGAAAATACCAAAAGCTTTGTAGAGGCGTGCTGCGTAATCGTCGATTACATTATGATTTTTGAATTTAAGTGTTTAGACTAGTACAAAAACTTGGTTCCTTACAGAATATCGCTTGGCATAAAAGGAGGTAATTTTGGCAGGTAAGTACTTTGTTTTACAATACACATAGAAATGACCATACGTAATCAGTAAATTTATCAAAGAATTGATTACAGCATGTAGTTTGGATGTAAACTGTTGAAATCGTTTTAAATGTTCAGCGAGTCTACATTTGCTTAAAATTTGTAGCTCTATTTCACGGTTGTAAATTTGCTAAATGTTGATAGTTGAAGTTAACAAAGAAATTCGTGTTTCAAAGTACCTGACACTATTCCGTGATATTCTGGATAACTTTTGACATAGGATGGGTTATGTTTTCAGTTTTCACTTTAAATAAAAGCTCTGTAAGAAGAAGTCTATGGTAGATCTAGTCTATCACTCTCATCTGTCGCTAGATAGCACGAGAATACTTTAGAATTTATAGTCTGGCTCTGTTTCACAACGCCTTATTTATAAGCAAAATCTCTGATGTAGCGAACCAACAGGTCGATGGTACATCTGCGCCATTTGTAATAATGAATGTAGGTGAGTGACATTACCAACTGTGCACTATAAAATTCTTGTAACAATATATGCGTCGAACTACCAATATCAGCTGAATTGGGTCATTGCTATATTTTGAATTAGATCCAGATCTTGATATACAATTGTTTGGATATGTTTTATAAACTAGATGTGCTTTTTAAACTAGAAAGAAACGGGTCTTGATCAAACCAAATTTGACATCAAGCAGACTGGCGTCAAAGGCTTTCAAGTTTTGTGCCAATGATACCAATCCATTATCAAATACTAAAAAATTAAACAACTTTAAAACGATTTGTACTCCAAAAGCGCTTAACTGAACTTGACCAAACAAATTTGACAGAAAGCACTCTAGCATAAAAGGTTTTTTTTTTTACACGCAATGGCACAGCATGCCATAAACTCGGGTGGCCGTGAGCTAAACAAACACAATGAACCAAAGCCAGTAAAACATATAGGCCACGGTGACCTTTTGTTATAAGTGCGTGGTACTAACGGAGATACATATCTTTTGCCATCAAGTATGGCTACCGTTACTGTTATTTTAGGTTGAACTTTTTCGTATACCAAGCATATCTACCCAAGACAACTGACCTATCAGTCTTATTTTCTTTCTTTTTTTTTTCTTTTTGAGTGTACATCTTGGAAATTTTAATATCTGCAGATCACAACTTGCTGACTGATGGACTTTGTACAAGTGGAGAAGTCTACCCGAACCCGTCTGATGAAACTTGCAAGAAATATTACTTGTGCAGCAATGGTCGGCTTGTGGAGCAACTCTGCTTCAGAGATTTCGTCTACAGCAAAACGATACGCACCTGTGTACCGCCATCTAGTTCCTACAATGTCTGCAACAGTAAGTTAACATGGAGTTAACGATACGGCGATACATAATGAAAGTATCGATATTTTTCATAGTGATCCAATATTTTGCATTGCCACCCTACACACGATACAATGTGAAAACTAAACACGATTGTCATTTTGACAATTTCTTACATTGGCAAGTTTATGCAGTTGCTAGACTAAAGACATTGAAAAAATCTGGAATGTTTAAAACAAAATTATTTTTTATTTTCTCAAAATATTATTTGAAGGTTAATTATAACAACGAAACACGCTGCACAGTTATTGAAATGGTCAGAGTGCAAGTGTTAGGATAGTAATAAATTGTTAGGATAGTAATAAATTGTGAAGACCAAATCGAGTTCATGACCAGTTTATTCATATTTGAAATAAGCACGTGATGTGTATTGTGATATGTATGGTACTGACATTCTCGTGACACCAGTGGTGATATAGTTGGTGTTTAACAGGAGCAACACTACGAATACCAAAAACCACTTTCTGAGACGAGTATGTCAGCTTCGCATGGAAAAGAGGCGAGATTGTTCCGTGTCGGTTCGTGTGGTCTGTGTTAACATAATCACCAGTTTTGCTTTCTTTTTTATTTGGTAACATGATTAATAATAAATCGCGGAAATGGGTTCAAAGAAAATAGAATTACAAGACAGCAAGCACTGCACACGAACATTTTCCGAAAATCAAAAATCAGAAATAATAAAGAAAATTTCAAAGTCCCTAATTTTTCCATATACGTCATGTAAAAGTATTGAAAGACAATCATACAGAATTCCAACAGAAAACATGAAATATACTTCGAACATACTTTCAGATTATGCTAGCAGGTACGTAACAAAATGTAAATGTTTTTTTTAGGGAAGCCAGTTGACTCGCCAAAGACGACAAAACCGACTACTGAGGGTAAGTTTAAGAAAAGTTGTATGCGAAGTGGCTCGAACTAGTACATGTCCTAAAGTACGGCGACACCTGCTAGAGACCGAAATTCTTTCTTTCAGTGTCAGGGCATTGCGGTCAGTTTAAACCATTGACTGGAACCGAGAAAATAATTTCTGTATAATGTCGAGTAATTAAATTAAGGATATAATTTTCTTCTTGCTATATCATGGCTATAAATGGTTGAACTACGGAAGCGTATTTCTGCTGCGAGAAAAAAAGCATGTCAACAATTGTCAGGTACATGCACGACAATTACGACGTACTTGTGTGTTACTATCACGTACATGCATGTTAATATCACGTACGTGTACGATTGTTATCATTCAGTTATTATATATGTACCTGATAATTACCACATACGCAAGTACACTTACTTTTTAATATTAAATTTTAAGCAAGTAAGAAGGAATACCGAATATAAAACAAAAGTACAAAATGTTGTTGGGGAATATTGGGTGCACAGTTACCAAGCAGTCAGTTGATTAGTCATTAGAAATAATGGCGGAATTTTTTGTTAAATGAATAGATAATTGTATGCCAGGAATGGAAGAAATGGACCATGATGAATGGTTTTTGGAAATAAATTTTTATTCAACTGTCACAATTTACTCTATTGTGCCGTTGGTGAAGAGAGAATTCAAGTAATACTATCAAATATGATAACTGTAGATAGTTCTTCAGAAACTTGTAACAATCTGAAAACATCATCAAATGATGTGATGCTGGGAATCGATATTAACATCAACACACGCACACAAATATTCACCGGATTCCCAATAATCTGGTAGATGATCCAACACAAAGACAGAAAATAGTAAATGGAACAATGGAACAAATTGGGACTAATAATTAAGTAGATCAGCGAATTGGGGATCAGTAAGTTCGTATTGATCATGATTAGATAAAGAAGCAACATAAATATTATAAAACGGATGATCAAATTAAAGAAACAGCACTATCAGATCACTATGAAAAATTACTTTTTTGCTTGGCATTAACATGACTATGGTCTGCGATTATTATTTATACCAATATTCTTTAACCTTTTTACTTGTTTTCTTGATTACAACACAACACAAAAACAAAACATCTGCATGGAATACAACATTTCCAGCTGTTTAAAATGACCATCGGATTCTGCTGCCAAGAAATCCTGGTTGTGATGTTTTTGCTTTTTTGCTCCGTTTCTTTTTTACCAATTGCTTTTTACACACTTGTGACTTTATGGACAAATCCATCACCTATTGTACCTGGTGGTAGTGGTGGCCCTGGTGGATTATTTACAACTCCTCTAAACAAGTTTCCTTTTACTTGAGCTAATTCCACTAGCTATCAATCTGTAGCACCAGCAATTGAAGCGATGGTAATCCCATTTCTTTGAAAATAGTATTTTTACCTTTTGCTAACAGGAAGTTGTTTGTCTATACATTATTCGATCCGTTGTCTTCATTTAATTAATCCAGCATTTCATTTTTGAGATCAATTATTTCTATTTCTTTAATCCTTATATTTCCTTTATGCCTTTAATGGAATCGGCAGTTGCACCTTCATTTTCCATTTTTTCAATAATTTTAAGTTTATTCTTCTATACCGTTTCTCGATATCAAGATCTGCAGATTATAATTTGGATACAGCTTCAACCGCTTGAGCATATCCACCCATTTTCCTTTTATCTTGTTCTGAAAAATATTATTTAAATTGACTTAGCCCGTTCAAATCGACTAGTATATTGCAAATTTGTATCTATAGATCCAGAAATGGCACGTTATTCCATTTCCAGCATAACTGTATTAGTGTCGACATTTTTCACTTAAACATCAATTGGATACTGCATTTAAAGAAATAATATTAAACAAGAAAATGATTTATGCTGGTACAATGGTCGCTGTTCTTGGTGCTATATTTCTCGTTCCAAATCTTTTGAAATCTGATGGTGGTTACAACCCAACCTACTTTCTATAAACCGCCAGAGCCAATTGGGGAAAAAGTAAACAAATAAATATTAGTAATATGAATAATGTCCCATAAATTGCTACGATTTAAATGAACTTAAGAGCAATATGCCAAGAACACGAATGATTCCAGTAAACCCAGCAATGGGAATTGTATCACCAACAGAAAATTCATTTGAAAAATATGGAAAAGATGTTGTCAATAAGTAGGTCTGCAACGGTGTTGTCTTTTCCAATTTCCATGCTATACAGATTTAGACTTGGATATGAATTTTCTGGGTTAAGGGGATTTCCAGATATTATTTTAGGAACAATTCATGCTGCACAAATCCAAGGATGACTGATTAAAAATGGATTTCCAGAAAACAAATTCAAATAATACCAAAAAATGGCAAGCACACCAATGATTACACTAACCTCAGTAATGGGAATATTAACACCATCAGATAAAAGATGTACATTTACTGATATTTTGAATGCTGGCTATACATCAATTCATGTCGGAGGCACAATAGTTGCTCAGTTAATTGCAGAAGATGGATTTAGAGTTACGGTGAAAAATAATATGGATTTAGAACAAGTACTTTGTATTTTATAACACTTTCATTTTTTAAAACGTGGCAACAATATTATGGATCTGTTATTTCCGTTGATATATTTAAACGAAATTAACCGGTTTCAAGCAATCAACTATTTGATAAATATTTTCATGAATGCTTAATGGATACTTTTTTTTTTAACCCTTTATAGTTATTTGATTCGAACATTGTTTGGTTTAAAAACTGGTGTTAAGTAACACTGGGAACTGAAGTTCCTATACTTTACTAATTTATTTTTTTCAATATAAAAAACATAATTCCAATACATTAAAATTAAAGAATGAATTGAATGGATAAATCTGTTAATCTGGCTAACATACAAAGGTCTAGCATTGCTATAACACTGGATGAAATTAAAAATACAAAAAGGTTTCGTTGCAGAAATTTATCATTATACAAAGCTGGGTATAGATTTAAAAAAAAAAACGGTTTTCATGATATTTAACTAGATAGGTGGCTATTCAATAACTAGTAATGGTGTTGGGATAGTAACAGTTTCAGCTGGGATAGCAGGAATAGCAGTTGAAGCAGTTGCATAAACAGCTGCAGGAATGATAGTAAAAAGAATTAAAGATAAATGGTATTTAACAAAGTTTTAGAAACACGAACAAATAACTGCTATTAGCAAGTTGAATACAATTGATGAACATGTACGTTAAGCAATAAGTGATGGAATAATCAGCAACAAATACATTTTTATGATCTTGAAAGAACATATGAAGTACAAAGAAATAAAGTATTAGATTGAAAAATAAGCAAGAAGCAGCAACTGATAACAGATATAGGTGTCTTTTTCTTTACAAAGAATTGTCTTCATTGTTGAATATCATCGTACTAGTATATTAAATAATTGTAAAACGATACATTTTATTACACGAATAAAAAATGAATCATAACTTGGATATGTATGTAAAAGCTATAAAAAATGGAATGTCGAGAAATGGGGATGATGAATATAATATAGACATTGAATATTCAGACATTGATTCAAAAAGGTAATAATCGCACCGTCAAACGACTACGCTGTGTACATAACTGATTATTTTGTGACTTCATTTATTTTCGCGTGCACAACTTTTCGTGGTTTGGCGAAAAATATTTTTGTCGATCCTAAAATTTGTGATTTGGGGAAGGATTCCTACTGTTGTTGTTCGTTGGGTCTATAAATTCATGGATTGTACCAAGTACAAAATCCACGAGGATCTGTACTGCACTAAAAAGAGCGAGTTCACATTTTAATACAAAGGTTTTGTAAGTTAACCAATAAAAAACTATTCAGACAGAAACCATTTGTTAATCCGTTTTTTATGCTCCTAAAGCATAAAAATTTTTATATTCAGCTTGATCGAATGTAATTAAAACAAAATTGTGTTGATGGTATTTATTTTAATTTACTAGAATGTATTCCAATAAGCAATGCAACCCATAGCGAATTTGTTTATTATCCCGTGAATGGACGCTATGAACGATAACAATTCAACAGCTAACAAGTACACAATTAGTATAAAAGATGAAAATGGGAATGATATTGATTTTCATGGAATGCCCATGATATATATTGACCATGTTGGGTAAATACATGGCTATATCTCAAAGGGGACCTATTAAATAAAATTACATATTCAACATCATTGACCATCACACCATCCACCAGGTCATGTTTCTACAAATATTAATTCAGATCTTGATCTTAAGAATTACATAACACGTTTGGGTGGATCAGCAAAAAACAAACGATACGGTTACAAGGGAATATGTTAGGAAATTAGTTACCCATATTCTTCTTCCGGGGTATAAGAACATCATTTAATAGCAAGATTAAAGCAGATGTAGATGCAGCAAAAGCAAAAGTAAATCAAATAACATAAATCGGAAAACAGATTGATGAAAATAGAAGATATTGGATGCGCAGTATTTGAATAAACAAAGATTTGACATGTTTAAAGTAATCCAGGATTTACCAAAGATCAAGGATGGAAAAACAAGATACGTGATTTGATAACACGAGAAATAGAAAAGTTAAAAGGCGTTTTAAAGCTACAAGAACTAACGTATAAATGGGATTCACTACATGCAAAGACGGTTGACCTGATAAAATATCTTGATCCAAAAAAAAAAAAAAAAAATGCAGATAACGATAAAGAAATATCTGATCTGACAGTTACATTAAAATTTATTGAAGTTAAAATAACTCGAGTTATAGGTCATGCTGGCTGCTATTTGCTAAATTTGTATTGACCGATTCTGGGATTTTAGGCCGGTTAGTTGATGTTGGTGGCCATAGGGCTGAACAATGTACAATGGATGATGCTTGAGAAAAAATACCAAAATAATTTCAATGATTTTATTAAAAAATACCTGAAAGATAAGTGACTTTTTAAACGGAAGATTGATGAATAAATAGAAGTACACAGAAGGAACGATTTGATGCAGGCAGCAATGTTATACAATTAAACTTGTTTCAAAGAAATTGGTAAAAAGTCCAACATGACCATTCCACAAAAACATATTTTGGAAGTTATTTTAATCCATCTGATAACTGCATTACATATAAATGTTTGTAATGATAGTTGTTTTCGGAACTTTTCTATCGATTTATGCATCGTTGTGAAGATGGTGATAAATTTATTAAATTAAATGAACACTGGAAAATATATTAATCCAAACAGACAGAAGAAATTCCCACAAGTAATCAATCGTATCAAAACAATACATCATTGTATGAATCACTCAGTGGAGACGTGTTCAAAGTATACATTACACAGTGAAATCCA
This sequence comes from Margaritifera margaritifera, assembly GCA_029931535.1. NCBI lineage: Eukaryota > Metazoa > Mollusca > Bivalvia > Unionida > Margaritiferidae > Margaritifera > Margaritifera margaritifera. The sequence goes on from JAQPZY010001646.1 coordinate 4,554,873, forward strand.
AATATTTTGAATAGTTCTGGAACTCTTTTCTGTCAGTCAATCTAAAAGTAAAAGTGATCCAGCTAATTGGGTAGTGAACAATGTTGCAGGATGATTATTAAAATTATGTATTGTGGTACAGAAGTCAGCTTTAATGATTCAAATCTTTACATGGTGAACAAAGATTGTTGAAAACAACGCAGTTCCAGAAGAACAAAGCAACATTTTTAATGCACCAAGTGAAAGCACAAGAAAACTGGTGATGTGATTGAAATATGGCTGGAACGTTTACACGTACAAACAGCTTAGTTTCTTTTACCGCCTGTAAAGGTTTACAAAATCTGTAAACGTGTAAATGAACATGCATGTGACCATCATTGACGCAGGAACAACCATTTCCAATTAAATTCTATTTTGCAACCTCTTTCCTTAAGATGCTTGTTTAGTAGGAACTTTATTTTAATTCTTTTCCTAAAGCATGTATCTATGATTTTCACATCAAATGTGACAAAGCTAGGAAAAGATAAGAAGTTAATAAGAATATTAGTTACAAAGCACATTACAAAGCATTACACATCAGGTTTATTTACTGATAATGTTAATAATAATTTCTTTAATCTACAGTATTTACCTTTAAACAACACGTTTTGTTAACAGAACCTTTGACTAGTAACATTTAAAAAAAAAAAAAAAAAAAAAAAAAAAGTTTCAAGTTTTTGAAAGCCACTGCATAGTTTTATGGTCATTGTAGATCCTACAAAAGCACCCCGTGTGAGTGTCAAGGCAGTACGTCCGGATCCATTATCGAATTTTTCATCATGTACATATGTACATACATGTAACAGGAAAAGAAATCACTGTAATCCTAGAGATGTTTTACTGAAATTGTTCCACATATTCGACAAAGACGTGTCTTATAAACTGAACCTGTCATAATACAAGGTGAAGGACGTACAAAAAACGAAATAATCGAAAGTTGAGCTAGGCACGGCATGCATATTATAATAGCCGTTTGCTGTTCATTAAGATTGGCGGGTAGATATGCGGAAAAAGTTGAGTTTCTAATCGTTTCGGTTAAACGGCATCGTTTCGGTTATTGTAAAACGTGTACACGTTTAGACATTTTGTAAACGTTGCAGCCTTAGATGGGAAGAACTTTATAATTATTCGATTATGGAATAGTGCCCATATGATGTTATTGTTTTGCTAACTAACAATTCTTTTTCATCAAATTCAGATAATACACTTTTGTTAAAGTGATCGATTAAATTTCATGATTGAATAATGTTAAAAAATTGATTTCTTAATAATTTGTACTATGATCTAGATAACAATCATTGAACACTTCAGATCTTAGATATATTTTTTTTAGAACATTTGTAAAATTCCTTTGCATACTTTATTTTCTGTTTTATGTGAATATAATTTTGATCTTGAGCCAATAAATTCCTGTTTTGGAATTCTATTTGATTCATCTTTGAACAGTCCGTGGATCTCCTGGTTACCTAGTGGAATGTTGGAAATGTCTGATAATCACTAGTATCATAGCATTTTACATTATATATTTAGATCCTTGTGACAATTTGTTCAATTGATAAGCACAATGAATCGGCCTCGGACGTTACCAGTGCCATTTTCAGCAATTGATGTTTTCGTCCCACAATAGGTAAAGAAATATTCTGCATCATTATCTTTTAAAAGGTCTTTAACGAATCTATTGTAAAATTACTTTACTTTATCAAACTGGAATGCTTTCCCTAACTAACAAATTATTTACATCATATTGTTTCTATATTTTTTTCTGCCCAGACATACTTTAAAGAAAAAAAGTTGAAATGTAATCGCAGCCAATTATTATTTATTTGTAAGTTTTCTAATTAACAATGTCTTATTGCCACTTAACATCAATATTAGTATAACAACAACAACAACAACAACAACGACAACAACCCCACTTTGGATTTATAATTTATTAAAGAAATGTACAAGTTGATTGTTTTGCTAACCATTCTTTAAATTGTTTGCACTTTTATTTATTTCCTGTCTTCTTTGATCTGATCCGACATTAAAGATTCAAGCGTATATGCAGCTGTGCTTTTCGGATCATAATCCGAACATCTTGGATACTGTTCATCTTTATTACTGATTCTGTTAACAATTTCATCGTCCATTTAAAGGAACACGAATCCTTCAGGTACAATAATCATATATTCAAATATTGATTCATCATCTGTATATTTAACAATAATATAGCTACACACTTGCTTAAATCAATTTAGTTGGAAACAAAATCAGCATTAGCCTGTGTACTAATACAATCTTATTTCTTTAGCATTAACTTCATACTTACAATTTGATGAATGAAAAGCTATTTTATGTTGAAACATTGGTTTTGTATCTATAGCCATTTTATTTTCCCCATCACGATGTAATCTAATAAATCTATAACAAAAAAAAATAATCTCCAAACAACGAAATAAAATTCCTTCCCTTATGATCTGACAAGTTGGTATGAAAACTGGAAATGTTCCCTTTAGCACAATTCAGCTTCTTCACCAATAAACTCGTACATGTTGGTAAAACGATTGTTTCAGTAAAGTCAAAGCAATCCTCAAAATTATAGAAATATCTGCTGGAAAATATTTGCTGATTATGTAAAGTTAGAAAAGTTTCAAAAAGGGCCATTTGGGTTATTGGACGCACAAAAGGTTGTGTTTTATAAAATGCGCCATTTTTTCGATGTTCTAGATGCCGCAAATGTTGCGTTCATCTTTTTTCTTATTGAAAACTAATGCTCAAAATGCAATTGCTCTTTATCTGGGGTGGGAACCCTTGTTTTTCTGGTATCGTCTGTATGTTTACTAATGACGCGCAAGTAAAACGGCTTTCCCTGTCGTCATGGGAAACGCCGAGAGGGGCTAAATTTATGTATTTTTGTTTGAAGTTTGCTAACGTTGCATTATTTCTACTTACTGGTGTTCCAATGTTTGAGTATATATAGCAGTTAGAGGTTAACCCGTGTCTGTACTTTTGATCCTTTTCGTACACCACAAACAATTGTAGACCATACAGTACCATCGGTATCGCCTACAAACAGAGTCGTTCCATTCCACAATCGGTTACTGGAAACGTCTCCCCGAGAATACCATCCAAGAACCAACCATAGAGAGCTCTCGGGAGCATACTACTACCCGCTGTAAGTCTGTATATGCCCGTTTTTAACCATAAATGTACTTGGAAATCCAGTTGTTAAATCCAATGCGTCCGATTGATATAGTCGTACCTAGTATATTTGCGTTCATGGTCTGCCCGACATTTCGGACCCTCGCTCGATCTACCCTTTTTCCCAATCTGGTGTAACTTTAAACTATTTTTACGACTATTCATCGGTAGAGCCACATCGTACCGTCTTGTCTTTATTATAACTTTGCATTTTTTCTTTGTCATTTTTTTTTACGTGGGAATGCAGCTTTAATATTAAGCCTTGTAGCTACATCGGAAATGCAAACGAATAGCGTTCGTATGATATAAATATTTGTCTTTGAATAAGTGGGCATCCCTATTTTCATCGGAGAGAATCTTCCTGGTAGGTAAACACTATTGGCCATATTGTCATTTCACCGCAAGGTACGTGAAATTTGTTTACGAATAGAACGATTTGATCCCGTGACATTGTCGGTCCAACTTCAGAAAGGCGCGGGCAATATTCCGTATAATAAATTCGAGGCGTAGACAATATTATTTATTTAATCTAATTATCCCGCGTTTTGTGATACCTGTTGACCATTAAATATGTAAAAGTGTGAAAGTTCGTAGCTTGTTCTATGGGACAAAATACGGATACGGGGGCACCTTTTGTGTTGATAAAAACTACGGCATATAGGACTTTAATTGCAAAAATCAAGATCGTATATTTTCATTTTTTTTGGGGTGGGTGGGGGGTGGGGGGTGGTGGGATATGTTCTGGACCGGACGAGAAACCGTACAGTTTGGTTTACAAAGGTTCGATTTAATAATGGACACGCTGTTGACTTGCTATATTATTGTAGTTGCCATGCATCATACTGATCATTATGTCGAAATCTCTTTTCACCATAAGTGTTTTAATTACTCTTGGAATATGGGTGCGGTGCATCTCTGAAAATGCATCTTTTCACTGTACTTTATTAGTAAAAGCACAAGCAACTGATGTCATTATTTCGTTTTCTAATTTACGAGGAAAATCCATAACAATAATTAAGATATCATAAAACAAGTGCTAAAACTTTAGTTTGAAAATAAATAAAATAAAATGAGTCAAATAAGCAGCAAGAGCACAGGATATAAACCAAACATTACTCAAAGTAGATAAACAAAAAGGTCATTGACACTGACCACTAAACTAAAAGAAGTTTACACTGAGGTCTTGGCCGGGTCCAATCAGGCTGATTGCATTCTTTTAAAATCAGATTATTAAGTCGTTGTAAACGTTGTTCCAGACCATGGGGGCCTCAAATTTAAAAGAAAGTGTACCGTACGTTGTGTTCTGTACTCTTTGTTTTGTGGCCAAATTTTGATGTCTGAAATTAAAGTTAAATCCCTTGAATGTGACCAGATTATTTGTGTTTTCTTGTGAAATACCTGGAATATTCTGGTTGCCATGTATCTTCATTTACTAATATGTAAAGTAGGGAGAGTTGCTATTCTTATTAGAGAATCATATGTACCATTAAAATCATAATCCAAAAAAGAGCACAGTACCGTCATTTTTCCATTTTTCGGTATTTGTTTGCTACAGAAGTGCCGAATAAACGGACAAGAATTAAAATATTATGTAATGTTGTATGGTGCCGTTAATTTAAAAAGGTCAATATTCAAAACAAGCTAAAATAATTAGGGTCGATATTTGATAAATTGAAAAGTATACATTTCTTTTTATTGTTCATTTATGGTCAACAACAGTTGGTTGGCTGTAGAATTACAAAAACTGTTAACCGGTGCTACAAACTACAATGTATGAAAAAAGTCAGTTGAATGCATGTATATGCTCATATTCTTGCATGAAGGCAAACTGCAAAATCTGCCGGACATCACAAAGCTTCTCTCCTAAAGAATAAAGCAAAGAAACCATAGTGTATAGCTCACTGGAAAAAAATCTTCGCTTACAAATACGATCTTGCATATTGACTAAAAAAAAAAAAAAATGAATTTCAGATATTTACTAAAATCGTTGTCATTGATGTCGAGAGTACCGACTGAAACAGATAGGTGTTCTGTCTCGAGTCTTACATCTACACTTAATTAACATTTTTGGACTTGTTTGTTGCTTAAAATTAAATAAAATAACCTGCTCTCCCTAAAGTTGGATCACATCTTGTGTTGACAATAATATCTACATAAACCCATTACAGATTTATCTCAGCTGATCTATACACTGTATCATGTTCCAAATATACAAGTTTGTGTTACAATGCAGTATGAAGACATTATCCAAGACTGGAGACATTTTGGGAGAGCACAAAATAAAGGCTTGAAAGTTGTCTACAATAATTTGATCTCCACTTATTGATCAGTTTTGCAAAACTGCTGTATGGATAGTGTAGCCATGATGCTCACTTTGCACATCTGCTCCCCATGATTAGGTGCCCAGTTCAACCGTGATTTAGGATATGCCCATGAAAGGTATGTACTATCGAATTTTTCTTACATTAAGACCACGAGGTAAACATAGATGCCTTAAGAGTATGATCTAGTTGTTGTGAGAATATTTTGTACAATCGATGTAAAATGCATGTCTAAATTATTCCATCCTATTTTGAAAAAGTTTAAGCTGGATGGCAGTACGTGATAAACATGTACTAGGATGATAACGGCCCAAATCTAACAAAAAGACAGTTACAGGAAAGCCGTGTATTTACACGCACACGAAGTTTGCTGCCAAGAATGTTTGAACATTGCAATTTTCTAAATCCATGAAGTGCTTGATAGATACACATGCAAAGTGGTACAGGTTTAGATTATTTTATTCTCGCTAATGGCTGACAGATTCCTATCTTTCCTAAAATCCTTTGCCTCGCCTTACAGTACAGATATACAGACTTGAAGTATGTACATCTTGGTAGCAGTCTGGTACATATAAATTGATCAGTCTAGCTGTGACTCATTCTGATGGGTCTTGATGACTGATGACATTTTGTGAAATGGAATAAAATTGTTTTCGCACAATAAGTCTAAATTTTGGTCACCAATTTCTTCAAAACCTATAGCCGTGTTGAGAGCTTGCTGTAATAATTTTTGTGTCTTCATATATTTTCATTTAGTAAAAATACTTTGTTTCCCTATGCAATCGTCAACATATATAACGAACCGTAATTACACACCCCCCCCAAAAAAAAAAGGCAAAAAAAAAAAAAAAAACAGAAGTACAGCTAAGTATATCTGTTTAAATGTCTCTAACACACACGTACACATTTTGTATATCTGGAGCTACATTGCATCGGGTTAAACACCTTGAAAATTACGTCACTAATCTGTTGATGAAACAGCAAAACTGTTTCTTTATATCAAATTCTAGGGGATGTGGCCTGGGGGTGAGGGGACTGGGTTTTAATTGGTATATTATTATACCTGTGCTTTTAAAGAAGCATGGGGACATTGTAATACAGTCCGTACTGTCGCACGTATGTAATGTTTCCGGACTCCTATACCGCTAAAGGTAGACAAAGGAAACTTGGGCCATTGATAATTCTATGGACGTAGTTTGTACCAACACTTTCGAAACTTTGATCATGCGACTGGGAGTGATACTAGGGAGATAGGGGCAATGTTACATAAATTTGAAATAACTCGAGTTATGCTTCGCATGTCTGAAAGTTGGCGTATATCATTACTGCACTAAGTGTCAACAGAAGTCAGACTGAGACCACCCAGTGATACAACGGGGTCCATCTTTACCTGTGGGAACTTTTGCCCCGCCTCATAGCATAAAAACTGTCGAGATTCCCACCCTTCTCGATTTGCATTTACCAATAGTTGACTCCAGTTGCAAATATAATCGCACCATTCAAATCTCGTTCACTTACGTACAGCTGTTAAGTTTCATGAAGAGTTGCTAGTGCACTCTTAAATGATTTGCTAGTGACCCATATTCAATTATCGGTATAAAACTGTCTGGCCATGACCCGTTAATTGTTCCTGGTATTACAACATTATGTTCCTTGTATCTTTTCTTTTTTTTACTAACTTTTTGATGAAATCCAGTACATTAAATACAAGCTCAAATACACCATGACTATACATGTTGGGTACAAACATGAACACTATATATATATATATATATATATATATATATATATATATATATATATATATATATATATATATATATATATATATATATATATATATATATATATATATATATAGCGCATTATTAATCTTAATATTAATAACTTATTATTATTATTATTATTATTATCTTGCATCTTCTAACAATATTCCATTTTAACGAATGACTGGGAGTTTGATGGATTTCACCTTTCCAGAACTGTCCGAATCAAATTTGTCATGATACGCAGAAGGCAAGAACCTGAACTCAATAAATATTGTATTTCCTGTTTAGCCTTTAACGCTGCTTTTCACCTAATTCAAGCAGCATTCTTCACTGGTTAGAAAATCTCCAGGAAAAAACAGAGGAATAATATTAATGATGTTTTTAGAAACTACGTAAGGATGCAATAATAACATCTTTGTTAACTTGTTATCAGCGATCCGTTTCGTTCCAAATCGACTCATGGCATATGTAGCAGGTCGAAACGGAGTTCTGAACAAGTGCTATACTACGGATGAAAGTCTTGCTGCCCGTAGAATGCTAAATGAATTGACCAATGCGAGAACTCCTTACACACGTTGGGTGTTCAATATAACGACTTCCATGGTGTCCACGTGCGCCGACTCGGAAAACAAATTGTAGTGAACGGTTTGAATTGGAGACATTGACATGCAACATGTGTGTCGCTGTCTACAGAGGTCGCGATGAGTATTTCCAACTGTCTTCTCAGGTAAATAGAACGAGGAATCTGATTGGATCATTTCGTTTCAGCTACATCCAGTCAGATAGTGGAGCGATACTATTTCGGCTATCTAGATGTCGAACATAGCGTCCTACACGTGTGATGCCACATTATTTAATAACATGGAGTCGAAGGACACATCGGGTAGTATATTTTGAGTATTACACCTCGAGAGCAATTTTTATTGTAAAATAAATGACAACAAAAGGAGAGGGGGTGGGAGGAATCGCATTGAAATTTATAAATCACCCCGATAGTTAAGTAGACAACATTTGCCGGTATAGCATAATATTTTTTTAAACTCTAGAAAACAGATTATAGTAAAGTAGCATGCGAATTATCTACAAATACCATGTTCTTTTCTGATAAATCACTTGCACAGAAAGAGGGCAACCTCTTCCAAGTTGAAATCCGATTCCCATATTTATTGTTTACAAAAGAGTCAACCCTTGCGACATCATACTCGAGGTTACCCGATGTGCATTGAAGAACAGGGGAATAGGGTTGCAAACAAAATCTAAACAGAAAGTCTCGCTCAGTTACGAAAAGACAGTTTTATTGCGACTCGTTCGTGCACTGTGCACGAGGAACTTTGAATGGATCCGTAGTGAAGCTATAGAAAACTACTTGTCAAGCCGACTACCCCGTGTCTGGGTCAGTCCATGTTTTGTTACATATGTACATTTTATGCACAATCCATACGTTGCAACAGATCTGTTTTAACGTGTAACAAACTATGAAACTAGTACCCACAAGAATAAAAGTACCATCAATTTATTAAACCTTATGAGGATCAGCATTTTTCTAGTACCATAGTTGCCACGTAATCTCAGCCGAAGTATCTAAATACAGAACTTGTAAATCAGTACTAGCAATTCAAGTACCTTTGTTGAGCTGATTCCAGAACTATATAGACGCATGTTGTGCATGAGCGATAAATATCAAGAGCGAGATCGTTGCCACCTGGGAGTTCATGAAGGAGAGTCTAAAATCCATTTCCTAGCTGTCGAATCGTCACTGAGGAATGAACCGCACGAGATTTGTAGAGAACCTTCGAGTCAAATAAGTGTCATGGTTTTAAACCATTACCAGAGTATCGAACATATTTTACAATCTAGAACCTACAGACTGAATTTATTTTTAGCAGTTGAGACAAATCCGGAACCCACTAGGCCGACTGCAAATTGTACTATGTTTATTTCTACAATTATCTTTTCAACTGAAATCCGATTTCCCTATATTATGTTTCCAACGAGCCGTCACTTGTAACGTCATACTCGAGATGTTACGCAATGTGAAATTATGAACAGGGGACTAGTTTTCCAAACCAAATGTACATATAAAATCTCGCCCATTTGCCGTCAACTATTTCATTGCGAATTGTTCCTGCATTTTTGTTCAGGTACAATTTTGAATTGCTGCGTATTGCATGTTCAGCATACAGCACATGCCGAGCCGACTACTGCGGGTCTCGGCCGGTCCATGCTATATTGTACATTTATGTTTGTGCAGAACCCATATGTAGCATAAATTCTTTTTTGACTTGTAGCAAAGCATGTAACTAAGACCCAAAAGAACAAACATACCATCAAATTATTAAACTAGATAAGGATCATCATTATTCTAGAGTCATAATTACAACGTAATCTTAGTCGAAGCATCTGGAGATGAAGACATATACAATTAGTATTTTAAATTCAAGCAGTGTCATTTAGCTTGTTCCACAACGATATAAAGGAAGGGAAGAAGTTCATTTTGCTTCAGGTGTCGGGTGCACCTTAAGGGACATTATTTTTGCTGTTTTGTCATTACCTACTCGGCAATATTTTATGGATGAGCGATAAATATCGACAGATGGCTAGTTGCACACCTGGGTTGATGAAGCAGAGTGTAAAATCAATTTCCTCGCCATAAAAGCATCACAAACGAATGCCTCGCACGAGTTTAGTACTGAACCTTGAACCTTTCAGCCAAAGGAGTGTAGTGGCTTAAATCCTAACCAAATTGTTGAGTATATGTAAAAATCTAGAAAATACAGAATTATTTTAATTTTTCAGCAATCGAGGCAATTTCGTTCTCTGCTGCATCCAGATGTATGGAGGGAGAAACATACCCTAACCCCTACGAATGCAACTCGTACTACCGTTGTACCTACAACCGGTTGATTCTCAGAGTGTGTTCCAACAATTATGTGTACAGCAAGTCGGTTGGATACTGCGTGTTGTCATACTCGCCATACGACGACTGCACAAGTAAGTACAGAAAAGTGGTCACTAATGTTTCTTGCACAAGGTACGCAAGAAAAACGCTCCGGCTGCAGTGTGAGAATTTACTGTGCCAACATGACTTGTCTTGTCAGGAGTTCTCAGATGCCTCATTACCCTTGTGAGAACGGTTTCACTTCAAAACTGACAATCCGTCCACCCAACATGTTGATCAATGCACAATTCTACAATCATATTGCGTACGAGATTTATGTTGGGTACATGGGATATTTCAAAGAGAAACTATAAATTATTGTTCGTATTTTAGCCAAATTTGCTCCCCTCTAGCTCGCAAAGTTAATTTAATAGGAATATTTATTTTTTGTACAGAAAAAAACAACTAAATCCACGACCAAAATAACGAAAGGTAAGTCTTTATCTAAGAAAAATTTTATTATGTAAAAGAGCGCATTTCTTTTCGTGGTGGTGGTGAGGAGTCTTGATATCAAAACGGTTTAGTTTGGTTTCAAGATGTCATGTTGATTTTTGGTAAGATAACGAGACAGCACAAAAGATGTATCAACATGTATATCCCTCTGATGATCATGCATTATATGACAGCGTTGTATGCGAAAGAAAATCTGCAATCCCCAAATATACAACAGCAGAGAGAGAGAGAGAGAGAGAGAGAGATGGGGGGGGGGGGGTTCAATGTGGAACATAAAGTACTGTAGAACAGAATCTGGGATAATTTCTCGAACACGTTGGGGAACTCGGTGCGGAATTTCCTGAATGTGATTCAATAACGTAGGAAAGTTTCCTCTATATTTTCATTCGCCTAAAGTAGACAATTTAATGGGTCATTTTTATGTCGGGTATATACGACCTCGTCCGGAATCAATTCCCCCGTACATGCTATTTTGGGCAGTTATAGTCTTTCCCTCCCACAGTTGAAAACTTTCGTGTATTTTTATTGGTCAAATTGTCACGTGGTGACTTGGTATGAGAAGGTACCTCTCCTTGGATTCATACAACTTTCATAAAATAAGACTGATAAATTACTCAAAATTTCACGATACAACATCTTCAAAGCTATTTATGAGAAGTGCTTGAAATTTACGGCTATGCCGCTTTTCGTGTATGAAATAATCATGCAATATTTTTTAACCTAATGCTTGATTGGAATTATGATAAGTAATTTGTTTTCATGTAAATTTCGTTTGGTATTTACTTTAAAGGTTTTGGGAATTACTGGCGTGCCAAGTAGTGACAATATCAAGGCAGTGTGGTTTGACGTCACGAATGAATTTTGTTTGTCTTGAAGGTATTCCGCGTTTGTCGGTACTTTCTTAACGTCCAAGTCGTATGGAAATAATGTCAATTTTTTTTAAATAGGGCAATAGGTGGGATATAATTGTGATATGGTTTTTTAATGACTTAATATTAAATGATGCTCGATAGGAAACTTTTCTGAACACGGCACAAGTACTTCGCCAGTTAACTGTTCCACTGATTCTGTGTCAATCAATACCGGAACAGTAGAGTCCTACACGATATGATGCCACCTTGTTTAATAACATATAGTCCCATGACAGATCGGGCAAGATATAATTAAGTATGACGAAGCAAGTTACGATTTTTAGTGTTAAAATATTATGGGAAGTACATTGCAATTTAAAATAAATTCCCACTTAAGTGAAAGTAAACGAAATTTGCAAGTATACCACAATATTTTGAATGCCGAAGAAAGTAAATGAATTATAGAAAAATATAAAAAAATGACATACGAATTGTGTTGTTATAACTTGCGTATTATGTAAAAAAAAAAAAAAAAATTCCGCGTAAATCATTTGAACAGAAGGAGTCGCAGTTTCTTCGAACATGCAGTTCTATTTCTTTGTTTACAAAGGAGTCGTAGTCGAGAGGTTATCCGAATTTTGTCTTATTTCTTGTTTACAAACGAGTTATAGTCAAGAGGTTATCCGATGTTTATTTAACAAAGGCTGTTAGCTCCCATTGCCTCGGCATGATAAAGCCAATATTTGTGTCAAAAGTGCAGCTGAAACCAACAAAGCAAAATTATCAACAGGGGACTACGGTTGCAAACAAAATGTGAACAGAAAATCACGCTCAGTTAGTAACAACGGTTACATTTTTATTCAGTATTGTTGTATACACTGTACACGTGCAACTTGATTTGCGGAGTAATGTAGGTTTAGCTTGCTGTATATGTCGAGCGGACTACCATGTGTTTCTAGCAGTCGGTGTTATGCTACATATTTAAACCTGTGCAGAACCGATATGTAGCAGTAGATATATTTTAACCTGTACCAACCCATGTCACTAATACGCAAAAGAAGAAAATGCCATCACATTATTAGGTAACACGAGGTAAAATTGTTAGATGGTTTGCTAGGGTTCCAATATTAAATTTTGATAGAAAAATTCTGACCATATTAATTGTCCTTGGTTTTACCACACTGTGTTCCTCTTGTTTTCATTTTTCTCAATTTATGATCAAACCCATTGCATTTGTTAGAAATTCGGATGCACCATGACTATCGTACTTGTGTTGGGCACTAATTTGTGCAAAACACGTGAAATAAATCCTCATTGGTTATCTTGCATTTTCTAAAAATATTTGCATTGGAATGAAATGACTCCAAAGTTTGGTGCAAGTGACCCTTACAGAACTGGCTGAATCACATTTGTTTGCTTTGTTTGCTTTGTCATTAGACGCAAAAACCAGAAGTTGAACTCGATATTTTATTTTTGCTTTAACTCGAATGCTGCTTTCCATTAAATGCAAGAAACATTTTTCACTGTTTAGGAAATCTCCAGGAAATATGAGAGGAAATATAATAATTTTCTTAGCAACTACAATAGGCTGATATATATATATGATCCGGAATTAATACTACTACTACTACTAACAATAATAATAATAATCACAGTAATGCGATCTTGATGGCCAGATCACGTCGAGTTGTTAGCATCGTAAAATCCGGATCATTACGAAACGCGAAATTTTGAGTCACGATTTTTGGGATTTCTGATGGTGACAACGAGACGTGATCTAGCAATCAAGATCGAATTACCATGATAATGATATTTGTGTTATATACCTATCAATTTTTCAGATAATTTAATAAAATTACTATATTTAACTGAAAAACAAAAGAAAATGCTTAATATTTCTACCTATTTAATATTAATTTCATCCCAAATCGTGAGCCGATTTACATATTCATCAGCTGATATGCGCTTGAATATCGGAGTTTATGAATAAAGCGCGTGAAACAACGGTCACTCATTTTCAATACGGTCAGTGTTAGTAACACCAATTTTTAGACACATGAGGGCAGCAGACTCGTATATGTGTTTTACAGTTATTGTGCAGTTGTGAAATTTTGCATCACCGATGATTTCAACAGCTGAAGGACTCTGAAAATTTCTCACCGAGGTCAATGCTAATATCAGTTGAACTGTTTCTGGCGGGACATAGTGAGAAGCGTTGATGGGGGCTTGGTATGGGAATGGCAGCATTATTTGGAGTTGTTTACACCGGGATTGGACACATTTTTGGAACTTGACAATGCAGATATGTTATAGAAAATGTTGTTCATTTCCTTTTTGCATGTCAAGTGAGGCCACGGCATAGTTGTTCACGCTTGTTCAGTTGTAACCGGAACACCTGGATGAAAAAGTAGTTCCAGACTCGTTTGAAAGGATGGTGATGCAGAATCAGAAAACGAGATTATCGTTTTCCTACTCCTAGGATATGACGGTACAATTCTGGCTCTTTCTTGAGTAACAAATTGCTAGGTGTATAAATAATACGGCATGTTCGCTAGCCAAGGATTGCCGATCCATTTCGTTCCACATCGATCACTGGCATATGTAGCTAGTCGAAACGGTGCTCTGAACAATTGCAAAATTGCGGATGAAAGTGTTGATACCTCTAGTACGCTAAATCAATAGACCAATGATAAAACTCGTTACACGAGTTGGGTGCCCAAAATAGCGACTTACATGATGTCCACATAACCGGACTCGGAAGAAAAACTTGCTTGTGAACAGTTTGAATTTGCGAACCTGACATACGACAGGTTTCCTCGTCTCCGGAGGTCGCGATGATTATTCCCAACTATCGTTCTAGGTAAAGATAACGAGCAATCTAATTTGATCAGTTTATTTCAGCTGCATCCAACGAGACGGCGGAGCGGTAGATGTTTTGTCGAGCATCGGCTGTCAATCGTCGATATAGAATGAAGTAGATCGATGATGCCTTCCTATAGAAGAATGCAATATAAACTGATTGGCGCCATATCTGTAGTGATACCTCATGCTGCTACTGAATTATTATATACCGTGTTACTACAGTCCTAAAGAGATGTGATGCCACATTGTTTAATAAGGACATGTCGGGTTAGATATGTTGAACATGACGGTATAACCGCGATTTTTATTCTAAAAACGACCCTAAAAAGCCGGGGGGGGGGGGGAGGAGACGGGAAAATCGGACTGAAATCCGGAAATGATCTCCTTAGTTTTAGGAGCATTAAAAAAAAATTTTGCAAGTATAGCACAATATTTTTGAATCCTCGGAAGGAAAACGGATTATGTAAAACAATACCATGCGAATCACGTAAAAATGCAAAGTTCTTTTCAGATAAATCATTTGCACAGAAAAATGGGTCGATCCCTTCGAAGTAGAAACCCGAATCCCTTATTTTTTGTTCGGAAAGGAGTCATCTCTTGCGACGTCCTACTCGAGATGCTACACGATGTGCATTTATCAAAGAGAAATTGGGTTGCAAACAAAATGTTGACAAAATCTCCCTCCGTTACGAAAAATAGATTCGTTATGAAATGTTCGTGCACTCTGTCCACGCGGCACTTGAAATAGATACGTAGTGAAACTTAGCAAACTACAAGTGTCCAGCCGACTACTGTGTCTGGGTCAGTTCATGTTTTCATACATATTTACAGTTGTGGAGAACCCATACGAAGGGTATTTGAAAATTTCTGAATATTCTGTTATAACTTTAAACCTGTCAACAAATTTAATGCTGATCGATAGACAACATAACGTTCTATAAAATTATCTGCACCTGCACGTGCAGCACATCAGACACCTGCAGATATATGCGTGTTACGTAACATAGATAAATGACAGTGACGTAAAAATGACGAGAAGGCGAATAATTCTGCTACTGTGACAAGAGCATACTGAAAATTCCGGGCGCTCTTAAGGTACTCTTCGGCTGACGTCAAGGTTAAGTTTGATTAAGTTTACGGATGTAATTCTCATTCATACCTACAATTCTGAGGTGGTTCATCGTTTGAATGTTCGTTGCAAATCCATGGAAGATGACCCATGTTCTGGAAGAAAATTGTCTGTAACTGGTGAGCGGGAAGTGGCGGCTTTGAATGAAGGAACTGATAAAGATGCTCTATACACGGTTTATTTATATTTACTTTATCACCGGCATTATTCAGCCGTTTTATTATATATATTGAAAAATTATTTCAAGCTTAGAAATATTTGTACCAGTTAGGTTTCGAACATTTTATATTCGGTACATGGAATATTTTAAAGAATAGCGACATATTGTTCTGCTTGTAGCTGAATTCCGTATTACGTGCTATTTTGTGAAGTTAATGCGTTGACCTTCCGACTCTGAGAATCGTATGGAAATGATGTAAAAAAGAGTTGTGATAAAGGAGGTAAAATTATTACATGGTATGTTAGAAACCCAATATTAAATTTTTTAAAAAGAGAAGAAAAAAAAGAAGAAAAAAAAGGTCTGGACTTGGAGCGTTAATTGTCCTTGGTATTACTTCACTATGTTCCGTGTACATTTCCTTCATTCTTCTAAATTTATTACGAAATCGATGACATTAGTTGTAAGTTCATATGCACCAAGACTTATGTTCACTTACCTGGACACGCCATACAAAAGTAACATAGAATAGATTTCATTTTTGACAAATATTTGCATTTGAACGACAGGACTTGACATTTCGGAGAAAGTGTTCTTTCCGGAATGGGCCAAATCACACATCTTTGCTTGTCCTCGTACTCAAAATCCAAGAGACTGAACTCTTAAACATTTTAATTTATATTTAGATTTTAATGGTGCTCTTTTTATTTAATGCAAGTAACGGTCTTCGCTGTTTGGGACATCTCTGGGAAAAACAATATAAATAATAACGATTTTCGTAGACTACGATAGGATTCAGTAATGGCTGATTGAT
Source organism: Margaritifera margaritifera (assembly GCA_029931535.1). Lineage (NCBI taxonomy): Eukaryota > Metazoa > Mollusca > Bivalvia > Unionida > Margaritiferidae > Margaritifera > Margaritifera margaritifera. The sequence continues at coordinate 4,571,368 of JAQPZY010001646.1, forward strand.
CCAGTTATTGTAACGAGACCTTCTACTGACTAAATATCACTCTGTACCGGGTTCTTCGGTCTTACACCAGACGTGATGCCATATAATTTAATAACGTAAGACTCCAATCACACATCGGTCAAAATATCTTGAATATCCAGCGGAAAAAGGTGATTTGTTTTCAAAATATAAATGAGAATCAGTTTGAAGTTTCGAAGAAATCGACCATAATTAAATGAATGTACAATGAATTTAGAAGTAAAACACAAGATGTTCGTGCCGTATAAAATGTAAACAAATGATGTAAAAGAAAGATACGAATTAGGTAAGGAACAAATGTTCCATTCACAACATTCACTTGCAGAAAAGAGCGGCGGTTTCTTAGAAATTGCAATCCGATTCCACTATTTCTTTTTAACAAACGAGTCGGCCCTTGTGAAGTCATACTCTAGATATTACTCGGTGTGTATATATCAACAGGGGACTTTACTTGAAAATAAAATGGCGCCATTAAAATCCCTCTTAGTTCCGAGCAAAATGTCTGATATAGCATCTTCGCTAACCGAGGATCGATGATGCATTTAGTTCCACACCGATCATTGGCATATGTAGTTGGTGGAAACTGTGTTCTAAACAAGTGCCACATCCCTGATGAAAGTGTTATCGCCCGTAGCACGTTTAATCAGTTGACCAATGAGAACTCGTTACACAAGTTGGGTGTTCAATATGCCGACTTCCATTATGCCGACATGCCCTGATTAAAAGGAAAAGCCCGCGTATGAACGGTTTGAATTGGAGAAACTTACACGCAACAGGTTTGCATGTCTCTAAAGGTCGCGATAATTATTCCCAACTGTCGTCCTAAGGAAATAGAACAAACAATCTGATTACACCAGCGTCTTGCTGCTGCATCCAGCGAGACAGCGGAGCGGCAGATACCGTTTCTGCTAGCTACACATATCAATAGCGAAGATGGCCATAACGCCGGACTCCGCAATGACTGTAGTTGTACGTTCTGCCAATTCTGTATCATTCTATAGAGGCTTTTTACGGTCCTCCATGAATGAGATGCCACAGTATGTAACTACATGGAGTCGAAGGACACATCGGGTAAGATATTGTAAGTATCGCGGCGCAAGGACTATTATTGACAAAAGGACCCGAGAAGGTAAAAATAAACCCGAAACAAACCTCAGTCGGTTCAAATTTGACAAAATCTCCCATTTACTATAGGAAAAGTAAACGGCATTTGCAAGTATAGCACAATATTTCTGAATAGTCCGAAGGAAAGCGGGTTATGAAACATCGGAGATTTAAAACTTGTAGAAACAGAAGCATTTCAAGCAGGTTTGTTAAGCTGATCCCAGATCTGTATATATGAATGGAAGAAGTTCTTTTCGCATCAGATGACGAGAACACTTTAAGAGGTATTATTTATTCGCTTTTATGTCCATATCGACTCGGCACCATTGTATGCATGATCGACAAATCTCGACCGGAAGCTCGTTGTCAATACCAGAGTTGATAAAGCCGTGTACAAAATCCATTTCCTCCGCGTCAACGCATCACGAAGAAATGACTCGCACGAGTTTCGTGGCGAATCTTTGTGACAAGGAAATGTAATAATTGAAACCGTAACGAAATGTTCTGTATAGTTTAGAATCTGAAAGCTACAAAATTGAATTGATTTTTCGGCATTGGAGGAGACTACAACTCCTGCACACACAACGCCGAGATGCAAGGAGGGAGAAACTCGTCCTAACCCCAAAGAATGCACATCGTACTATGTTTGTTCCTACAACTTGTTGATTCTCAAATTATGTCCCAAGAATTATGTGTACAGCAGGTCTGTTGGATACTGCGTGTTGCCATACTCGCCATACGACGACTGTACGAGTAAGTATAGAGAAGTTTCAAAACATGGTCACTGATTTTTCTTGCGCAAGGTAAATGATCCCGCTGTACTATGCCACAATATACTGTGCTAACATTATTTTTGTGTGTGTGTATTTGTTTTTGTTTTTTGGTTTTGCTTATATCTTTAAAATTCCTCTAGAAAGATGTACGGAGCTTAAAGTTGCACTTAAAATTCCACTATTCGTCCAGTTTCTATATGAATTAATGCACCGAATCCATATTGTGCCTTCGTATTGTGCACACATTTTATATTGGGTACATGGAATATTTTATAGATCAGCTATGTACTCTTCTGCTTGTAGCTAAATACACCCGTACTCGCACCGTCAAGAATCAAAATTAATTGGAATGTATTTATTTTACAGAAAAAACAACAAAGACGACCAAAACAACGAAACGTAAGTCTGTTAGGAACATTTTCATTCTATCCTTTTCTGAAAGAACCTTGAGGTAGAGACTGTCTAATTTGTTTTAAAGATGCTACGTTGCCTTTAGGATAAATGATGGAACGTGACAAATGATGTATCAACTTGTATTGTCCTTTGATGATTAGGAACAGGCGTTAAATGACATTAGTGCATGCCAAGTAAAGCCCCTACCCCAGTTATTTGCAATGACACAGACAGACAGTGAAGATAGAGAACATCAAGTAATTCAAATACAACAAAGGCTTGGCTAATTGTAACAGTTTAGGACAATGTATGCGAGATGTTCCTGAATGTAATTGTATTATGTAGGAAAATGAAAGCTTCCTCTACATTTGTATGCGTTTACAGTTCCCACAAGAGGTTACTTCTGTGTGAGAGATATACCACTTCGTGCTGAATTCCCGTATTACGTGCTATTTTGGGCAGTTAATGCGTTAACCTTCCGCCTCTGAAAGGTTTCCTTTCTTTTTATTGGTCACATTGTGTCACGTGGAGTCGAGATAAACGAACATATATGGCTTGAAATTCGTAAAACGTTCACAAATATTACTAATAAATGACTCTAAACTTTGAGATACAAATCTACAAAGCCAGTTATAAGAAGTGCTTAACATTTTCCGCTATGCTGCTTTTGTCCTACGAAATCATCCTGCAATGTTTGTGAACCAATGCTTGATTGGAATTGCGATGTATAGCAACTGGTTTTCAAGTAAAATTGGATATTTTTTCTGAGCCAAGTTTTATGAATTGCTGGCCTGGTCAGTAGCGAAGATATCATGGCAGTGTGTTTTAACGTCGCGAATGAAATTGGTCACGATTCTGTTCCGCGTGTCTCGGTCTTTGCTTCACATGAGAATCGTATGGAAATGACGTACAAGGGAGTTGTGATAGAGGAGGTAAAATTATTACATGGTACGTTAGAAACCCAATATTAAATTTTTTAAAAAAAAGAGAAAAAATAAAGAAGAAAAAAAAAGTCTAGACTTGGCGCATTAATTGTCCTTGGTATTACTTCACCATGTTCCATGTACATTTCCTTCATTCTTCTAAATTTATTACGAAATCGATGACATTAATTGTAAGTTCATATGCACCAAGACTTGTTGTACGCTTACCTGGACGCGCCATACAAAAGTAACATAGAATAGATTTCATTTTTCACAAATATTTGCATTTGAACGACAGGACTTGATATTTCGGAGAAAGTGTTCTTTCCGGAATGGGCCAAATCACACATCTTTGCTTGTCCTCGTACTCAAAATCCAAGAGACTGAACTCTTAAACATTTTAATTTATATTTAGATTTTAATGGTGCTCTTTTTATTTAATGCAAGTAACGGTCTTCGCTGTTTGGGACATCTCTGGGAAAAACAATATAAATAATAACGATTTTCGTAGACTACGATAGGATTCAGTAATGGCTGATTGATCCAGTTATTGTAACGAGACCTTCTACTGACTAAATATCATTCTGTACCGGGTTCTTCGGTCTTACACCAGACGTGATGCCATATAATTTAATAACGTAAGACTCCAATCACACATCGGTCAAAATATCTTGAATATCCAGCGGAAAAAGGTGATTTGTTTTCAAAATATAAATGAGAATCAGTTTGAAGTTTCGAAGAAATCGACCTTAATTAAATGAATGTACAATGAATTTAGAAGTAAAACACACTATGTTCGTGCCGTATAGAATGTAAACAAATGATGTAAAAGAAAGATACGAATTAGGTAAGGAACAAATGTTCCATTCACAACATTCACTTGCAGAAAAGAGCGGCGGTTTCTTAGAAATTGCAATCCGATTCCACTATTTCTTTTTAACAAACGAGTCGGCCCTTGTGAAGTCATACTCTAGATATTACTCGGTGTGTATATATCAACAGGGGACTTTACTTGAAAATAAAATGGCGCCATTAAAATCCCTCTTAGTTCCGAGCAAAATGTCTGATATAGCATCTTCGCTAACCGAGGATCGATGATGCATTTAGTTCTACACCGATCATTGGCATATGTAGTTAATGGAAACAGTGTTCTAAACAAGTGCCACATCCCTGATGAAAGTGTTATCGCCCGTAGCACGTTTAATCAGTTGACCAATGAGAACTCGTTACACAAGTTGGGTGTTCAATATGCCGACTTCCATTATGCCGACATGCCCTGATTAAAAGGAAAAGCCCGCGTATGAACGGTTTGAATTGGAGAAACTTACACGCAACAGGTTTGCATGTCTCTAAAGGTCGCGATAATTATTCCCAACTGTCGTCCTAAGGAAATAGAACGAACAATCTGATTACACCAGCGTCTTGCTGCTGCATCCAGCGAGACAGCGGAGCGGCAGATACCGTTTCTGCTAGCTACACATATCAATAGCGAAGATGGCCATAACGCCGGACTCCGCAATGACTGTAGTTGTACGTTCTGCCAATTCTGTATCATTCTATAGAGGCTTTTTACGGTCCTCCATGAATGAGATGCCACAGTATGTAACTACATGGAGTCGAAGGACACATCGGGTAAGATATTGTAAGTATCGCGGCGCAAGGACTATTATTGACAAAAGGACCCGAGAAGGTAAAAATAAACCCGAAACAAACCTCAATAGGTTCAAATTGGACAAAATCTCCCATTTACTTTAGGAAAAGTAAACGGCATTTGCAAGTATAGCACAATATTTCTGAATTATCCGAAGGAAAGCGGGTTACGAAACATCGGAGAATTAAGACTTGTGAAAACAGTAGAAACATTTCAAGCAGCTTTGTTGAGCTGATTCCAGATCTGTATATATGAAGGGAAGAAGTTCTTTTTGCATCAGATGACGAGAACACTTTAAGGGGTATTATTTATTCGCTTTTATGTCCATATCGACTCGGCACCATTGAATGCATGATCGGCAAATCTCGACCGGAAGCTCGTTGTCAATACCAGAGTTGATAAAGCCGTGTACAAAATCCATTTCCTCCGCGTCAACGCATCACGAAAAAATGACTCGCACGAGTTTCGTGGCGAATCTTTGTGACAAGGAAATGTAATAATTGAAACCGTAACGAAATGTTCTGTATAGTTTAGAATCTGAAAGCTACAAAATTGAATTGATTTTTCAGCATTGGAGTCTACAACTCCTGCACACACAACGCCGAGATGCAAGGAGGGAGAAACTCGTCCTAACCCCAAAGAATGCACATCGTACTATGTTTGTTCCTACAACTTGTTGATTCTCAAATTATGTCCCAAGAATTATGTGTACAGCAGGTCTGTTGGATACTGCGTGTTGCCATACTCGCCATACGACGACTGTACGAGTAAGTATAGAGAAGTTTCAAAACATGGTCACTGATTTTTCTTGCGCAAGGTAAATGATCCCGCTGTACTATGCCACAATATACTGTGCTAACATTATGTGTGTGTGTGTGTGTTTTTTGGTTTTCTTATATCTTTAAAATTCCTCTAGAAAGATGTACGGAGCTTAAAGTTGCACTTAAAATTCCACTATTCGTCCAGTTTCTATATGAATTAATGCACCGAATCCATATTGTGCCTTCGTATTGTGCACACATTTTATATTGGGTATATGGAATATTTTATAGATCAGCTATGTACTCTTCTGCTTGTAGCTAAATACACCCGTACTCGCACCGTCAAGAATCAAAATTAATTGGAATGTATTTATTTTACAGAAAAAACAACAAAGACGACCAAAACAACGAAACGTAAGTCTATTAGGAACATTTTCATTCTATCCTTTTCTGAAAGAACCTTGAGGTAGAGACTGTCTAATTTGTTTTAAAGATGCTACGTTGCCTTTAGGATAAATGATGGAACGTGACAAATGATGTATCAACTTGTATTGTTCTTTGATGATTAGCAACAGGCGTTAAATGACATTAGTGCATGCTAAGTAAATCCCCTACCCCAGTTATTTGCAATGACACAGACAGACAGTGAAGATAGAGAACATCAAGTAATTCAAATACAACAAAGGCTTGGCTAATTGTAACAGTTTAGGACAATGTATGCGAGATGTTCCTGAATGTAATTGTATTATGTAGGAAAATGAAAGCTTCCTCTACATTTGTATGCGTTTACAGTTCCCACAAGAGGTTACTTCTGTGTGAGAGATATACCACTTCGTGCTGAATTCCCGTATTACGTGCTATTTTGGGCAGTTAATGCGTTAACCTTCCGCCTCTGAAAGGTTTCCTTTCTTTTTATTGGTCACATTGTGTCACGTGGAGTCGAGATAAACGAACATATATGGCTTGAAATTCGTAAAACGTTCACAAATATTACTAATAAATGACTCTAAACTTTGAGATACAAATCTACAAAGCCAGTTATAAGAAGTGCTTAACATTTTCCGCTATGCTGCTTTTGTCCTAGGAAATCATCCTGCAATGTTTGTGAACCAATGCTTGATTGGAATTGCGATGTATAGCAACTGGTTTTCAAGTAAAATTGGATATTTTTTCTGAGCCAAGTTTTATGAATTGCTGGCCTGGTCAGTAGCGAAGATATCATGGCAGTGTGTTTTAACGTCGCGAATGAAATTGGTCACGATTCTGTTCCGCGTGTCTCGGTCTTTGCTTCACATTAGAATCGTATGGAAATGACGTACAAGGGAGTTGTGATAGAGGAGGTAAAATTATTACATGGTACGTTAGAAACCCAATATTAAATTTAAAAAAAAAAAGAGAAAAAAAAAAAGAAGAAAAAAAAAGTCTAGACTTGGCGCATTAATTGTCCTTGGTATTACTTCACCATGTTCCATGTACATTTCCTTCATTCTTCTAAATTTATTACGAAATCGATGACATTAGTTGTAAGTTCATATGCACCAAGACTTATGTTGTACGCTTACCTGGACACGCCATACAAAAGTAACATAGAATAGATTTCATTTTTCACAAATATTTGGATTTGAACGACAGGACTTGATATTTCGGAGAAAGTGTTCTTTCCGGAATGGGCCAAATCACACATCTTTGCTTGTCCTCGTACTCAAAATCCAAGAGACTGAACTCTTAAACATTTAAATTTATATTTAGATTTTAATGGTGCTCTTTTTATTTAATGCAAGTAACGGTCTTCGCTGTTTGGGACATCTCTGGGAAAAACAATATAAATAATAACGATTTTCGTAGACTACGATAGGATTCAGTAATGGCTGATTGATCCAGTTATTGTAACGAGACCTTCTACTGACTAAATATCATTCTGTACCGGGTTCTTCGGTCTTACACCAGACGTGATGCCATATAATTTAATAACGTAAGACTCCAATCACACATCGGTCAAAATATCTTGAATATCCAGCGGAAAAAGGTGATTTGTTTTCAAAATATAAATGAGAATCAGTTTGAAGTTTCGAAGAAATCGACCTTAATTAAATGAATGTACAATGAATTTAGAAGTAAAACACACTATGTTCGTGCCGTATAGAATGTAAACAAATGATGTAAAAGAAAGATACGAATTAGGTAAGGAACAAATGTTCCATTCACAACATTCACTTGCAGAAAAGAGCGGCGGTTTCTTAGAAATTGCAATCCGATTCCACTATTTCTTTTTAACAAACGAGTCGGCCCTTGTGAAGTCATACTCTAGATATTACTCGGTGTGTATATATCAACAGGGGACTTTACTTGAAAATAAAATGGCGCCATTAAAATCCCTCTTAGTTCCGAGCAAAATGTCTGATATAGCATCTTCGCTAACCGAGGATCGATGATGCATTTAGTTCTACACCGATCATTGGCATATGTAGTTAATGGAAACAGTGTTCTAAACAAGTGCCACATCCCTGATGAAAGTGTTATCGCCCGTAGCACGTTTAATCAGTTGACCAATGAGAACTCGTTACACAAGTTGGGTGTTCAATATGCCGACTTCCATTATGCCGACATGCCCTGATTAAAAGGAAAAGCCCGCGTATGAACGGTTTGAATTGGAGAAACTTACACGCAACAGGTTTGCATGTCTCTAAAGGTCGCGATAATTATTCCCAACTGTCGTCCTAAGGAAATAGAACGAACAATCTGATTACACCAGCGTCTTGCTGCTGCATCCAGCGAGACAGCGGAGCGGCAGATACCGTTTCTGCTAGCTACACATATCAATAGCGAAGATGGCCATAACGCCGGACTCCGCAATGACTGTAGTTGTACGTTCTGCCAATTCTGTATCATTCTATAGAGGCTTTTTACGGTCCTCCATGAATGAGATGCCACAGTATGTAACTACATGGAGTCGAAGGACACATCGGGTAAGATATTGTAAGTATCGCGGCGCAAGGACTATTATTGACAAAAGGACCCGAGAAGGTAAAAATAAACCCGAAACAAACCTCAATAGGTTCAAATTGGACAAAATCTCCCATTTAGTTTAGGAAAAGTAAACGGCATTTGCAAGTATAGCACAATATTTCTGAATTATCCGAAGGAAAGCGGGTTACGAAACATCGGAGAATTAAGACTTGTGAAAACAGTAGAAACATTTCAAGCAGCTTTGTTGAGCTGATTCCAGATCTGTATATATGAAGGGAAGAAGTTCTTTTTGCATCAGATGACGAGAACACTTTAAGGGGTATTATTTATTCGCTTTTATGTCCATATCGACTCGGCACCATTGAATGCATGATCGGCAAATCTCGACCGGAAGCTCGTTGTCAATACCAGAGTTGATAAAGCCGTGTACAAAATCCATTTCCTCCGCGTCAACGCATCACGAAAAAATGACTCGCACGAGTTTCGTGGCGAATCTTTGTGACAAGGAAATGTAATAATTGAAACCGTAACGAAATGTTCTGTATAGTTTAGAATCTGAAAGCTACAAAATTGAATTGATTTTTCAGCATTGGAGTCTACAACTCCTGCACACACAACGCCGAGATGCAAGGAGGGAGAAACTCGTCCTAACCCCAAAGAATGCACATCGTACTATGTTTGTTCCTACAACTTGTTGATTCTCAAATTATGTCCCAAGAATTATGTGTACAGCAGGTCTGTTGGATACTGCGTGTTGCCATACTCGCCATACGACGACTGTACGAGTAAGTATAGAGAAGTTTCAAAACATGGTCACTGATTTTTCTTGCGCAAGGTAAATGATCCCGCTGTACTATGCCACAATATACTGTGCTAACATTATGTGTGTGTGTGTGTGTGTGTGTGTTTTGGTTTCCTTATATCTTTAAAATTCCTCTAGAAAGATGTACGGAGCTTAAAGTTGCACTTAAAATTCCACTATTCGTCCAGTTTCTATATGAATTAATGCACCGAATCCATATTGTGCCTTCGTATTGTGCACACATTTTATATTGGGTATATGGAATATTTTATAGATCAGCTATGTACTCTTCTGCTTGTAGCTAAATACACCCGTACTCGCACCGTCAAGAATCAAAATTAATTGGAATGTATTTATTTTACAGAAAAAACAACAAAGACGACCAAAACAACGAAACGTAAGTCTATTAGGAACATTTTCATTCTATCCTTTTCTGAAAGAACCTTGAGGTAGAGACTGTCTAATTTGTTTTAAAGATGCTACGTTGCCTTTAGGATAAATGATGGAACGTGACAAATGATGTATCAACTTGTATTGTTCTTTGATGATTAGCAACAGGCGTTAAATGACATTAGTGCATGCTAAGTAAATCCCCTACCCCAGTTATTTGCAATGACACAGACAGACAGTGAAGATAGAGAACATCAAGTAATTCAAATACAACAAAGGCTTGGCTAATTGTAACAGTTTAGGACAATGTATGCGAGATGTTCCTGAATGTAATTGTATTATGTAGGAAAATGAAAGCTTCCTCTACATTTGTATGCGTTTACAGTTCCCACAAGAGGTTACTTCTGTGTGAGAGATATACCACTTCGTGCTGAATTCCCGTATTACGTGCTATTTTGGGCAGTTAATGCGTTAACCTTCCGCCTCTGAAAGGTTTCCTTTCTTTTTATTGGTCACATTGTGTCACGTGGAGTCGAGATAAACGAACATATATGGCTTGAAATTCGTAAAACGTTCACAAATATTACTAATAAATGACTCTAAACTTTGAGATACAAATCTACAAAGCCAGTTATAAGAAGTGCTTAACATTTTCCGCTATGCTGCTTTTGTCCTAGGAAATCATCCTGCAATGTTTGTGAACCAATGCTTGATTGGAATTGCGATGTATAGCAACTGGTTTTCAAGTAAAATTGGATATTTTTTCTGAGCCAAGTTTTATGAATTGCTGGCCTGGTCAGTAGCGAAGATATCATGGCAGTGTGTTTTAACGTCGCGAATGAAATTGGTCACGATTCTGTTCCGCGTGTCTCGGTCTTTGCTTCACATGAGAATCGTATGGAAATGACGTACAAGGGAGTTGTGATAGAGGAGGTAAAATTATTACATGGTACGTTAGAAACCCAATATTAAATTTTTTAAAAAAAAGAGAAAAAAAAAAAGAAGAAAAAAAAAGTCTAGACTTGGCGCATTAATTGTCCTTGGTATTACTTCACCATGTTCCATGTACATTTCCTTCATTCTTCTAAATTTATTACGAAATCGATGACATTAGTTGTAAGTTCATATGCACCAAGACTTATGTTGTACGCTTACCTGGACACGCCATACAAAAGTAACATAGAATAGATTTCATTTTTCACAAATATTTGCATTTGAACGACAGGACTTGATATTTCGGAGAAAGTGTTCTTTCCGGAATGGGCCAAATCACACATCTTTGCTTGTCCTCGTACTCAAAATCCAAGAGACTGAACTCTTAAACATTTAAATTTATATTTAGATTTTAATGGTGCTCTTTTTATTTAATGCAAGTAACGGTCTTCGCTGTTTGGGACATCTCTGGGAAAAACAATATAAATAATAACGATTTTCGTAGACTACGATAGGATTCAGTAATGGCTGATTGATCCAGTTATTGTAACGAGACCTTCTACTGACTAAATATCATTCTGTACCGGGTTCTTCGGTCTTACACCAGACGTGATGCCATATAATTTAATAACGTAAGACTCCAATCACACATCGGTCAAAATATCTTGAATATCCAGCGGAAAAAGGTGATTTGTTTTCAAAATATAAATGAGAATCAGTTTGAAGTTTCGAAGAAATCGACCTTAATTAAATGAATGTACAATGAATTTAGAAGTAAAACACACTATGTTCGTGCCGTATAGAATGTAAACAAATGATGTAAAAGAAAGATACGAATTAGGTAAGGAACAAATGTTCCATTCACAACATTCACTTGCAGAAAAGAGCGGCGGTTTCTTAGAAATTGCAATCCGATTCCACTATTTCTTTTTAACAAACGAGTCGGCCCTTGTGAAGTCATACTCTAGATATTACTCGGTGTGTATATATCAACAGGGGACTTTACTTGAAAATAAAATGGCGCCATTAAAATCCCTCTTAGTTCCGAGCAAAATGTCTGATATAGCATCTTCGCTAACCGAGGATCGATGATGCATTTAGTTCTACACCGATCATTGGCATATGTAGTTAATGGAAACAGTGTTCTAAACAAGTGCCACATCCCTGATGAAAGTGTTATCGCCCGTAGCACGTTTAATCAGTTGACCAATGAGAACTCGTTACACAAGTTGGGTGTTCAATATGCCGACTTCCATTATGCCGACATGCCCTGATTAAAAGGAAAAGCCCGCGTATGAACGGTTTGAATTGGAGAAACTTACACGCAACAGGTTTGCATGTCTCTAAAGGTCGCGATAATTATTCCCAACTGTCGTCCTAAGGAAATAGAACGAACAATCTGATTACACCAGCGTCTTGCTGCTGCATCCAGCGAGACAGCGGAGCGGCAGATACCGTTTCTGCTAGCTACACATATCAATAGCGAAGATGGCCATAACGCCGGACTCCGCAATGACTGTAGTTGTATGTTCTGCCAATTCTGTATCATTCTATAGAGGCTTTTTACGGTCCTCCATGAATGAGATGCCACAGTATGTAACTACATGGAGTCGAAGGACACATCGGGTAAGATATTGTAAGTATCGCGGCGCAAGGACTATTATTGACAAAAGGACCCGAGAAGGTAAAAATAAACCCGAAACAAACCTCAATAGGTTCAAATTGGACAAAATCTCCCATTTACTTTAGGAAAAGTAAACGGCATTTGCAAGTATAGCACAATATTTCTGAATTATCCGAAGGAAAGCGGGTTACGAAACATCGGAGAATTAAGACTTGTGAAAACAGTAGAAACATTTCAAGCAGCTTTGTTGAGCTGATTCCAGATCTGTATATATGAAGGGAAGAAGTTCTTTTTGCATCAGATGACGAGAACACTTTAAGGGGTATTATTTATTCGCTTTTATGTCCATATCGACTCGGCACCATTGTATGCATGATCGACAAATCTCCACCGGAAGCTCGTTGTCAATACCAGAGTTGATAAAGCCGTGTACAAAATCCATTTCCTCCGCGTCAACGCATCACGAAAAAATGACTCGCACGAGTTTCGTGGCGAATCTTTGTGACAAGGAAATGTAATAATTGAAACCGTAACGAAATGTTCTGTATAGTTTAGAATCTGAAAGCTACAAAATTGAATTGATTTTTCAGCATTGGAGTCTACAACTCCTGCACACACAACGCCGAGATGCAAGGAGGGAGAAACTCGTCCTAACCCCAAAGAATGCACATCGTACTATGTTTGTTCCTACAACTTGTTGATTCTCAAATTATGTCCCAAGAATTATGTGTACAGCAGGTCTGTTGGATACTGCGTGTTGCCATACTCGCCATACGACGACTGTACGAGTAAGTATAGAGAAGTTTCAAAACATGGTCACTGATTTTTCTTGCGCAAGGTAAATGATCCCGCTGTACTATGCCACAATATACTGTGCTAACATTATGTGTGTGTGTGTGTGTGTGTGTGTGTTTTTTGGTTTTCTTATATCTTTAAAATTCCTCTAGAAAGATGTACGGAGCTTAAAGTTGCACTTAAAATTCCACTATTCGTCCAGTTTCTATATGAATTAATGCACCGAATCCATATTGTGCCTTCGTATTGTGCACACATTTTATATTGGGTATATGGAATATTTTATAGATCAGCTATGTACTCTTCTGCTTGTAGCTAAATACACCCGTACTCGCACCGTCAAGAATCAAAATTAATTGGAATGTATTTATTTTACAGAAAAAACAACAAAGACGACCAAAACAACGAAACGTAAGTCTGTTAGGAACATTTTCATTCTATCCTTTTCTGAAAGAACCTTGAGGTAGAGACTGTCTAATTTGTTTTAAAGATGCTACATTGCCTTTAGGATAAATGATGGAACGTGACAAATGATGTATCAACTTGTATTGTCCTTTGATGATTAGGAACAGGCGTTAAATGACATTAGTGCATGCTAAGTAAATCCCCTACCCCAGTTATTTGCAATGACACAGACAGACAGTGAAGATAGAGAACATCAAGTAATTCAAATACAACAAAGGCTTGGCTAATTGTAACAGTTTAGGACAATGTATGCGAGATGTTCCTGAATGTAATTGTATTATGTAGGAAAATGAAAGCTTCCTCTACATTTGTATGCGTTTACAGTTCCCACAAGAGGTTACTTCTGTGTGAGAGATATACCACTTCGTGCTGAATTCCCGTATTACGTGCTATTTTGGGCAGTTAATGCGTTAACCTTCCGCCTCTGAAAGGTTTCCTTTCTTTTTATTGGTCACATTGTGTCACGTGGAGTCGAGATAAACGAACATATATGGCTTGAAATTCGTAAAACGTTCACAAATATTACTAATAAATGACTCTAAACTTTGAGATACAAATCTACAAAGCCAGTTATAAGAAGTGCTTAACATTTTCCGCTATGCTGCTTTTGTCCTAGGAAATCATCCTGCAATGTTTGTGAACCAATGCTTGATTGGAATTGCGATGTATAGCAACTGGTTTTCAAGTAAAATTGGATATTTTTTCTGAGCCAAGTTTTATGAATTGCTGGCCTGGTCAGTAGCGAAGATATCATGGCAGTGTGTTTTAACGTCGCGAATGAAATTGGTCACGATTCTGTTCCGCGTGTCTCGGTCTTTGCTTCACATGAGAATCGTATGGAAATGACGTAAAAAGGAGTTGTGATAGAGGAGGTAAAATTATTACATGGTACGTTAGAAACCCAATATTAAATTTTTAAAAAAAAGAGAAAAAATAAAGAAGAAAAAAAAAGTCTAGACTTGGCGCGTTAATTGTCTTTGGTATTACTTCACCATGTTCCATGTACATTTCCTTCATTCTTCTAAATTTATTACGAAATCGATGACATTAGTTGTAAGTTCATATGCACCAAGACTTATGTTGTACGCTTACCTGGACACGCCATACAAAAGTAACATAGAATAGATTTCATTTTTGACAAATATTTGCATTTGAACGACAGGACTTGATATTTCGGAGAAAGTGTTCTTTCTGGAATGGGCCAAATCACACATCTTTGCTTGTCCTCTTACTCAAAATCCAAGAGACTGAACTCTTAAACATTTAAATTTATATTTAGATTTTAATGGTGCTCTTTTTATTTAATGCAAGTAACGGTCTTCGCTGTTTGGGACATCTCTGGGAAAAACAATATAAATAATAACGATTTTCGTAGACTACGATAGGATTCAGTAATGGCTGATTGATCCAGTTATTGTAACGAGACCTTCTACTGACTAAATATCATTCTGTACCGGGTTCTTCGGTCTTACACCAGACGTGAGGCCATATAATTTAATAACATAAGACTCCAATCACACATCGGTCAAAATATCTTGAATATCCAGCGGAAAAAGGTGATTTGTTTTCAAAATATAAATGAGAATCAGTTTGAAGTTTCGAAGAAATCGACCTTAATTAAATGAATGTACAATGAATTTAGAAGTAAAACACAATATGTTCGTGCCGTATAGAATGTAAACAAATGATGTAAAAGAAAGATACGAATTAGGTAAGGAACAAATGTTCCATTCACAACATTCACTTGCAGAAAAGAGCGGCGGTTTCTTAGAAATTGCAATCCGATTCCACTATTTCTTTTTAACAAACGAGTCGGCCCTTGTGAAGTCATACTCTAGATATTACTCGGTGTGTATATATCAACAGGGGACTTTACTTGAAAATAAAATGGCGCCATTAAAATCCCTCTTAGTTCCGAGCAAAATGTCTGATATAGCATCTTCGCTAACCGAGGATCGATGATGCATTTAGTTCTACACCGATCATTGGCATATGTAGTTAGTGGAAACTGTGTTCTAAACAAGTGCCACATCCCTGATGAAAGTGTTGTCGCCCGTAGCACGTTTAATCAGTTGACCAATGAGAACTCGTTACACAAGTTGGGTGTTCAATATGCCGACTTCCATTATGCCGACATGCCCTGATTAAAAGGAAAAGCCCGCGTATGAACGGTTTGAATTGGAGAAACTTACACGCAACAGGTTTGCATGTCTCTAAAGGTCGCGATAATTATTCCCAACTGTCGTCCTAAGGAAATAGAACGAACAATCTGATTACACCAGCGTCTTGCTGCTGCATCCAGCGAGACAGCGGAGCGGCAGATACCGTTTCTGCTAGCTACACATATCAATAGCGAAGATGGCCATAACGCCGGACTCCGCAATGACTGTAGTTGTATGTTCTGCCAATTCTGTATCATTCTATAGAGGCTTTTTACGGTCCTCCATGAATGAGATGCCACAGTATGTAACTACATGGAGTCGAAGGACACATCGGGTAAGATATTGTAAGTATCGCGGCGCAAAGACTATTATTGACAAAAGGACCCGAGAAGGTAAAAATAAACCCGAAACAAACCTCAATCGGTTCAAATTTGACAAAATCTCCCATTTACTTTAGGAAAAGTAAACGGCATTTGCAAGTATAGCACAATATTTCTGAATTATCCGAAGGAAAGCGGGTTATGAAACATCGGAGAATTAAGACTTGTGAAAACAGTAGAAACATTTCAAGCAGCTTTGTTGAGCTGATTCCAGATCTGTATATATGAAGGGAAGAAGTTCTTTTTGCATCAGATGACGAGAACACTTTAAGGGGTATTATTTATTCGCTTTTATGTCCATATCGACTCGGCACCATTGTATGCATGATCGACAAATCTCCACCGGAAGCTCGTTGTCAATACCAGAGTTGATAAAGCCGTGTACAAAATCCATTTCCTCCGCGTCAACGCATCACGAAAAAATGACTCGCACGAGTTTCGTGGCGAATCTTTGTGACAAGGAAATGTAATAATTGAAACCGTAACGAAATGTTCTGTATAGTTTAGAATCTGAAAGCTACAAAATTGAATTGATTTTTCAGCATTGGAGTCTACAACTCCTGCACACACAACGCCGAGATGCAAGGAGGGAGAAACTCGTCCTAACCCCAAAGAATGCACATCGTACTATGTTTGTTCCTACAACTTGTTGATTCTCAAATTATGTCCCAAGAATTATGTGTACAGCAGGTCTGTTGGATACTGCGTGTTGCCATACTCGCCATACGACGACTGTACGAGTAAGTATAGAGAAGTTTCAAAACATGGTCACTGATTTTTCTTGCGCAAGGTAAATGATCCCGCTGTACTATGCCACAATATACTGTGCTAACATTATGTGTGTGTGTGTGTGTGTGTGTGTTTTTGTTTTTTGTTTTGCTTATATCTTTAAAATTCCTCTAGAAAGATGTACGGAGCTTAAAGTTGCACTTAAAATTCCACTATTCGTCCAGTTTCTATATGAATTAATGCACCGAATCCATATTGTGCCTTCGTATTGTGCACACATTTTATATTGGGTATATGGAATATTTTATAGATCAGCTATGTACTCTTCTGCTTGTAGCTAAATACACCCGTACTCGCACCGTCAAGAATCAAAATTAATTGGAATGTATTTATTTTACAGAAAAAACAACAAAGACGACCAAAACAACGAAACGTAAGTCTATTAGGAACATTTTCATTCTATCCTTTTCTGAAAGAACCTTGAGGTAGAGACTGTCTAATTTGTTTTAAAGATGCTACGTTGCCTTTAGGATAAATGATGGAACGTGACAAATGATGTATCAACTTGTATTGTTCTTTGATGATTAGGAACAGGCGTTAAATGACATTAGTGCATGCTAAGTAAATCCCCTACCCCAGTTATTTGCAATGACACAGACAGACAGTGAAGATAGAGAACATCAAGTAATTCAAATACAACAAAGGCTTGGCTAATTGTAACAGTTTAGGACAATGTATGCGAGATGTTCCTGAATGTAATTGTATTATGTAGGAAAATGAAAGCTTCCTCTACATTTGTATGCGTTTACAGTTCCCACAAGAGGTTACTTCTGTGTGAGAGATATACCACTTCGTGCTGAATTCCCGTATTACGTGCTATTTTGGGCAGTTAATGCGTTAACCTTCCGCCTCTGAAAGGTTTCCTTTCTTTTTATTGGTCACATTGTGTCACGTGGAGTCGAGATAAACGAACATATATGGCTTGAAATTCGTAAAACGTTCACAAATATTACTAATAAATGACTCTAAACTTTGAGATACAAATCTACAAAGCCAGTTATAAGAAGTGCTTAACATTTTCCGCTATGCTGCTTTTGTCCTAGGAAATCATCCTGCAATGTTTGTGAACCAATGCTTGATTGGAATTGCGATGTATAGCAACTGGTTTTCAAGTAAAATTGGATATTTTTTCTGAGCCAAGTTTTATGAATTGCTGGCCTGGTCAGTAGCGAAGATATCATGGCAGTGTGTTTTAACGTCGCGAATGAAATTGGTCACGATTCTGTTCCGCGTGTCTCGGTCTTTGCTTCACATGAGAATCGTATGGAAATGACGTACAAGGGAGTTGTGATAGAGGAGGTAAAATTATTACATGGTACGTTAGAAACCCAATATTAAATTTAAAAAAAAAAGAGAAAAAAAAAAGAAGAAAAAAAAAGTCTAGACTTGGCGCATTAATTGTCCTTGGTATTACTTCACCATGTTCCATGTACATTTCCTTCATTCTTCTAAATTTATTACGAAATCGATGACATTAGTTGTAAGTTCATATACACCAAGACTTATGTTGTACGCTTACCTGGACACGCCATACAAAAGTAACATAGAATAGATTTCATTTTTCACAAATATTTGCATTTGAACGACAGGACTTGATATTTCGGAGAAAGTGTTCTTTCCGGAATGGGCCAAATCACACATCTTTGCTTGTCCTCGTACTCAAAATCCAAGAGACTGAACTCTTAAACATTTTAATTTATATTTAGATTTTAATGGTGCTCTTTTTATTTAATGCAAGTAACGGTCTTCGCTGTTTGGGACATCTCTGGGAAAAACAATATAAATAATAACGATTTTCGTAGACTACGATAGGATTCAGTAATGGCTGATTGATCCAGTTATTGTAACGAGACCTTCTACTGACTAAATATCATTCTGTACCGGGTTCTTCGGTCTTACACCAGACGTGATGCCATATAATTTAATAACGTAAGACTCCAATCACACATCGGTCAAAATATCTTGAATATCCAGCGGAAAAAGGTGATTTGTTTTCAAAATATAAATGAGAATCAGTTTGAAGTTTCGAAGAAATCGACCTTAATTAAATGAATGTACAATGAATTTAGAAGTAAAACACAATATGTTCGTGCCGTATAGAATGTAAACAAATGATGTAAAAGAAAGATACGAATTAGGTAAGGAACAAATGTTCCATTCACAACATTCACTTGCAGAAAAGAGCGGCGGTTTCTTAGAAATTGCAATCCGATTCCACTATTTCTTTTTAACAAACGAGTCGGCCCTTGTGAAGTCATACTCTAGATATTACTCGGTGTGTATATATCAACAGGGGACTTTACTTGAAAATAAAATGGCGCCATTAAAATCCCTCTTAGTTCCGAGCAAAATGTCTGATATAGCATCTTCGCTAACCGAGGATCGATGATGCATTTAGTTCTACACCGATCATTGGCATATGTAGTTAGTGGAAACTGTGTTCTAAACAAGTGCCACATCCCTGATGAAAGTGTTGTCGCCCGTAGCACGTTTAATCAGTTGACCAATGAGAACTCGTTACACAAGTTGGGTGTTCAATATGCCGACTTCCATTATGCCGACATGCCCTGATTAAAAGGAAAAGCCCGCGTATGAACGGTTTGAATTGGAGACACTTACACGCAACAGGTTTGCATGTCTCTAAAGGTCGCGATAATTATTCCCAACTGTCGTCCTAAGGAAATGGAACGAACAATCTGATTACACCAGCGTCTTGCTGCTGCATCCAGCGAGACAGCGGAGCGGCAGATACCATTTCTGCTAGCTACACATATCAATAGCGAAGATGACCATAACGCCGGACTCCGCAATGACTGTAGTTGTACGTTCTGCCAATTCTGTATCATTCTATAGAGGCTTTTTACGGTCCTCCATGGATGAGATGCCACAGTATGTAACTACATGGAGTCGAAGGATACATCGGGTAAGATATTGTAAGTATCGCGGCGCAAAGACTATTATTGACAAAAGGACCCGAGAAGGTAAAAATAAACCCGAAACAAACCTCAATCGGTTCAAATTTGACAAAATCTCCCATTTAGTTTAGGAAAAGTAAACGGCATTTGCAAGTATAGCACAATATTTCTGAATTATCCGAAGGAAAGCGGGTTATGAAACATCGGAGAATTAAGACTTGTGAAAACAGTAGAAACATTTCAAGCAGCTTTGTTGAGCTGATTCCAGATCTGTATATATGAAGGGAAGAAGTTCTTTTTGCATCAGATGACGAGAACACTTTAAGGGGTATTATTTATTCGCTTTTATGTCCATATCGACTCGGCACCATTGTATGCATGATCGACAAATCTCCACCGGAAGCTCGTTGTCAATACCAGAGTTGATAAAGCCGTGTACAAAATCCATTTCCTCCGCGTCAACGCATCACGAAAAAATGACTCGCACGAGTTTCGTGGCGAATCTTTGTGACAAGGAAATGTAATAATTGAAACCGTAACGAAATGTTCTGTATAGTTTAGAATCTGAAAGCTACAAAATTGAATTGATTTTTCAGCATTGGAGTCTACAACTCCTGCACACACAACGCCGAGATGCAAGGAGGGAGAAACTCGTCCTAACCCCAAAGAATGCACATCGTACTATGTTTGTTCCTACAACTTGTTGATTCTCAAATTATGTCCCAAGAATTATGTGTACAGCAGGTCTGTTGGATACTGCGTGTTGCCATACTCGCCATACGACGACTGTACGAGTAAGTATAGAGAAGTTTCAAAACATGGTCACTGATTTTTCTTGCGCAAGGTAAATGATCCCGCTGTACTATGCCACAATATACTGTGCTAACATTATTTTTGTGTGTGTGTGTGTGTGTGTGTTTTTGTTTTTTGGTTTGCTTATATCTTTAAAATTCCTCTAGAAAGATGTACGGAGCTTAAAGTTGCACTTAAAATTCCACTATTCGTCCAGTTTCTATATGAATTAATGCACCGAATCCATATTGTGCCTTCGTATTGTGCACACATTTTATATTGGGTATATGGAATATTTTATAGATCAGCTATGTACTCTTCTGCTTGTAGCTAAATACACCCGTACTCGCACCGTCAAGAATCAAAATTAATTGGAATGTATTTATTTTACAGAAAAAACAACAAAGACGACCAAAACAACGAAACGTAAGTCTATTAGGAACATTTTCATTCTATCCTTTTCTGAAAGAACCTTGAGGTAGAGACTGTCTAATTTGTTTTAAAGATGCTACGTTGCCTTTAGGATAAATGATGGAACGTGACAAATGATGTATCAACTTGTATTGTTCTTTGATGATTAGGAACAGGCGTTAAATGACATTAGTGCATGCTAAGTAAATCCCCTACCCCAGTTATTTGCAATGACACAGACAGACAGTGAAGATAGAGAACATCAAGTAATTCAAATACAACAAAGGCTTGGCTAATTGTAACAGTTTAGGACAATGTATGCGAGATGTTCCTGAATGTAATTGTATTATGTAGGAAAATGAAAGCTTCCTCTACATTTGTATGCGTTTACAGTTCCCACAAGAGGTTACTTCTGTGTGAGAGATATACCACTTCGTGCTGAATTCCCGTATTACGTGCTATTTTGGGCAGTTAATGCGTTAACCTTCCGCCTCTGAAAGGTTTCCTTTCTTTTTATTGGTCACATTGTGTCACGTGGAGTCGAGATAAACGAACATATATGGCTTGAAATTCGTAAAACGTTCACAAATATTACTAATAAATGACTCTAAACTTTGAGATACAAATCTACAAAGCCAGTTATAAGAAGTGCTTAACATTTTCCGCTATGCTGCTTTTGTCCTAGGAAATCATCCTGCAATGTTTGTGAACCAATGCTTGATTGGAATTGCGATGTATAGCAACTGGTTTTCAAGTAAAATTGGATATTTTTTCTGAGCCAAGTTTTATGAATTGCTGGCCTGGTCAGTAGCGAAGATATCATGGCAGTGTGTTTTAACGTCGCGAATCAAATTGATCACGATTCTGTTCCGCGTGTCTCGGTCTTTGCTTCACATGAGAATCGTATGGAAATGACGTACAAGGGAGTAGTGATAGAGGAGGTAAAATTATTACATGGTACGTTAGAAACCCAATATTAAATTTTTTTAAAAAAAAGAGAAAAAAAAAGAAGAAATAAAAAAGTCTAGACTTGGCGCATTAATTGTCCTTGGTATTACTTCACCATGTTCCATGTACATTTCCTTCATTCTTCTAAATTTATTACGAAATCGATGACATTAGTTGTAAGTTCATATGCACCAAGACTTATGTTGTACGCTTACCTGGACACGCCATACAAAAGTAACATAGAATAGATTTCATTTTTCACAAATATTTGCATTTGAACGACAGGACTTGATATTTCGGAGAAAGTGTTCTTTCCGGAATGGGCCAAATCACACATCTTTGCTTGTCCTCGTACTCAAAATCCAAGAGACTGAACTCTTAAACATTTAAATTTATATTTAGATTTTAATGGTGCTCTTTTTATTTAATGCAAGTAACGGTCTTCGCTGTTTGGGACATCTCTGGGAAAAACAATATAAATAATAACGATTTTCGTAGACTACGATAGGATTCAGTAATGGCTGATTGATCCAGTTATTGTAACGAGACCTTCTACTGACTAAATATCATTCTGTACCGGGTTCTTCGGTCTTACACCAGACGTGATGCCATATAATTTAATAACGTAAGACTCCAATCACACATCGGTCAAAATATCTTGAATATCCAGCGGAAAAAGGTGATTTGTTTTCAAAATATAAATGAGAATCAGTTTGAAGTTTCGAAGAAATCGACCTTAATTAAATGAATGTACAATGAATTTAGAAGTAAAACACAATATGTTCGTGCCGTATAGAATGTAAACAAATGATGTAAAAGAAAGATACGAATTAGGTAAGGAACAAATGTTCCATTCACAACATTCACTTGCAGAAAAGAGCGGCGGTTTCTTAGAAATTGCAATCCGATTCCACTATTTCTTTTTAACAAACGAGTCGGCCCTTGTGAAGTCATACTCTAGATATTACTCGGTGTGTATATATCAACAGGGGACTTTACTTGAAAATAAAATGGCGCCATTAAAATCCCTCTTAGTTCCGAGCAAAATGTCTGATATAGCATCTTCGCTAACCGAGGATCGATGATGCGTTTAGTTCTACACCGATCATTGGCATATGTAGCTAGTGGAAACTGTGTTCTAAACAAGTGCCACATCCCTGATGAAAGTGTTGCCGCCCGTAGCACGTTTAATCAGTTGACCAACGAGAACTCGTTACACAAGTTGGGTGTTCAATATGCCGACTTCCATTATGCCGACATGCCCTGATTAAAAGGAAAAGCCCGCGTATGAACGGTTTGAATTGGAGAAACTTACACGCAACAGGTTTGCATGTCTCTAAAGGTCGCGATAATTATTCCCAACTGTCGTCCTAAGGAAATAGAACGAACAATCTGATTACACCAGCGTCTTGCTGCTGCATCCAGCGAGACAGCGGAGCGGCAGATACCGTTTCTGCTACCTACACATATCAATAGCGAAGATGGCCATAACGCCGGACTCCGCAATGACTGTAGTTGTACGTTCTGCCAATTCTGTATCATTCTATAGAGGCTTTTTACGGTCCTCCATGGATGAGATGCCACAGTATGTAACTACAAGGAGTCGAAGGACACATCGGGTAAGATATTGTAAGTATCGCGGCGCAAAGACTATTATTGACAAAAGGACCCGAGAAGGTAAAAATAAACCCGAAACAAACCTCAATAGGTTCAAATTTGACAAAATCTCCCATTTAGTTTAGGAAAAGTAAACGGCATTTGCAAGTATAGCACAATATTTCTGAATTATCCTAAGGAAAGCGGGTTACGAAACATCGGAGAATTAAGACTTGTGAAAGCAGTAGAAACATTTCAAGCAGCTTTGTTGAGCTGATTCCAGATCTGTATATATGAAGGGAAGAAGTTCTTTTTGCATCAGATGACGAGAACATTTTAAGGGGTATTATTTATTCGCTTTTATGTCCATATCGACTCGGCACCATTGTATGCATGATCGACAAATCTCCACCGGAAGCTCGTTGTCAATACCAGAGTTGATAAAGCCGTGTACAAAATCCATTTCCTCCGCGTCAACGCATCACGAAAAAATGACTCGCACGAGTTTCGTGGCGAATCTTTGTGACAAGGAAATGTAATAATTGAAACCGTAACGAAATGTTCTGTATAGTTTAGAATCTGAAAGCTACAAAATTGAATTGATTTTTCAGCATTGGAGTCTACAACTCCTGCACACACAACGCCGAGATGCAAGGAGGGAGAAACTCGTCCTAACCCCAAAGAATGCACATCGTACTATGTTTGTTCCTACAACTTGTTGATTCTCAAATTATGTCCCAAGAATTATGTGTACAGCAGGTCTGTTGGATACTGCGTGTTGCCATACTCGCCATACGACGACTGTACGAGTAAGTATAGAGAAGTTTCAAAACATGGTCACTGATTTTTCTTGCGCAAGGTAAATGATCCCGCTGTACTATGCCACAATATACTGTGCTAACATTTTGTGTGTGTGTGTGTGTGTGTGTTTTTGTTTTTTGGTTTGCTTATATCTTTAAAATTCCTCTAGAAAGATGTACGGAGCTTAAAGTTGCACTTAAAATTCCACTATTCGTCCAGTTTCTATATGAATTAATGCACCGAATCCATATTGTGCCTTCGTATTGTGCACACATTTTATATTGGGTATATGGAATATTTTATAGATCAGCTATGTACTCTTCTGCTTGTAGCTAAATACACCCGTACTCGCACCGTCAAGAATCAAAATTAATTGGAATGTATTTATTTTACAGAAAAAACAACAAAGACGACCAAAACAACGAAACGTAAGTCTATTAGGAACATTTTCATTCTATCCTTTTCTGAAAGAACCTTGAGGTAGAGACTGTCTAATTTGTTTTAAAGATGCTACGTTGCCTTTAGGATAAATGATGGAACGTGACAAATGATGTATCAACTTGTATTGTCCTTTGATGATTAGCAACAGGCGTTAAATGACATTAGTGCATGCTAAGTAAAGCCCCTACCCCAGTTATTTGCAATGACACAGACAGACCGTGAAGATAGAGAACATCAAGTAATTCAAATACAACAAAGGCTTGGCTAATTGTAACAGTTTAGGACAATGTATGCGAGATGTTCTTGAATGTAATTGTATTATGTAGGAAAATGAAAGCTTCCTCTACATTTGTATGCGTTTACAGTTCCCACAAGAGGTTACTTCTGTGTGAGAGATACCACTTCGTGCTGAATTCCCGTATTACGTGCTATTTTGGGCAGTTAATGCGTTAACCTTCCGCCTCTGAAAGGTTTCCTTTCTTTTTCTTTTTTTTTTTTGGTCACATTGTGTCACGTGGAGTCGAGATAAACTAACATATATGGCTTGAAATTCGTAAAACGTTCACAAATATTACTAATAAATGATTCTAAACTTTGAGATACAAATCTACAAAGCCAGTTATAAGAAGTGCTTAACATTTTCCGCTATGCTGCTTTTGTCTCTTGAAATATTCCTGCATTTTTCGTAAGCCAATGCTAGCTTGGAGTTGCGATGTAAAGCAATTGATTTTTTAAGGAAAATTTTAAATTTCTTCTTTAAAAAATGTCATGTATTTTTGGACTGTTCAGTAGCAAAAATATCATGGCATTGTGTTTTAACCTCGCGAATGAAATTTGTGACATCCTGTTTCGCTTCTGTCGTTCCTTCACATACAAAATATCTGGAAATGATGTGAAAAAGGAGTTGGGATAGACGAGTTAAAATTATTATATAGTATGTTACGGACCCTGTATTAAATCATGGATGAAAAATAGAACTTGTCTTGACATGGCGAGTTATTTGTCCTTGGTATTATTACACCAAGTTCCTTGTACATTTCCTTCATTCTTCTAAATTTATTATGAAATCCATGACATTAGTTATAAGTTCGTATACACCAGGACTTCTGTTTGACATTTGCCTGGACATGCCATCAAGAAAACAACCTAGGATAGATTTCATGCTTGAAAATATATTTGCATTTGAACGACAGGACTTGACTGTTCGGAGCAAGTGTCCTTTCTAGAATTGTCCAAATCTCAACTGTTTGCTTTGTCCTCGTACGCAAAGTCCAAGAGACTGAATTCCTTAACATTTTATTTTCTGTTTAGATTTTAATGGGGTTTTTTTTATTTATTTATTGCAAGTAACGGTCTTCACTGTTTGGGAAATATCGGAGAAAAACAATATAAATAATAACAGCGATTTTCGTAGGGACTTCGGTAGGATACAGTAATGGCTGATTGACCCAGTTAGTGTAACTATACATTCTACTGACTAAACATCATTCTGTACCGGGTTTTTCCGTCTTTCCAGATGTGATGCCATATTATTTAATAACATACTCCATTCACACATCGGTCAAAATATCTGGAATATCCAGCAGAAAGAGGCGATTTTGTTTTCAAAATATAAATGAGAATCAGTTTGTAGTTTCAAAGAAATCACCCTTAAATAAATGAATGTACAATGAATTTAGAAGTAAAACACAATATGTTCGTGCCGTATAGAATGTAAACAAATGATGTAAAAGAAAGATACGAATTAGGTAAGGAACAAATGTTCCATTCACAACATTCACTTGCAGAAAAGAGCGGCGGTTTCTTAGAAATTGCAATCCGATTCCACTATTTCTTTTTAACAAACGAGTCGGCCCTTGTGAAGTCATACTCTAGATATTACTCGGTGTGTATATATCAACAGGGGACTTTACTTGAAAATAAAATGGCGCCATTAAAATCCCTCTTAGTTCCGAGCAAAATGTCTGATATAGCATCTTCGCTAACCGAGGATCGATGATGCATTTAGTTCTACACCGATCATTGGCATATGTAGTTAGTGGAAACTGTGTTCTAAACAAGTGCCACATCCCTGATGAAAGTGTGTCGCCCGTAGCACGTTTAATCAGTTTACCAACGAGAACTCGTTACACAAGTTGGGTGTACACTATGCCGACTTCCATTATGCCGACATGCCCTGATTAAAAGGAAAAGCCCGCGTATGAACGGTTTGAATTGGAGAAACTTACACGCAACAGGTTTGCATGTCTCTAAAGGGTCGCGATAATTATTCCCAACTGTCGTCCTAAGGAAATAGAACGAACAATCTGATTACACCAGCGTCTTGCTGCTGCATCCAGCGAGACAGCGGAGCGGCAGATACCATTTCTGCTAGCTACACATATCAATAGCGAGATGGACCATAACGCCGGACTCCGCAATGACTGTAGTTGTACGTTCTGCCAATTCTGTATCATTCTATAGAGGCTTTTTACGGTCCTCCATGGATGAGATGCCACAGTATGTAACTACATGGAGTCGAAGGATACATCGGGTAAGATATTGTAAGTATCGCGGCGCAAAGGACTATTATTGACAAAAGGACCCGAGAAGGTAAAAATAAACCCGAAACAAACCTCAATCGGTTCAAATTTGACAAAATCTCCCATTTAGTTTAGGAAAAGTAAACGGCATTTGCAAGTATAGCACAATATTTCTGAATTATCCGAAGGAAAGCGGGTTATGAAACATCGGAGAATTAAGACTTGTGAAAACAGTAGAAACATTTCAAGCAGCTTTGTTGAGCTGATTCCAGATCTGTATATATAAGGGGAAGAAGTTCTTTTTGCATCAGATGACGAGAACACTTTAAGGGGTATTATTTATTCGCTTTTATGTCCATATCGACTCGGCACCATTGTAGCATGATCGACAAATCTCCACCGGAAGCTCGTTGTCAATACCAGAGTTGATAAAGCCGTGTACAAAAATCCATTTCCTCCGCGTCAACGCATCACGAAAAAATGACTCGGCACAAGTTTCATAGCGAACCCTTGCGACAATGAAATGTAATAATTGAAACCGTAACCAAACTTTACAGTATAGTTTAAAATCAGAAGCTAAAAAATTGAATTGATTTTTCAGCATTGGAGGAAACTACAACTCCTGCACACACAACGCCGAGATGTAAGGAGGGAGAATCTCATGCTGACCCCGACGAATGCAGATCGTACTATGTTTGTTCCTACAACTTGTTGATTCTCCAATTATGTCCCAAGAATTATGTGTACAGCAGGTCTGTTGGATACTGCGTGTTGCCATACTCGCCATACGACGACTGTACGAGTAAGTAAAGAAATGTTCCAGAACATGGTCACTGATTTTTCTTGCGCGCGGTAAATACGCCCAATGGAATATGTCAGAATTAGCTGTGCTAAGATTACTATTCTTAATGAGATTTTACAAATACCTCCATAACGTTTCAAGGAAATGAAGTTTCACTTATAAAACGATTATCCGTGACCACCCATACATGGATTAATGCACCTAATCCATGTTCTGCCACAGTATTGTGCACCACATTTTATGTTGGGTACATGGGATATTTCATAGACAGCGATATGTTATACTGCTTGTAGCTAATTCATTGGACTATTTATTTTACAGAAAGAACGACTAAGACAACGACCACATCAACGATAGGTAAGTCTTTGCAATGAAAAATTTCATTGTGAAAATAAGCGTGGGGTTTGTGTGGGGCGGGAAAGGCGAGGGCATGTCGGTATATTTGGGTTTCTAGATGTTATGTTGTCATTAGATTAAATGAGTTGAGAAAAAATGTATCAACGTGTATAGTCCTCTAGTGATTAGGAACAAGAGTTGGATGACGCCAGTGTATGTTAAATAAAACCCACCCTCTAAATAATTGCAGAGAGAATATTAAACAAATCATTCAAATACAACATAATCTGCACTAATTACTGTAACGGTTTAGAAAAAGGTATCCGAAAGCCTCCTGAATGGAATACTAAAATGTATTAAAATTGAGTTTGTCGTGTATTTTCGTTCGCATGAAGTTTTACAAATGGGTCAATTTTATGCAGTCTATTGACAAACTTCATCCAGAATTAATTCCCATGTACATGTCATTTTGGACTGTTGGTGTCTTTACCTTCCAGTGATGAAAAGTTTCCATCGTTTTTATTGGTCACTTTGTGTCACGTGATGACGTGGTACGAGAACGTAGCTGGCTTGAAATGCGCAAAACGTGCGCAAATAAGTCTGACAAAATTACTCCGAACTTTGAGAAACATTATCAAAGCCATTTATGAGAATTACTTGAAATTTTGGGCGATGCTGTTTTTGTAATATAAAATAAAATCCTGCCAGATTTGTGAGATAATGCTCGAGTACTAATTTATAACAATTGGTTTTCATGTAAAATTCAGATTGTTCTCTTTATCAAGTTCTGTGGATTGCTGGCCCGGTGAGTTGCAAAACATCACATCAGTGTTTTGATGAATTATTTTGTATTAAAGCTTTTCGACGTCACTTGGTTTTGTTTAATTTACATGGAAATCATAAAGAAATGGAGGACTTTTTATTCTAACTGGTGGGTAAAATTATTACAACATAGTTTGTTATTGACCCAGTATTAAATGATTGATAGGAAAATTGTCCTAGAGTGGCGCGTTAATTGTCCTTGGTATTACTACACCAAGTTCTTTATACATCGTTCATGTTTCAAAATTTACGATGAAATCCAGTACTTGGGAGATGTTCAGTTTCACCAAGACTATAGTATCTTCTGTACTAACATTGCCAAAAGAAATAACAAATTAGCACGTTATGTTTCATTTTCTAAAACTGTTTGGATATAAATTAAATATTATAAATTGTAGTGCATGTGACTTTTCTGGAAATGGACAAATGACACCCATTTGCTTTGTCAATATACGCAAAAACCAAGAAGCTGGACTTGTTAAACATTTTATTTTCTGTTTAGACTCTAATGCTGCTTTCTCTTTACTGCAAGTTACATTCTTCAATGGTCAGCAAATCTCCAGGAAGAACAAGACAAATAATATGAACGATTTTCTTAGGGACAACAATAGCATTCAATAAAAGCCGATTGGCCCAATTAGTGTAAAAATACCTCGTGCTGATTCTGTATCACTCTATACCGGAATTTTACAGCCCTATACACGTGATGCCATATTGTTTAATAAAACGGGTCCAATGACCCATTGGGTAATATATCGCGAGTATCACGCCGCAGGGGACGAGTTTTATTGTAAAAAAATTAAAATATCTAATCCCCCTCCCCCCCCCAAAACAAATAAAACCCCAACCTCCACAGGGGAATAAGATAGAAATTTTAAAAATTCTCCCCTTCGTGAAGTGAATGGAAACAAAATTTCATATAGCCTAGGAAAGTCTATGCGAAATGGTCTCGAATGTAAAAAGCATGTGTTCTATATACAGGTATAGACGAATTCGTTCGGAATGAATTTCATTGTACATGCTGTATCGTGTCTTGTGATGTTTAGCAATATTAGTTTTAAAGAAAAAATTGTCTTTTGTTGTACCTGAGAAATTGATGAAATTCAAGCATGGTCAGTAGCAACAATATCATAGCAGTGTGCTTAGACATCGCGAATGAATTTTGTGAGAAAACCGTTCCGCGTTTCCGTATTTGTTCCAACAAGTGGTTGATGCGAAATGGTCTCGAATGTAAAAAGCATGTGTTCTATATACAGGTATAGACGAATTCGTTCAGAATGAATTTCATTGTACATGCTGTATCGTGTCTTCACCTCGTTCCACTAAAGTTCTTTCGATTGTATTGGTCAACTTGTCACGTTGAGATCTGGTATGGGATGGTAGCTTGCTTTCAGTTCTTGGAACTTTTACTAATATGACCGAAAAAAATTCCTCAACTTTGAGATACAATATCGTCAAAGCTATTTGAGAAATGTTATAATCCTGCAATAGTTGTAAGCAAATTTGTGATCAGAATTATAATGTTTAGCAATATTTGTTTAAAAGAAAAAATTGTCTTTTGTTGTACCTGAAAAGTTTATGAAATTCAAGCATGGTCAGTAGCAACAATATCATGGCAGTGTGCTTAGACATCGCGAATCAATTTTGTCAGAAAACCGTTCCGCGTTTCCATATTTGTTCCAACAACTGGTTGATTCTCGAAGTGTGATCCAACAAGTATGTGTTTCAAGACCATTGGAGTCCGCGTGTTGCCATATTCGCTATAAGACAACTGCACGAGCAAGTAGAGAAATGTGCCAGAAAATAGTTCAATGATTACTGTTGTGATTAACTTTTTTATTCCGTTCTATTTCTTTGATGTGGACATGTATTGTTATCTTTGTTCTTCCCTACTTCATGAAATCGGATTCCGCTCAAAAGCTTTTGAAACAATTCATGGATTTGTACCAAATTGGGAATTGAGCTTTATAACCAAAAACCTGAATTAAGTTCGTTTTTCTTTCAAAGATCGAGTTGTATGCAATGTGTGACATAGACGTTTGAGATTGGAGGTTGAACCAGATTTTTAAAAAATATGCTTCAAATGCATGGACATCAGTGTCGTCTGGACACATTTCATTTTTTGAAATTTAATTCACTTTACGTTGATTGCAAAACATGTTTTCTCAGCTTGTTCAAACTCTTTGGTAAGGATAAACTTTGTTAATGTACTTCCATTAAACCCTTGAAGAATCATACACTGCGTTGGCAGATGGCGATACACGGGTAAAACTGAGCTGACGGCAGCGGAAACGTTACAATCGTCCTGGGCATATATTATGCACTTTACTGCATACAGCAGGTCATTCAAGAAATGCCATGGGGATGGGATTGTGCACTTTACTGCATACAGCAGGTCGTTCAAGAAATGCCATGGGGATGGGACTTTCGAAACTAGTTAAATTAAGCAGCCCTTCTTTCGAAATATACATGATTTACGGGTTTACAAGTTATTTTCCAGCTTTTCCCCATGTCTAAAAGTGAATTTTTTTAGAAGTACATCTCCAACAAATTGATAAAAAAAAATGTCTTAGTTCGAACTTTTCTTTAGCTCACCTGGACAAAGTAGAGGAGAGCTACCACCCCCTGCGTCGGCGTTGGCATCCACACATATAAAAAGCATATACATGTGCACAACCTCCCTACATATCAGCCATTATTTCTTCCCAATCCTAGGTAACAGTTTGGAGCGAGTTTCATAGCACCTACCCCCTAGGTACATATGGCTTCCTAGGTGGATACTAATAATAGCATGTAAAAAGTACAGAATTAATCTCTGGTTTTTATCAACTCGTTTTAATACATTGATATCATAAAAGAATGTTGTTCTTTTTTTATATGTTATGGCGTGTCACAGTGTATATATATGTGTGTGTGTGTGTGTGTGTATTGTTTAACAGCAGTCGGCACAATACTGGCTATATAGTGACAATTAAAAGTTAAAGTTCTAAACATGTAAAGACAAATATTTCAAGAAAGCTTTGGGCACAAAAGTGACCACAATTTCGTTGTCAGGATTACTTTAGTTCGAATTTATTTTCTGCATGATAATGAACGTTTACAATGGCTACTGGAGACTACTAAAAGGTTAGTAGAGTCGAGCTACATAATCGCTGATTTCATTCTGGCCAAGTTTGGTGAAACCGAAGTCCATTTTTTTGCGGGGGGGGGGGGGATTTTCATAAAGGGGAATGCCGAGATTAAACGTGTCTCGATCACTGACGCGATGAATTCTACATGAAGTTTACTTTTTTGTAATATACGGATTACAGGCTTGTTTAATAATTGCACATATTTTGGATACGACAATGACGCAATTATTGTTCTAATATTTATTTTTATTTTTTTTAAAATACAGGGACGGTTGAGCCCATTGAACAAACGACTGAGACGGAAAGATGTACCTCGGGAGAAACATATCCGGTTCAGAACAACTGTCACAGCTACTACTATTGTAGTAACGGGACGCTGCAATATACAACTTGTGTCCTCGATTTCGTGTATAGCAAGACGATAAAACGTTGTGTACCCCATCATAGCAAATATGCCGACTGCAACGCACACAATGGAAGCCACTAGTAGATCAAAGTATTGTACAAAAGGTGAAATTTAAATACTTAAAATGGTATCGGAACAAGCAAAGAAAATTGTGCGGTCATGCCACTTTCGAACTTTCCTTTGAGGCTTTCTTCAAAAATCATGAGCATGAAATAATGTCTGACAAAGGTTTCTGGCCGGAAATAGGAAATTTTCCCAGATTTTAATCGACACTGCAATTCGACTGTTTTCTTTTCTTATAATTATTCACAACTTTCACTCTGAGACTCGTAAAATTGTATCATTATTGCAAAAGTTGACAGTAGTCTATTGTATTTACGTTCTCGGGAAGAGTTTATGGTACGGTAAGCCGGGTTTCCATATGGATCTGGATAATTCACGTTTTACTGTAATTGTGGAAATTTGTCATCTTTATAGCAAACTTCATTCGAAACTTGAGTAACTCCCATTCAAGTCGCAGTTTAGCTGTCTTTGTTTCTAAAAGTGATAGTGCATGAATAACTCTTGGAGACAGAAGATAGTAGAGTTTAAATCGAGGTACTCTATCACTGGCTGTATTGTTATTAACTTGCACGTTGGGGGATAATATCTTAGAACAGCTGTTTTGGTAGAACATAGCTCTAAGTGAAGTTCCATAGGGCTTCTACTAATTTGCATATTTAAAATCAATGTTTTGTCTTAAAAACCGTTTGTGTGAATTTCACACACACACACGCATATATATATATATATATATAAACAACTCGACAACTATAATGCATATAATCCCTCAAACAAGGTTTTAATATTTTATTATACCGAATAATCCACGACAAAAACTTCTGCATCGCAGATCTCCAAAAGGGCAAGCAGAACCATACATCAATTGTCATGATGTCGGGCACGCGTGGTTAAGTAACAAACATGACTTACGTCACAGGAAACAAGCTAGTCACTGAAACGGGATTTGGATATTTTATGTCATAATCAAAAAGATTATTCATCATTTACTATTTAATGACGATATGCATTCCTGTTGCTACTACCCCCTTACAACAAGAGGCACGTATTGACCTACATTTCATATTTTTCCGACTTTTTGCATTTGTCACATCACCACAAGAGTGTTGGACATGCTATATGAATACTATCCTGCCTAGAATAATAAAACTTGGCGAGTCCATGCATCGAGATAAATTCTATATACGTTTTGCGGAGAGGTCTCTGTTATCTACGTGTTAAAAGTTCATGTACTGGGTGCTGTTTATATTCCAATCATGAAACTTGTTAATTGGTTGCATAACTGTTACTACCACACCCTTAAAACCACGTGTGCACGAGTGGACTGCGTGCTGCATGTAGGGCATCGCCTGTAGTGGTTAATCAAGGTAATTATTGGTGCATGAACTATGTACTGCGGTCATTCCAAGGTTACTCAGATTGACTTTCACAAAGCAGAATCTTGCCTCTAGAGGTTTGGTTTGGTTTGATGGGTTTAACGCCATTTTTCAGCACATGATAGGCTATACATGGCGGCCAGTATATCTGGGGGAGAAAGAACCCGGGAAAATCCCGGGAAGAACTACCGACCCACGGGAAGATACTGGCAAGCTTTCTCACATAACCACATCGGCCGAGCCCAAGACTCGATCCCACGCGATCAGAGGTGAGATGGCAGTGATCGGTAAAGGCGAGCGCCTTAGACCACTCGGAAATCCGGGGCTCCTCCTAGAGGTGGACAATTACAATATTGAGACTTTAAGAACAAATATTGTTTTGCAAAAATCATACAAAACCTGAATATCTGGTTTTTATCAACTCGTTAAAGTACATATGCTTTTTTATCGTAGTAAAAAATATTATTTTTTAATTTTTTCCTTTTTTTATAGTTTTGTCTTTTATACCCTGTCACAGTAGATAGGTACGAGGCACATTGGTCGTTAGGTGGGTGGATGGGTTGGTCGGTATTTGGTTTTACAACGTCAGCACAGTTCTTGCTATACAGTGCCAATTAGAAGTTCAAATTTAAAATTTTAAAATGATCAAAAGTGCGAATGTAAAGATAGAAGATCGCACAAAATCTGTAGTTACAAAGGGGCCAAGATCACTTTAGTCTGAATTTATTTTCTGCACTATAATGTTTACAGTGGCTGTAATAGTTCTAAAAGGGTTTCACGACTCAAATTACGTTAATTTTACTAAGATAATTATACTTTTCATTAGTATAATGAAATTATTATTGCCCTCGGGGTAACATAACACGTGCTTCGGGTGGTCATAACCCAAAACGAGGACAATAATTGTATACTAATGCAATTTCGTCACATCAAAGGTGCTCTGTAGGATGTCGTGCCGAAGAAAATGTCTTGCTAGTCTACATTTTGTAATCCTTTGAGAAAGGTCATTTTGGATGTTTGGTGCAGAAACTTGTAAATGTTGACCTGAAAATGAAATGACTTAATCTTAAAAGTAATAGGAAATACTTGGGCTTTTGTAAGAAATTTTTATATTTGGTACAATTTACTCTAAATTTCTCTTTACAGGTTAATGGACTGTGAAATATGACTTGTGGACTTTTGCAGAAATCTTTATAAATCTATAAACGAATACGTGCAATGCTTTTTGTGCTGTTTATTCGGTTGTGAATAAAAATCGGGTTATTGGAAATGTATGGACCTTGTCATGTTTTGTATCCCCAATAAGAAGTTGTTAATGTATGAAACCAACAAAAAGCAAATACATTTTTTTTATTTATTCATTTCTTGGACGCATCTATCACATTTGGTTATGCATACAGAAGAAAAAGTTAATGAAAGGGATCACCCGGAGTCAATATTAACCATATGTTTACTGTATGTGAATTGGTGCAATAGCTGCCTTTGGGTACCATCCAAACCTTTTTCTAATCTGCCGATTGGCACCTGTGTATAAATTCTTTGTATGTTTTAATTACATGAATCTAGTGGTATTAGGTAAATAAATGGAATCACTTTGCAGATTCAGGAAAATCGTGCAGGATCCCGTACAAGAACAACTTGGTTAACTTGATGTGATATCTATCTCTGCTATTTACTGGAAACGGTGGTGTGTTCTAAACGACTTTCACAACACAAACATGCGCAAATATGCGCGCACTGACAAGCAATAGCAACAGGTCTACACAACTCTAATGATTCCGTCAAACTCGGGCGAGTCCATGTTTCTGTCCATGAAAACAAGACTGCATAGGTTCTGTAAACAAATCCATTCCTGTTAAAACATTTTTTAAAAATATTTTTAAAACGGTGATACGTTATCTCTCACCATTGTTAAGCTTACCATTTTTTGCAATGGAAAAACCTCGTCCGTGCTAGATACACCGTCCCCCTGTTCTAGAAATACTTGGAACACGTGCATCAACTCAGTCTGACTTGTCATCATCGGCCTATGCGCAATAGCACATCCCCATTCTTTTCCGGACGACATCTTAAGTTCAGACGTGGAGAAGAAAAAAATGCTCGCCCAAAGAAAAAATACCACAGTGGTGGTTATGCTGTATCGGGACCCGACATTCACATTTCTTAGAGAAACATTATCTCCGTCCTTAATTATGAAAAAGTTCGCTTTGATAGTCCAGAAATAATTGTTCAGTGCTTTACGCACGACGAGCCACCTACCTCCCTACGCATTGTGGGTTCGGGAATTGCTTGTAGGAATGTATAAATGTAAGAGTCGTCAAAAGTATCCATTCATACGTTTTCACTTTGAGTGTTTACATGTACGGGGGTTCGTATAGTTGTTTCAATATTGCTACTTGATGCAATGTGCGTTATTAACATCTAATTAATCTACTAGCGACATTAGTAGAGATTACACGTTCATCCATTCATTATTTATTGCTTGTCGCATCAATATAATGTTATTATACATCATCAATTGTTTTGGTCAGCCAAAAGATTTCTTGTTTCAGAAATCTGTTTTCAGATGTCACAAGTGTAGGTAAGTATGGGCATAAGAAAAAGGCCCCATGGAACACTCGTACCATACGCATTTCGTGTACAAAGTGTACATGAATGGATGAATGTCTAATTTGTTATGTTCCGACAATACAAGCGTACATAATAAAAAGAGGAAAGTACTTTTTATCTTGCTCTTCCTCTGAATTCTTAGGATCTTGGAGTGTACATACAATAACTGGAATCGATTGCGTCTCCCTGAATAAGAGGGAGACCGCATCTTCCAAGAGAGAACTACCGTTACCACCGTTGAGGATATAACGGCTACTTTTCAGAGGATTGATTACACTCCCCCGAATTAAAGAGGAGCATCATCTCCTATAAGAACTGAGCCCTATTATGCAGTATGGTTGCCCCACCCTCCTTCTTTCATCCGGAGACGATCATCATTCGCCAGGTACCCGAGATCCGGCGATTAGCAGTTCTCGTATCCCCAGGAGGGTAGTGCGTCGTTCTAGCTTTTTTTTTTTTGCTCTGGGGAAAGTTATTACACGGATCTAGAACGTCCTTGACTTTAGGTGGCCGGTCATGAAACCGGGCACCGGGTATCATGAATACGTGCCGAATCTAGGTACAAGGTCAGGAATAGGATCGAACTCCCCCCTGCTTCCAGAATACCCAATTACACAACTACATGGACAAAGCCTGCATGTATGCACGCTGCAAGGAAACGAAATTGGACGACACATTAGTGATTGCATACCTCGAACAACAAGGAGGTACTCGTGCTCCTGTGTGTGGAAGTCTGGAACCTTTCCAGGAAAGAAGTATATTTGCGGACATTTTGTCTTGAACATGCAAGGTAGTCCGAATGGAATGGTCTCTACATCAATAAAGTTGCGGAGTCTCTGCTCATTCTATGATCGAAACCTCTATTGGACTTGTTTGCAACAAAAATCGCAAACAAGCTTCCGTTCAGGTTTCCTCGGTCCCAGACCAAAAGGCTTGGGCAGTGGACTCTTACAGCCTGAGGTGGGATCGATTGTTTGCTTATGCATTTCCTCCCTTCAGGTTGATTTCATGGGTACTTCACAAGGTCAGGAGCTCCACAGCTCGACTTATCCTAATGTCGCCTCTGTGGCCTCGAACGTCTTGGTTCAACGATCTCCCCGACCTTTTTATCGACCAACTCTGGCTGTTACCTCCGTATAAGATGATGTTTTCGCAACACGAATGTACGGTTTCACACCAATCCTCAGATTCTCCACCTTCACGCTGATTCTCGAGCGATCTGTATGCCGGGCGAAGTTTTCGACCAGGGTTGCCGACTGCATTGTTCAGGCCCTGGGACGTTCTACATCTAAGGTATATGATGCAACGTGGAGAATATTTTGTGATTAGTGCACTAGGAGACACATAAATCCTAGCTACCACCCTCTTGCTGCAGTAACGGATTTTCTACTCGTCCTTTTTGAGGAGAGATCTTGTTCGGTCTCCACAATCCAAGGTTATAGGCTGCTCTTCAAGCATTCTTAAGTTCTCCAAAGGTCAGTCCATTAGCACAGATCCTGCCTTGGCGAATCTTATTAAGTACTTCGAGCTTCAGAGACAGGTTTCTCGCTTGTTGGTGCCAAGATTGAATCTCTCGTGTGTTTTGCGAGTTTTGACGGCTTCATTCAAAAATCTTGTACTTGAAACCATCCTTATTCTGGTTGTAGTGTCAGCGCGGAGAAGAAGCGAAGTACATGTTTTATCAATAGAGAAGGGATGTTATGGTTCAGTGGGAATTATGATTCTTTTTCCCTCGTTATGTTCGCCATGTTTGCTTGGAAAAAGTTAGCTACCATCAGTACTTCAATCCCTGACAGAGATCCACGGTTTCAGTCGTATATATGCTTGAGACGATCACGATAGACTCCTTTGCCTAGCTAGGGCACTTATGTTCTATTTAGTAGTTGCTAAGGGAGAAGGAAAGGTAGGAAAAGGTTTTTGATGTCCTTAAGGGGCTCATCTGATAACCCATTATCCACCATCTCTAGATGGAATTCGCTCAAACCAGAAAGAGCTTATCGGTTTCTCACTAAGAGACCTCTCATTTATGAGGATAAAAGAACATGAAGTTAGGGCTATCGCTACTTCTTGGGTCTATCTCCATCACTTATCCTTGGAGGATATTTTGAAGGCTGCGTTTTAGCGATCGCACACGACCTTCTCTTTTTACCTTCGGTCCTTATCAAACCAGAGCCAAGATATTTTGTTCTCCAGGTCCAATTGTTGCTGCACGAACAGTGACCCAAACTGCTGCTTATAACAGCACTTGAGCGGCTGGGCTACAAAATGAGTAATTTTT
Source organism: Margaritifera margaritifera (assembly GCA_029931535.1). Classification (NCBI taxonomy): domain Eukaryota; kingdom Metazoa; phylum Mollusca; class Bivalvia; order Unionida; family Margaritiferidae; genus Margaritifera; species Margaritifera margaritifera. The sequence goes on from JAQPZY010001646.1 coordinate 4,610,545, forward strand.
CCCTCTTTACTACCTTATAGTCCATCAGCCTCCCTCCTTACTGAACAATTCAGCTAAACAATAGTGACATGTGACGTATTCTGATACTAAAATGTATTGGAGGGGGAGGGGGGGGGGTAAATTTTAATTATTTAATACTTGCCTGTCACTATTAGATGCCCTCCTCTCACCCCGCTCTTATGTCCTTACTCAAGGTGTTGGGAAAAAATGAGGATGCGCTATTGCGCATGGGCCGACCACGGCAAGTTAGACTGGAATGATGCACGTGTTCTAAGAATTTCTAGACCAGGCGAATGGTGCATCTAGCACGGACGCGGTTTGTCCATTGCGGAAAGAGCATGCTAAACAATACCGACTGGCAAGTATTAGAGTATTAAAATGAGTTTAACCCACCCCCCAAATAAAAAACCCCCACTACATTTTCAGCAGTGCTCGACTTTTACCTACAATATTTTTTAGGATTCTGAGGTTATGTCTGCACGTACAAACGAGAACATAGAAGGCGGATTTAATGAGGACTCGTCCTTGCTACACATCGTCGCATGACCGGTTGCACGAGCTAAACCAGTACATGACCTGAATGGTATATTTAAAGCCCTATTTACTGGCCTGCAAGTATACGTTAAACTGTACGGTTTTTGCCTTTGCAGACAACCAGACTAAACGTTCAACTGTATGGTTATTGCATTTGCAGACAACCAGACTAAACGTTAAGCTGTACGCTTGTAGCATTTTCAGACAACCAGACTAAACGGCTAAGGTACCAATTGCAATCCTATCTGTATAATTTCGTTCAGATGGCAGAAACAAGATGCCGAAAGACCAGTTAATTTTTCATAGAAAAAAAAAGATTAAATATGTGAAGTTAATAAGAAAAACGGAGTTGAACTTCTGAAACATTGGCCATTAACTCTATCCACCTAGCTAACCCGAACGCGCGTTACGGTGTGGACATTTAAAATGTCATCACAAGAACAAACGCTTCAAACCGCATTTTTTATTGTTTAAAAAATATATTTTTTCTGTATAGCTCAGCCGATTATCTCGGTATTTTATTTTTAAAATAGATAGATTTAGTCGTTTGATTCTTCAGAGAAACATTTGTGGAGATATGGTAAATATCTTAATGTAGGGAAAAACATCTTAATGTGGGGAAAAACCGCACTATAACGACGAAAATTGAACAAAATGACTTTATGTGAGCACAAATAAAAGCGGCATTTTCGCTTGGGGGGGGGGGGGGGCATATTTAAACATTCGAAAACACTTTGTGCTAATTATACAAATAAAATTTGTCTTCTCGATATTAAACTGGTTAAAAAGAAACTGGACACTCTATGGACAAATGTTCGTAAAATTTGGCATTGTATGGATAGCTGAGGACCCGACTATATAAAGATTTGACTAAAGACCGGACTATATAAAGATTTGACTACATGTCCGTCTATCCATACATCTCCATCTCTTGATCCATCCATCTGTTGTTTATATATTTACCTATCTGCCCACTTGTTCGCCTATGCACCTGTCTATCCTAGTTTCCGAATCATTATAAAGCATACTGAAATATCTACTGGGACGTGAACCGGGACAAATCTGATACTGAGCATGTTCATTGGTACTCCATTACCAGAGGCGTTCTGACGGAAAGTTTATTTCGATGGAAAATCACTTAACCAGAAGCAAGGTATTGTTAATGTGCGGAAACCGTACGGAAAATAACAATGCTGGCTACATCCTGTCCGCCATTTCGCTTCAGTGCATAAAGTACGACCAAATATTGCGGCCATTGTGTCCGCCATTTTGCCTATGTTGATCAGAGTATAACAGTGGATAGACTTTGGTCGAACCAATCGCGCCAAAACGATCGAGCCATGATCAAAGTGAAAGAACTGCAAAAATATAGCTCTGTCGGGGAAAGACGGGAATTTCGGAAGTGTTTTATTGAATCGAAGATTGTGGCAGTGAGATTACGTATGGTCTTAGAACTTGTCCAGTTAAGACGCGCGTGCTGTGCCTGATTACACTCTTTTTGCATAATGATCATTAGAGCAAACCACGTCTGACTGGTTTTAACAATTTATTTACAAACTGAGGAGTCTACACGTAAACCAAAAGTGAAATAATATAAAATTCAGGATGCACATGCAAAATATAACATTTTCTATACTGGCAAGTGCTGCCTTTCCCTTTTCGTTGCGTATGTTTATACAGACAAACGAATCCTATTTTTGTCAATGCATGTAATAATCAATATTGACTGGTGATGACAATGCATGTAGTTCATGAAGGCCATTGTGACATGTTTCTGGTATAGTGGTGTTGTACTTGTCAGATTACATGTACATACCACGTTTTATGGATGTATGTCAACTGTACGAGACACCGATCTAATCATTAAGACCGTACGTATCCGCTAATGCGTGAAGCAAAGCATAACGTGCACATTGTCATTGATATGTAAAAATTAGTTTACAGTTAACCTACTTTTGCCATGGTGTAGTACTCTTGGGCTGTATTCACGTTTAAAGTTCGTGACCGTGTGAGCAACAACGTCTGAGAAACAAACTTAAACATGTAACGTATACAATGTCAATGGGCCATGAAATGTAGGTAACAGTGATCTACTTTTGGTATAGTGTAATACTTCAGTAGTGGTGTACCCGATTTGTATCCCTTTTCCTCTTGCTTCGCCCCATTGTTTATTGATGCCAATTTAAAATTCACTCACTACAAAACCCAACAAATTAAATAGACTTCAACGATTCGCACAGCTGCTGATCCTTGAGCGTGGCGAAACGGCAAACCGGCGCATCTAATATAAATATGAATTTTGTATTTATTACTCCAGACACATTACGGTGTCAAGGTTCATTGGGTATAAAAGTAGGAAAAGAAAATTTACTTTGCATCCGTTGAGAAAGTGCTGTCAAAGATGTTCCTTGAAAGGTACAACAACAAAAAAACTGGTACAGAAAAGTTTAGGTAAGTGAAGGCAATTCGATATTTTTGGCTAATATACCTAGATAATCGCGTTTTCTTTTATCAAACATTCAAGAACAATTGGCATGATCAGTCGAAAAATACCCGTGTTGGCAAATAATAGGTCCACGTTTTCTCATAAGAAGTGAATTTCAGGGGCGATTGCAGTGAGAAAGTGCCACGAAGATTGTAACATTCCCTATTCCACTACATTTGTGTGCATAAATATCATTTAATAATGAATATATGACCATGTAGAGAAAGTTATACCTTTGAAAAAGAAACGCAAGTAACGAAATGGAGGGGAGTAAAGTCATAGCCTCCATACAAATGAGTGAAATGTATATTGAACGACAACTTTGGGATAAAGTTCTATATGCGTACAACGATAAGCTATGAAAGGAGTCCAAGTCGCTAATAATGTCTAAACCTATATGACAAAATGATGGTGATTTCAAATGCTATTTAAACTACCAGACATCATTATTTTCCGATATTTCTAAAAGACTGAAGAAAGCAAATCCCGCCACGGGAATGTGCGTAAGAAAATTGATGGCAATATCACAGCAACTAGCGTCGATATAGCACGTGTTCAAACATTTGCTGCATGCTCTAGATCCATACACTTTGAGATATCTTTGTGCATACGAGTTTTCCTTTATTTCCTCTAAAGAGTTCAAAATGTATTATCTGATATTTCAAAATGTTGACTCTTATGGAATGTGACTTTATCTTCCGACGACTTTGGCCCTTTTTGTCAATATATTCAATAGTTGTGTCTGGGTGTCACATATATTTTGTGCAATTCTCCTTGTTCTTCTTCAAGCGCTGAATCTCCAAGTCTTGGCATGTCATTGAAATTCTTTATCCTTCCTTGCGTTTCGTACGTTTTTAAATTATTTTTATTATTTTCACCTGGATAACTTTCTTCAAATGGTGATATTTTCCATATTGAAAGACATCTGCTTGAAAAATTAAGTGTAATTTCTTACTGCACTGAACGTTCTCTATTCGCTTCAGCTATATAGTCAGATGTAGTAATGGCAAACAACAAAGGACCGCTTGTCTGGCCAGTTTCTCAGACTTGCTGCTGCATCGTGTGTGTTCCTCTGTTTGTCTTTCTGTCTGTCTGTCTATCAAACACACACACACACACATATATATATATATATATATATATATATATATATATATATATATATATATATATATATATATATATATATATAAATACATACATACATGCATGCATACATAGAAGCTACAACCTCATTAATAAATCACGTGGCCAGCCATTAGTTTGGTAACATTTATTTCTGTCTTTATATCTATCATTCTATCTTCTATCTAGGGCCTGGCTATCTATCCATCATTTTACTGTAGGAAGTCTGGATATCTAAATAATATGCTATTCACTTCCATTAAAGATTTGAAAAAAATAAAAATAAAGGTTACTTATTATATTTTCGTATTATTTCACTTCTCTCTCATCTGCATAAGCATGGTGAGATACAGCGGTCACATTTCCGACGGTGTAAAGTTTTTGAAGGTCTCATATATTCTTCTTTAGTTGTTGTATTTAAATGAAGCTCCTTGATAATGTCACTAAATGTAATGCCGTTAGATGCTATATGTTACTGTCTTGCCTGTCTCGCCTGTTTAAGCCCCATGGTGAATAATGTTAAAGTTTTGTGTTCTAATTTTGAGTGTAAAATATCTCCTACTTCAATGAATGCATTTTTCAATTGAAATTTTAGAACACTATTACTATGTTATAAATTTGGTAAAATAAACTGAATTGAAAGAATGATTAACCGAACAGTCTACCTACACATTACACAAGCAGAGGAGAAAACATATTATCCTATAGTAGATATGTTAACCACGAGGATAACCAGCGGCAGGCAGATATTGTTGACATGCAAGCTCATGAAAATATAACGATGGATATAAATACATTTTGACAGTGATATGTGTTCGAAATACTCTTGGGTTGAACAAAATGAAAAAGTAAAAAGGAGATGATTTACATAATACTTTTAGGGAAATCTTTAAAGAGCGTAAAACCTGAAAAGATACTTTGATGAAGGAAGGATTTTTACAACAGGAAAGTTAAGGATTTAGGGGAAAAGTGAATAAGTCTCTTCATACACAGACAGTATCTGCTATGGACAGGTTTAAAACAGAACCTAAAGACTACAATTTGGACGTATTTCACTCAAAATGAAATCAGAAATAAATTGACGTTTTTTCACATATTATTTGATGGTTACAATAACATTCAGCACATACCAATAGATATGATTCAGATTGCAGCAATCAAGGAAGTCAACAAATCAAAAATATGAATCGATCTGTTTGCTAATTTGACAACATATGCAGTCGGAAAAACCAAAGTTAAAACTGAGAAACAGAACCTGAATAGACAAAACATATTTTGCAAGGAAATACTTAAAAGGAGAGGGTATAGTGGGCATGTTTTTACGAACAAAAGTTATGTCTGTAAGATCAGCAAGATGACACGTACAAGTCAGAGATTTAACAGAAAAACAAACCGTATGAATTTTAAAACTATGTTCTCGTTAAATGGAAAGGATATGACCAATCGTTTGACAGCTGGGAACCAGTTGAAAATATTATGCCATCAAATAAATGATGTGTCAATAGCACACCTCTCTATTGGAGACAAATCAAGAAGAGGATGGTAGTATCAGAGAGGATGAATACTTTGGAAATTTAGCTTTAGAGGTAAGGAGTTGCTAGATTATGACATGTAGGAAAACCAGTGCAGTCAAAAAAGGAGTGAAGATATGCAATTTTGTGTTCATTACAAAGTCAGTGGGGAAAAAAGAAGTACATCCAAAACTATTGTCAGTAAGCAATATAATGATGCAAATAAAAAAGCCTTTACTAGCTATATAGTTGAATGATAACATGGGGGGTGAGGGGTACCAATCTTAGAAAGTTAAACACCGCCTTCAAAAGACGCATATGAAACATGTAAGGAAATAATCGGTAAACACTTAACCGAAAATGAGTTGGATAAAATTGATTCAAAACAAATCAAGAAAGCATCTGAAATGTTTGTAAATGTCGGATCAGCTAAAATATCAAAGTTATTGTCAGATGCAATAATACTAGGAATAACATCTTTGATGAGTAAATTTCGTCCAATTGATAACCTACATTAATTACAGAGTTGAAAGAAGACTACTTAACAACAAGTGTAATTATATACTTTTCGGGGTTTTGATCTTTTAGGTTTGGATTACTGATTTCGGCATTAAGTGCTACCTTGATAAATTGCAATCACGTTCATTTGTAAAAGGAAAGCGAGCAAATTTAAATTTTTTTAGAAAACCAAGACCTAGTTACAAAAGAAAGTCAGTAACTATAAATACTATTTAAGATATTTGTAACTTGAAAATAACTTGAAGGTAACTTGAATACCTATTTAGGAAAAATGTAATTTACTTACAAAATAAATGGAAGGTAGAGAGCAATTACAACAAGTTCTTAAAAGTAAAACTGAAGAAAAATTAAAGGTTGCTAAATCAACAAAGAATCTAAATACACAAAAGAAAAAAAAGATCATCGTAAAGTTGAACTTGGAAAAAAATGTGGAAAACGTCCACAAGAATTTTAAAAAGTTTTAAAAGTAAAGCAGAACATTTTAAAAATATTGTGGCTATTGAGAGCAAAGAGACATGGCCTGCATTATGTTATAAAAGGCTACACTATTTATTGCTTGATAGAGCTGTTGCTACAGAAGTATATGTTATATCTTTACAATAAAGAAAAAAATTAATAAATTAATTAAAATAAATAAAACAAATAACAAAGAATCAGTGACGAAAATTACTAATATAATATCCTCCAAAGAGGCAAATAAAGTAAATCCATTTCCAGAAATGATGTAGGTTAATAAATTATGTGATAATGCAAGGATAACAAACTTTAATAAAATTTATGTTGATAAATGGCATGTGAAACGAACAACATAATTAAAATAATTAACACTATTTACCATGCAACATAAAACTCAACTCCTACAGTAAGTTACAGTATGCTTGTGAAGAGGATATTTAATTTTATAATAGATTCCCCAACTAACATGTATATGGAAGAAGTACTAAAATTGTTTATTCCAATTTCTCTGAGTCAGTTTATGATTGACTATCGAATAGCACAACATACACTACCAGACAAAATAATAAAGTAGGTAAACTGAATGACCTAACGACCATATAATTAATTTTAGGCTCTTGAAAATGACCGAAATTCAAATTGATTTAGTTAAAAAGATGGAACATTACAGAAGTGTAATAAAAAGTATTCAACAGCATATAAGATTTTAAACGTGTTAAACCCTTTTTAACAATGCAAAAGCAATGAAAACATACCTTGAATTGCTTTACAACTATATAAAGAAAATGAAAGAAAAGATATTGCTAAAGAACCAGATACAGATAAAAAAAAAGCTAAATTAAAGGATTTATTACAAAGTTATGAAGGTAAAAGAGCACACATAGTTGACCATTTAACAGAAATGGCAAATAACTTTAGAGAAAATATTAATAATATTACCTTTGAATCAAACATGAAAGAAAAGTTGCCATTTGGTTGTAGGTTAAAACGGCTGTTCAAAAAAGGTGAAACAATTGCTACAGTTTCTACAGCTATTGGTATTATCGCAACAACTCTTGGCTCATCTATAGCAAATTTTGTAAAAGGATTAACAAACGGTAGAGGAGGTGGCAGCAGAGACAACTGCAGTCCTAATTGGTCCATTGATAAATTAAAAAGACGCATGAAAAATATTGGTGAATATGTGTCTAACTTAGCTATAAAATGCAACAGCAGCAGCATTGCCTGGTATCACTGATAGTAATAAGACATCGACTAGAAAAAGTATTTCTGTATTAGCTAAAAATGTCATTTGGTTACTTCTTGCATTAATTAGCTTGTTCTTTGCAATTGTATTATAAGTTTTATTTGTAGTACCAAGAGGAATTAGAGATTAACTAGTTAATCTATTTAAATAAAAGCAAATTGCGCCATCTTCTATAAGCATAGACATAACAATAACGACCTATTTATTTATTTGTTTTATGATTTATGTTATCATACATATTAGTTCTAGATTTGTCTACATAACTCTTATTAGTATAATCATCTGTGTTGTATGTGTGTTGCCTAATTACTACATGTGGTTTATCGTCTACTACCACCTCGGAATTTACATCAGGATGTACTCCAAGTTGATTTGAATCTTACGACGTTTGTAGATTATTATTATTATAACCTCTATACTATTCAGTTTCATCACCATATCACTGAGTGTAAAGTACCCTTTCGCCACAAACTACATATTTATATAGTTGAAATCTTTTTGTAATGTTTTCATCCTAACCTTCCTCCCCTAAAACTAAATATTCCAACGTTTTTATTTTACTGTGTCATAAGCAGTATATTCCGACTACGTACTGGATTTTATATTTTGTCCGTGGCCACCTAAAATAGAAATCACATATGATCGAATACTCTGATTTAGACACACTATTCCTTCATTTGTTAGTTTGCTATCTGGAAGAAATAAACAAGTCCACCCTATTTCTTCTTTTGGTGTTATTCCGCAGTTATATTGCACTGGACTCTATCGTATCCATCATCGACTATTGCCGGTTAAAATATCCAATCATGATGTGGTGGGATATTAAAGTTATTGCAAATTAATCCAAATTTGGTTATATCTATATTGTTGTTTGTTGGATTACATGCTTGATTATATGGCAATGGTATTGATCATTCAGGCAGCAGTTTTCGTATATGAAAGTATTGATGAAGCCATATATTGATTTAACTAACTCTTGTATACTTTTATCTGATAAATGCGAATAAGATAGTCCACATCCTGTTGTGCTCAATTTAACTGATTTTGCCAGAATTTCATATCACACTGTGCCTTACATCTGTTCACTGAATCATCACTTCCAAATTTTAAAGTGAAGTTTTTGAAATTGTTTCGTGGCTTGAATGCAAAAAAGTAAATTTTGTGCATAATATATTTTTATTTCGTTAAATTAATTTGCTCTATTAACTTGTATAGCTCGAAGTAAGCAACTTCAATATCTTAAAGTGGGTTGCAGAGCATGTGCAAGGTGCACTACTTGTTAGTTTTCTAAATCTGAATTCCATGATATAATTATATATATATTTTTCATAGTTGTCTGGATTTAGTTTGTAGGTAATAAAATGGGGAGGAGCGGGAAGTCCTTGGCTTTTAAAACTATATTTTTGGGATGTGTGGTTGGCCCTGTTATAAGAACTACTTTGACGACCACTGAAATCTTTTTTTCTCATAAAATATGTAATGATCACTGAGCCAGAAGTTACGCTATAACATTTCACGGTTATGATTCATTAAAAAGAATGTCATGACCACCGAACCAGAAATTAAGTTAAACAAAGTTTGGGGGTAAGTGAAACAGGGTTGTGTTTGTTAGAACAACTATTCGGGGATGAGCGAGCCAGAGTTTGTCTTATAAAACATAATACTGAGCCAGAACGATGGTTTTCCATAGGGGGTCAGTGTCCTAGGTTTTTTAAGTAAAATTTGAGGACCAGTGGCCTGGGGTGAAGGTCAGAGGTCAAGTCATCCAGGTGTTCTTTCATAAAATTTGGGTGCTGGACAAAACCGGTTAAAACCGAGTAGTACAGGTTAGATGAGCCAGGTGTGACCTATCGGTTTTTTCAACAACAAAAAAAGTAATAATTTAACAAAAATGGCGGAAGTTCACATGCTAGTTGAAAACCAGTTTAAAGAGGATTATAACTGGCTAACTGGTTTAAACTGGATATAATGATTAGGAGAGTCCTTTGTGTTTAGTTCTCACACCTCTGTAGTACTGAATCTTTTTCGTACCACATTATCCTTACTCTCGTTAATTGTTTGCAACCGGATATTGAGAGTATGGAAACCTTTCTCAAGTTCTCTGCCAAACACAACTCTACGAGGATCTTTTGGCTTTTGTGAAGTTACTTTCTCCGCGGATTTGTCAATTTTTGATTCTTCTTTATTTTTTCTTTGCTATCTTCCATTTTTTTGCAAGCAAATTGTGGAAAGTTCATTGAACATAATTTCAAGAGATTGTAAATGTTTCTCGTACTCTGTCTCTCGTATGGTGTTACTTACAAGTGGTGAAAAATAATTTGAAATGCAACTGAGTAAATAAAACGGTGGATTTAAGGGCCTGCCCGATGCGTAGTGAAGTTGAAAACAAATTAACCGAGTTTTACAAAACTGGTGCTTACTGCAAACTTTGCAAAAGGCAGACACAAAAGTACAGATAAAAACAATGGTATGACAAAAAAAAAAAAACAACAAGCACAAAGAATAAAACTTTAAAATCATTAAGATAAAACATCAAGTCAGATACGAAGTCATCAAAAGCTTGGCGTATTATCAATTGACTTTTATGTTAGATAGCTAAACTTAACTAAATCTCAAGATGTTAATGAGGATGATTTAGATATAGTTCAGTTCATTCTATGTTCATCTTTTAACCTATCCGATTCAGGTCAACTGAGACAAAGCTTAAATTTGTCAAACACTAAGTATATGATGCTTCAGTGATAACTGATCAAAAATTATAAAATACCTTCTGAAGAAAACATACTTGAGCACGATGGAAAAATGGAATCAGTAAAGATTGCTAACTTTATGATTTCATGATTGACAATATTTTGAACAGTAGTATTGTCTAGTTTGTAAATAATCATCGAATTTATTGCATGACAGAGAGTATTTCATTGATGAACAGCAAGGGAACAAAAAAATAGAAAAATAAAAACAAATTTAAAAAAATTTAAAAAAAACAAACAACATTGGTAACGTTTTAAAATACATTACACTGACAGTTACTGTATCTGACTTGATCTGATAAGGGCTTGCATCGTAGTGGTCATCAATTAACGTTTAACAATGTCTCCTTCTGCAACCCAACAGAAAAAGACAATGGAGATTCTCAGACAAATTGTATTATAGTTTGCTTATGATCCTCAAGTAAATTTGTTTAATACAAAAATCTAAAACAATATTGTCTTAGGAATGAATAAATAGCGTTAACACGGATGTACCTAAAGGAAATAGCCTCATAACACGACAATTTGTTGAGTGACTAAATGTGCAGAGACTATGTTTGCAATACATCTGTCAGCGTGAATACAACTTTGTGATTACATTCAAATCATCAGTCCAAATTTCTGTTCAACAAGACTTACAATAGAAAGTGGTTACTCAAGGTTGAAAAGGTGATCGTGATAGATCATGAAGATAAATGAAATAAGTTGTTGGAGTTACTTGTTGATGTCCATCGAGGTAATATGTATGTTGTTTTTCTGAATTATGACTGGGGAAATTCACATGATGTAAAATAAGAAAGCAAGTAATCTAACCGAACCAGCTTTTTAGTGGTAGACATTTTGAAATATATGTGTGGGTGATCGCACATAAGTTCAATACGGTAGTCAAAGGTTTCAGAGAAAAAAACACGTTGTTTGGATGTGTTGTACTTTAAGGACCAGAACAATGCAAACTGTTTGAAGAAAACAGTGTTATTCCAGACGAAATGAAAGGAGATATTGCAAATACTCTCAAGCAATACTAAATGAACTATCTTTTAATGCTCACTCTGCCACTTTATTTAGTTGATGCTGTAAAGTTTAGAAGTATATACTCAAGTAAATTTATCTAAATTTTCTGTTTGGCTACAGAAACAATTGTTGTACATTTCTAAATTCAAACCGTTTATAACCACACCTTTATTAATTCACTCACAGGGTTTCATTTCACTTTTGTCCGTTTAAATGATTAGAGCCTCTTGAGAAGACCACATAACTCTGTAATGGGAACATCATTCAATTCATCCCTAAAAGCCCAGAACGTTCTTATTAATTAGTGGGATATCAAATCATTTTCAGATTGAATTAGTTTCTCTGGAGCTACTGAATAGTCTTTCATATAGCTACACAAGTTTATGCAACCAGTATTATAATCATCAGTCGGACAGATATTCTTCTATCCATCTACTTTGTCATTCCGTGGGGAATCTAAAGTATTTACAAGCATGCATTGGCTAATTGCCTACTCGTAGAGGTAGAGGTCGCTAGAATCAAGGTACATACATGACCTTGAAATGTCATACTAATGATCAGACTTTGTCTCTCCATCTTTGTCCAAGTAATATTTATGGTTTGTATTGACGAATCTGTGCAATATCGTGCTAAATCCACCGCTTATTTCACTCTTAGTCTGTCAACAATTCACGTCCTAAACCTGATATAAAACATTATGATAATAGATCACTGCAATGATGTGTCGGATGTAGGCTCAGAATAAAACAGAAGCAATAATAATAATAATAATATAAATTACACTCACTTTCGCTTGCTTCTTGACTTGACAAAGCGAAACAAAATACTTTTTCAAGTATACATCCCTGATTGTACATGAGCTATGTGTACCTCATGTACATTTACTTAGGGCGAGTCTAGACGAATGTGAATGTTTCAGACGAATCGTTCTGAAAAATTGGGTTGAGGTAAAAGTGAAGAGGATTGCAATGTAGTGCAATTGAAGAGAAATTATTTGTTAATAAATGTATTATAGCAAAATACTTGATCCGAGATTAAGGAATCGCTAAATTGGGGTGCTCTCATGTACTCAGTGAGCAGCTCTCTCTCTCTCTCTCTCTCTCTCTCTCTCTCTCTCTCTCTCTCTCTCTTACTGGTTTACCCTGTATGCCGATCAAACGATAAGGTAGCCTGAAGAAACTACCCCATTTATCTTACAAGTATGTGAATTATATGGTTTACTTTCAGAGATTTAAAAATGTTGTGTCTTATGGATTTAAGAGACGATTCCTAATTCGCCTATTGCATTATTTACCATGTACAGTAATAACCCCTCGTAACGCAATGCTCAAGATATCTTACCCGATGTGTATGTCATTTACTGATACAGATTTTCAATGTTTACATAATATTGAATTCTTGTACCAATTGTATTTTAGATGGGGCAAAAATAGACTAAACCTCAATTCTGACCCCATTAAATTTCTTTAATGGAGATATTCTGAGGAACAGGTTAAAGTTAAAGCGCATGTAAAAAATGCGATGCGACTACAATCCAAAATTATGGCAATCCTCTGCTAGATTAGAGACATAAATTGAAACAGCAAATTTATTATTTCTGACAGAATTTGAATGAAATTGAACTTTAAATTATTTAGGGTGCGTGCATATAAAAAAAATAATGACCACCTATACCACAGTCTTCATACATTATGATTCTTTGGATTGTTTAGATTTGTAATGATACTGGCTAGGTAAAACCGAAATTCAAGCAAGATTTTAAAATGGCAAGTATGTGGTGTGAATGTTCTGTGAACAGGTAATCAAAGCGGATGCTTAAACCTATGATGACAATTTCTGTATTTGCCATTTTACACGAGCTTGATATGGCTTGACTTCACGATGAATCTATCACAACGCTCTCTAATCCGTGAGAAAATATAGTATCTAAGACTGTCGCAAGGACAGATTTCTGTTAATAGGAACGATCATTGTATATATATATATATATATATATATATATATATATATATATATATATATATATATATATATATATATATATATATATATTAATCATACCTCTCTTTCTTCAAACACCTCCTTTTCAAATAGAACCTAATAACTGGAGTTCTATTTAAACTACTTTCACCAAGTTTTACAAATAGGCACACGGTCACCAATCTGTCTTATACGCCGCAAAATACTATGAGGAGGAAGCCGTGAGTGGGGCCATTCAGTTATGTTTGAGTGGGGATCTTGGGTGCAGACAAAACATTTAGTTGTCCAACAAAAAAGAACATCTCTTTTTATACGTATCAAAGTTCGAAAATCTAAGGGTCTGATTTGAGCGGTTCCTCACATATATTTTGTCTGCGACATAATTGCTACATGTGAAGATTGGTGCCAAAATTTATCGCGAAGTAAAGTCATAGCCGATTGAATATGCTTGAGAGGTAACAGCCGTGCTCCATCATATTTAAGGCTAAGGTCCCTATGACCTGACTTGGGGAAAATGATTTCCATGTGCTCATTGAGTTCAACGGAACATACATCCAACAGTCCTTACATACATGATTCACATGAAGATACAAAGACGTTTCTAGATTTCTTGGTATAAAGGTCTAAGGCCAAGGTCACTGTGAACCAAGTCTACGTAATTTCTTGAACGGCTAAGGTAACCATGAGCAGACTAAGGCAAACGGCTTGCATTGCCCAAGACCTACCTTCATACTTGCATTGATAGTTAGATGAATAGTGGTTTCACTGGAAACTACAATATATCTGCAACATTTCAAGTTGGAAGATCAAAGGTCAAGGCCACTGCTGTCTGAAGAAAACGAAGAAATTCTAATTGCAATTCTTTATGAGGTGTAGCTTTTATATTTACTAAATTTCATTGCATTAAAATTAATCAGTATCAATACATATTTAATACATTCAAGTACTAAACCATACAGACCTGCTTTTCATACAAAATCAGTTTAACTCCTCTATATTAAACTCAACTTTGTTGTGTGTGTGTGTGTATGTGAGTGTGTGTGCCTAAAGCTTCATAATATATTCAGATCACGTGCCATGTGATAGACGTATTAAGCATAATGTTTGTGATACTTTTTGTCAGAACTTACCCATTGTCAGACCTTACCTATTGTCAGACCTTTCCCAGTGTCAGACCTTTCCCATTGTCATACCTTTCCCGGTGTACATCAGCGATCTTCATGTAAATGTAACAAAGCATGGAGCATGAAATGTATCGATTGAATATCACGGTTTTCACGCTCCTTATATTCTACAAAAACAACAAACCGCAATCTTTCTAAGCACGTTGCTCCTTAACTACACTGCCTTCGAATATTTATGTGTAGTAAAGGTCAGACAATCTATGAAAGTAGCATTAACATACTGCACAGGAACGTCTGGAACAGACACGCACATACTGTGGAATAGCAATTACAGCGTAAGGAGATGAAAGCAAAAATTATGTTTTGTCATTTCCTAAAGGTTCTAGATGCCGTTAGTGGTCACAAGGATATATAGTATTACAACGGTCAGCATCATCTTACTTCCACATCATATTCACATACATTTGTTCCGAAATAAAGACGTCGAATCCTTGAAGGGTGCGGATGATGATCTTATTTAGTTTGCTTTCTATTCAACATACCCAATCCAATAATCTGAAGAAAGTTGATGATTCATATAACATACCCGTGAACCTCTTCGTTGATTATTTTTGAAACTGAGGAACCTACGTGTGCAGAACGTTTGGATAATGTCTTTTGAACTGAACATGAATAACTTCCATAATGCTAATTTTCTCAGACACGCATGCATGATTGTTATTACACGCCGAAGAAAACCAAGAAAACCCAAAGAGCTGCTATCTGTCTGGATCTTTATGTATAGAGTTCAGTACCAAAACTTTCAAGTCATGAGACCATAAATTGTACACACTGACAGATGGTACATAAGACCAAAAAAAAACATGGATCTGAGGTCGACCGAATGATGGCAGGATTGATGACATGTAATATATTGACTGGTGTTCGCATTTTCGCATACTTGGTGATGGTTAAGTGGATCCGACTCTGGCAATTTATTTAGGTATGAAAATATGTTTCCAAACATTTTATCAGACAGTTGCCTTCTTTTTTCGTTTTTATTCTTTTCCGTTTTCCGAGTTTGAAAATACCAATGAAAATCGTGCATACAAAGAGTTTGAAAATACCAATGAAAATCGTGCATACAAAGAGCTTGAAAATACCAATGAAAATCGTGCTTGAAATAAAGAGCTTGAAAATAGTTATTTGGGGGAATACGGTGTATACAGATGAATATTTAAATGTCTTAAGATTTTATGATATAGCACAACAGTTAGAACATATTTATAGCTTGTTGAGTCCTAATTGCACATACGATGATATTAAAAATTTTATAAATCAAATGTACAGATAAGTAGTGTATAAACTGAACATGTGGACCGGAATGAAATTAAAATTGAACGATCTTTTTCGCGTATATTTAAATTCAGATTCCAGAACTCTCAGAGAAGTGATATAAATATTTAATAAGTTTAACATAAAAGCAACAATCTCTGTATCAAGAGATAACGTGTATTTATTTAAAAGAGTGAATGGAATAAAAGTGTGGCAAAAAATAGTTGTGTTCCAAAAAATATTCAAAGGAATAAACATGTCGATTTGTCAAATAAAACTTATAATAGATCTCCTGCAATGTTTTGGAAAAGATGCAGATTTATGAATTTCATTTAATGATGATAGCATTGAAATAAGCATCATCAACCCTGATAGCATGACCTTTAAACAAGTTCGGTATGAAGAATGAATATATTATGTAACTGCTGTAGATAAATATACAAATTTGCATTTGGCTAAATTTACAGTACTTCTCGAAGATAACGTAAATTTTACAGCATCAGTCTACGACGATTCGAGCAGAGACTGAATTCATAGAAAGCAATGTTCGATATAAAACAGCACATGGTGACACAGTTTATGAAGTAGCTGGTTTTCAATCAACCATAGCAAGGGCAAAATTTAACATAAATCTGAAATCATTTCAAAAGATTGAAGAAACGCTTCAGGTTCCTGAAAATAAAGTTCCCGTTGCAGATGGATGTCATGTATGCTAAAGACAATTTGTCATTTCGTCAAGAGGTAATTATTCTTTGGATGTTTTTATGCGTTTTAATGGATGATGCTGGAGACTTTACAGAGCAAAACAAAGAACATAACAGTATTGAAGACACTTATACTACGACCTAGTAAGTCCAGTCACTTATACAAGCATCAATTAATTGTGGAACCAAATTAAACAGGACAAAAATAACATTAAACACTTATTTGAAAGATTGGTTAACTGAAGAACCTACATATACATTACTCAGTCAAGCGAAATAACGATTTTCAAACAGAAGGGTCTGTGTTGGTGATGTGGATGACCAATGGCAGGCAGACATGGTTGGCATTCAAGCACATTAAAAGTACATTACAAATACATCTTAACAGTGATAGAAATTTCTAAAAAATAAGCTGCTTGGGTCGAAAAAGTAGAAATGACAAAGGGAGATGACGTACACGACACTTTCACAGATATCTTCCAAGAACAAAAGCCTGAAATGATACAGTTTGACGAGGAAAAATAATTTATACAACAGAAAAGTTGGTTAAGGAAAACACCGACTACCTTCAACTTGTTATGAAATAAAGCTTCTATAGTGGACCAAATTAACAAAACTGAAGACGAAAATGTGAATGAATTTTGCTCAAAATAAATCCAGAAAATGATTTGACGTTTAGCCCAAGCTAATTTATGAATACAATAACACTCATTACACGTCAATAGACATGACTCCAGTTAAAGCAAAGAAGAAAACAGATCCAAAGATTGGATCATTCTGTTTGATTATTTGACATTTGATAAATTTAGAACATTTATATTCAAATTTAATGAAACGATCAAAATTTGAAAATATAAAACAATATTTGCAAAGGGCTGCCTTCCTAACTTTATCGAAAAAATATTCCAAATCAGGCAAGTCTGGCAGTCATTCAAATTTGAAGATCAGAAGAAAGGATAAAGAAGATTTGTTTTACGAAGAAGAGTTATCTCTATACAATAAACAAGATGACATATACAACGTGGATAAGAATGAAAGGTAAAAAGTATTTACGTGTAAACAGGAGAGGATATGTTAAAGCGTTTAACAGTTGGGAGCCAGCTAAAAATATTATTCCATTAATGTAAATGATGTGCAAAGACATACCTCTCCGATGGGAAAGACGGAAGCACAATACATTGATACTAGTATTAAGAAACTTTGAGTTTTTTTAAGGCACTTGAGCTTTTGGAATGTGACAGGTGTGGAAGCAACAGCGCGTTAGAAAATGAAGGAGTCATGAGTATTTGTATCGATCATGAAAACAGATGAAAAAAAAGTACATCCAAAACATCACCGTTAAACAACAAAATTGTAAACATGAAAATTTTGATAAGTACGATGTAGGCAATGTCATAGCATGGTATCAAACGACACTTTCGAAGAAACGAAATATCGAAAAGCATATACAATGTAAAAGACTGCAAGCTAATCTACGAGATTTTGAATAAGAATAAAGGTCATGCAGATCACACAGATACAGTTACATATTTAAACTTCCTTAAAATTTCATTCAAAAGAGGATATAACAGCGATTCTCGCAAATACTGCATTTTCCTGAATAAATTGTTTACCATGTACAATTTTAACGCATACATAAAGCCTTCAATAACACATATGCACATATACATACACAAACCCATACATATAATACATATATGTGTATGCACCACACACGCACACCATATATATATATATATATATATATATATATATATATATATATATATATACATAACTCATATACATACATAACTCATATACATACATATAGTACACACATCGACAAAGACACCATAACCCTAACCCTTTAGAAAGAAGATACACAGAGGAATGGAAGAAACTGAACGAGAAATATTGGAAACAAATTATAGGTAAGCACTGTAGAAGTTGGAAAGAAAAGCCTTGAATAAAGGATTTGCAGGTTAGCTGTGCGAATTTATCAAATTAAAATGTATCGCATAAGCGAAATTTTATCGCTAGATAAATGAACAGTGCAGCCTTTGCAAAGCAAAAGAGTTATATTACAATAAATCTGCATAAGAAAGAAATATATGTTACCAATGCAACTGACAGTAGAAATGGCAAACTCTCCATTTCATTGCAATAGTAGATTTTGTTGTTGGGCAACACATAAACAACATATTTGCTTACATCAATGATGGGAATGAAACAGGGATGTTTTAATACCCGATGGTTTTCTACAACCTCAAAATGCACATGAATAAATTCAAAGAGGGTGTGCCTGCAAATGGTGACAACGAAGAAAGTATTAAAGTTGAATGCTAGAAACACAACTCAAAAGTCAAAATAACTCCGAGTAGTAATTGCACAGTGCATATCACCAACTACAATACTAAATGTTTTGAATACATTACCGAGAAAAGTATACAGGTATTTACTGAATCCGACACAGTTTGTGGATTTTTAAAAAACAAAAATTATTTTCCAAGAAAATAATCAACAATACAAGAAACAACACTAATGGTCATTATTCGTTTTTACTAGAATCCTTGCCTTTTGAACATGTTTCTCATGGAGACTTTGTTTCGTACAGTGTTAGTGGCCATTATAAGCAAGTATAGAGGTGTACAATGCACAAACTGGATATTGATCAGAGATGAAGATGGAAAAGGGACAGTTTTCATTGTAGGAGAATACCATATGTTTTTCGCATATCTCAAGCAGCTTAAGTTGTTTTCTAAGTAGTATAGATGATGCACAGAATGATTGGAGAGAGATCTCTTAGAGTACCTTGTGTTTTTTTTTTTGTTTTGTTTTTTTTTTGGGTGGGGGGTTGGGGGGGGTTCTAGAGGAACTGTTCTAGAGATTATGCCAAAATAAGATGAGAGAGTTACGACAGACACACTGTTTCATTGACTGTGTCTGATCAAGAGAGAAGGATTTCCCTATCCTACACAACATGCATATAATTGGTTACACGATACTCATGCTCATTAATTAAAAGTAAAGAGGTAAACTAATATTTGTTTCATTCCACATTTGTGATCAGTCATGTTCATTAACGAGTCTGCATCCAACTCTGAGTCCGTTTATTCATCTGTCCATCCATGCATTTGTTTGTCCTTGCATCCATGTGTCCGTTCGTTCTTCTTGGAACATTATCCTGAAACTAACATACATGGTGATTTTAAACTCCCTACCTGGCCAAACAAATATCACCTGTTCCCTGTTGTTACGCAAATGAGGTTGCCAGTACTCTGTAAGATGCCAGAGAAGCTTATTCGTGGTACATATTTTCTAAAGCACACTGCTCCTATATTTCATCATTAACATAAGAAATAAAGGTATCCCAGTATTGGCAAAAGATGGGAGTGTGCATTGGTGTAAATTATTTGGACAGTTGTTATACAGAATGTTTGGAAAAATGAGAGCTAAAAGATGAATTTTGAATTTAATTGAAAAATTTGCACCATGACTTCTTGCAAACCACTTTACAAAATTTCTATGCAAGATACATTAATACAGTGTACATTTATATACTCTTAGTACGTTGAAAAATGCATTGCTATTAATTTAACTTTGATAATTTTTATTTCATTTTTAATTTTGATACTTTAAAATTGAAAATTAATGTTAACTTAAGTGGCAAAAAGAGATCTTTTCACTGACATTATCTATGTCACTATATATTGTAAAATTACAAAAAACATTCTGAAGGGAAAAAACTAATGTTTCTTTTGGTACTGATACTAGTAAAATATTAAATTGTAATTTAAGGTAGAAATGGTAAAAGAAATACAGGTTGCTTTCCAACAGAACACTATTACAGCTAACTTCTACTGTCACCTATGTATTAAAAACAGTAAGTTTTATAGCTATAGAGCAAATTTGCCTCTGTTGTGCCTTTGATCATACTGCTCAAATAGTGATGTCATGGTCATCTTTGAACTCGAAGGACAAATAACAAACAACTGCTCAAATGACCACTGTGAACCTCACTTGCATATCAAAAGGGAACATGCAATATCTGGTAACTCTCTGGAGTTTCCAATCCCTGTATTATGCAGTCCTTGCCTTAACATTGTTGACTTTGACCGAGAGATATTGGTCATATCTGATTTAATGTTTTATAAGACAGTACAAGTAAATGGTAATTTAAGTTCCACAGGATGCAGCACCTATGCCTGGGCATGGTGATGGGGTGGGAATTGGGTTAGACACAGGTCAAATTTACAAAGAACACAGATATTTAGAATAGCTTCAATCTCTAGTTACCGTATATTCTCGTGTATAAGCCAATAACAGCTGCAAACTGCATAGATCCAGATCTGCCATCGCATAATGTGCCTGCAGATCTGGGTCTATGTAGTTTATAAGGACTAATCAGTAGAACAAACAACATATACCCTGATCTGCCAGCACATTATGCTATGGCAGATCAGGGTCTATGTTGTTTGCGTTTGGATGGAAATATACGCGAGTATATGTGGTAGTCTTTCCAATGAAAGTGGCCGTATTTATCAAAAGGAAATATTTTGAGAAAGAACCTAGAAGCTTTGAAAATGTACTGTCTAACTCTTTAAGTCACAAAGTTCTATAAAACTTATAACATTTTGCACATTTAATAGGATCAAAGTCATGAAAATATTAACAACAATCTACTTCAAATGACAAAAAACCATCTTGCCATCATCAGTTATCGGAAACTGGTCTTCAAGGTGAAGAGGACTCAAGTGCCTTAAGAAAGCATTTACCTTGGGTTGGTGACAATCATCTTTTATTACATGATTTGTTTTACATGGTTTGATGCATGCTATTCTATGATTTCAGTCATCTTTAGACATTGAAAGTACACATGCTGTTTAAGTACTTTTTCTTTAAAGTAACAAACAAATATGTGGGCTCAAATCTTTCTATGTGCACCAACCCATGTTTGCACACAAAAGACTATGCATGAGCCTAATATACACATGCTAATGCAGGCAGATTAAACTGCAGGGATGCATACATCCAATTATCCAGGCATCACTTATTATATATTCCTATGGTTAGGGCCCTGTATCAAGATGAGGGAGCCCTACAGTAATCACCTTTTCCACAAGTCCATCTATTTTCATTTCTTGTAACTAGCATCGTTCTGCAACCCTTTCATATAATTGGATGCCATTTCGTAGATGATCTGTCTATTACATATAAATGTGCCGTTTACAAATGTTTAATCATTTTAGGTCTGATCTTGAAAGAGTTATTTTTCTTCATCAATATCACATCGCTAATACAGCCGATAATTGTAACCAGCATAGCTCAGGAACTATTCAACATATTCTGATGCAGTTTGGTGTGAACATTTTCTCCTAGCAATAGATTAGTCTTTTATGCATTCTGTCTCATCAACTCCATTTTGAGCAGAGTTATCAC
This sequence comes from Margaritifera margaritifera, assembly GCA_029931535.1. Classification (NCBI taxonomy): domain Eukaryota; kingdom Metazoa; phylum Mollusca; class Bivalvia; order Unionida; family Margaritiferidae; genus Margaritifera; species Margaritifera margaritifera. Next base: position 4,632,725 of record JAQPZY010001646.1, read on the forward strand.
CCTTGACGGTTAATTTCATATATTCACATGTGACATTTCAACTACAGCAGATCCTTGTAACCAGAATATCATAGAAATCATTCAATAAATTCTGATACAATTTGGTGTGTGCATTGTCTCAAGACCTAAATGTGCCTTTTATGGGTTTGTTTTGTCAATTCTTGATGGAGTTATGTCCCATAACAGTTAATTTCTTTACATGGGATGTTTCTTGTAACCAGCACAGATCAAGAACCATTCAACATATTCTGAAGCAGTTTGGTATCAATATTGTCTCATAGACTTACATGTGCCTTATATTGTTTTAGTCTCGTTTTGTTCTTGCCCCCCCCACACACACACACACACCGAGTGCCTGTCCTCATAGCTGATTTCCGCAAGATAACTTCACCAAGAGTTGTTGAATTTCAATCAAATTTGGCATGGGGATTCATATTCAAAAGACCTTTAATGATTTGATTTCATGTATTCCACAACATCATTTACAGGAGTTATGACCCCTGATTGCCTGTCTTCCTGACTTTAGTTACCAAAGCATAACATTACTTAGCTTTGTTGCATTTCAACCAAATTTGGCATGCAGCCTTATGTTGATGAGACCTTTAAGGAGTTTAATTTCAAGTGTTCCACATTAACATTTTGAAGAGTTATGGCCCCTAACTGTATATCCTCCTAACATTAGTTTTCACAGGATTATTTTACTAAGGAATATTGCATTTAAGCCAGATTTATTAAGCACCTTTATATGAATGAGTTTGTTTTCCAGCATTCCATGTCATTGTTGAAAAGAGTTATGGCCCCTGAATACCCATCTTCTCCAAAGTTTGGCTTTCCAACAAAAGTTCTTCTGTTGCAGGCTCTGCCAAGTAAATTGTAGAGAGCAGGGTTGTTTGTGATGCACCGATCACAACAAACTCAAATTGAATTATTTTCTAATTATACAGTGCATTACAAACATAATGGGACTATGAAGAATCCATTTAGGATATAGTATACCGGTATTTGGGTTTTTATTGTTTGGTTATTTTTCAGACTATCTTCAAATCCAAACTAGAAGTGGTAGAAAATGCCAGTCATATGGTCATGATGGAGGCACCAGATGAAGTGAACAAGCTCCTCTTTGACTTTATCTTCCATGACCAAGCAGGGTCAGGCACCCATAGGACCCAGAACAGTTACGAGAGTGAAGATCATGGTGATGAGACACCATCACCCACATGGGCAAAATCACAATCCAAAAGTATGGCCTCTGTAAGGTCTTACAAATCAACAAAATCTCAATCTAAAACAATGAGATGAGGTATTAAACATAAAGCCAAGGAAATGCAATGAAATCTGTAAACAAAAGCTTGGCAAGGGAGAGGACAAATCCATTATAAACTGTTGTCCTTTATTTGGTAGAGAATCTTAAAGTTAATTTTTTTTTATTACTTCAAAAATAAAATGACTCCCATTTAAACGTAGATATTGATCCCTGCCAGTTTAGAATATGTAATTGGTGTATCCAATAATGTTCTCTGTCATCCAATTATTCCTAATGTTGCTGTTAGATAGCTCTGGATCAGAAAGAATAATTTCTATTATCTGATACTGAACACAGTCTATATTGTGGTCAGGTTGGTTAAAGTGTTTAGTGTCTGGGGTATCCTCCATTTTGCAGATATCCCGATGGTGTTCTAATATTATCACTTGAAATTCCCTTTTAATGGCCAACCAATGTGTCATATGTGAAGCGCAGTATAAACACTGCCAATCCCTGGAAAGGCCCAAAAATATTGGCCATAATGGTTTTAAAAGTGTTTTGCCACCATGGCCAGAAGATGTACATGCAGAAGACCTAAACACGCATTTTGAAAAACACCATCTCTATCTGACAGATGCATCCACCATTAGTGAACAATCTTCTACTGATGGACCACAAGGTCAAGCTGTTGGGATTTCAAAAACTGTCTGTACAATGAACAATACAGTAATCCATTCCTTTCTCTTTCATTTCTGTTTGATACTTTAGATTTTGAAGCAATCGGTTTGTCTGAGCAAGGAACTTTGCTTGAGGATTTATTGAACCGAACAATGAACTGGAACTCAGTACCAATGAAGATGAATTTATCCAATTCAGCTTGCTCCACCCCTGACCAGATTTGGGAAACAGGCACTGCTTTCATTAATCCTGTGGATGGCCTGACAATCCCACCAGGAACTGTGTTGTATCGACAATACTATACACCAGCTAATATTGAAACAACAAGAAACTTCTATAACACTACCGCGGTTTTATGCTTTGTGATTCACACTTTAACTATTTTAGTTTTTACAAAACAATATAAATTCATTTTTACTATTCAGTAAATAATTTAAGAGAGTTGTTTAGTCACTTCTACTTTTACCACCATTTCTACATAAAACTTGATTTTGAGTTTGTTTTTTACTGCTAATGAAAGTCAAATCCTGGCTGCATTAAATGATGATGTCATTCAAACTTTGTGCACCAGCTGGAAACCCCTAGTATGTGATATTATTGCCCACTATAAACTAGTGTGCTGAAGTCACATGTCCCAAAAGGTGGCTGTGCCAGTGGATAGGGGGTATATAAACCTCACACCAACAAGATACACTGATCAGTTGAAGAAATAAATTAAGAAGAATTCCTTTTCCTTCTGATGAGTTACAAAGATAATGAAACTTATCAGGGACCTGGGGTGACTAGACCACTCAGATAGGAGGGAATGCCTCTATATTTCGTTATGCAGTATCTTCTCTTTTTTAATTTTATTTGTATGTATGAATTATTTTTCAATTAAATATTAAGTAGACATTAAAAACTGAAATATTGAGAGATAAAGAAATATTTCTTTTATCTATTAAAAAACAACCAACCCCAAAACCAAGTTTTATTTTTTTTAGGAGTGATTTGGTGCTGAAAGCATTGTCAATGAAAATATTACTTAAATCATAATTTGGATACAATAAAAATATGTTATATGCCATTTCAGTGTTTAATTGGGACAGTAATGGGGTTTTATCTTTCCTCTGTCCATATCAGAAACATGAGACAGGTGTCCTTTATTCATGTGGAATTCCAGGAAGTGTTCATACAAAATATTTTTAGCAGGTTTCATTATTTCTGGTGTAAGATCACTTCTTACAATTAATATAAGTAAAAAAAAAGAAAAAAAAAATTATTTCCTGACAAATGATTCCAGATAATAAGCAACATTGACATTTCCATGATTTTGCTGCCATTTAGATTTATATTCCCAGAAAACGGGATATCCTCCAACTTTTGGAACAACCATTTATAATCTCATCAGTTAAGAAATTAGTAATTTTCAAAATATTTTGAGATTGATCTACATAAAAATGTGTGCCCAGGATATCTGTTGAAACTTCCCTAAAGCGAAGCCTCAATAACCTAACCTACAACCTCCTCTGCAGACTGGCCAAATATTTTTGTCCCACTAATGTTATTCTAAAACTAATCAAACCTTTGTATACTGGCCACCTTCATAAAACAACCAAAATTTTGTTTTTGACGGTATCTGGTTTAGGTAAGCTTTACTGTATTTTGTTTTACATTAAAAATAATATACTTTCTTTGTAAAACATGAACGCTTCTGTAAATTAACAAATATTTCATGAAATCAGTTTTCTTCTTTCATTTTATATAAGATGATGACCCATCTGATGGCTGACAGTGATTTCAGTGGAGTTAAATATACTCAACCAAAAGAGAAAGGTATCACTTACAAATATTGAAAAATACATGTGGTTGTCAAGATTATTGCATTAGACCTTTCAGTATGCATGCTTGCTTTGTCATTGGTCAAGATATTGTTTAAAATAGTTAAGTGCATCAAGCATAAATGACAATTATACAATATGAGTGTAACCGTCATCTTCACGAGAAAAGATAATTTGATCCACTTCTTTCCACATCAGCCTTTGGTATATGTTGCTAACCAATAGAGTATCTACCACTCCGCTATCTGATTGGATGAAGCTAGCCAATAGAGTATCAGTCACTCCGCTATCTGATTGGATGTAGCTAGCCAATAGAGTATCAGTCACTCCGCTATCTGATTGGATGTAGCTAGCCAGTAGTGTATCTGCCACTCCGATATCTGATTTAATGTAGCTGAAAGAAACTGATCTGACCAGATTGCTCATTCCATTTACCTAGGAGGATAGTCAGTGTTCAAAGAAGTTTTTTTCAGACACAGGCCCAGGGTTGGTGTCTTGAAAATATTCACAAGCCCTGACTCAAAATCCACAAGCTCTGACTCCAATACCATGTGCCCAAAAGGGCCCTTTTTTTACTATTACCTAGGATGATAGTTGGGAATAATCACAGCAGCATCCTTAGACAACAACACATGTCACGTGTAAATTTCTCCAATTTAAACCTCTCATACATGTATTTTCTCTCAAGTCCGTGCATGTGGATATCATGGCAGTCACCATATTGAAAATCTAACTGGTCAAGTACCAAACGCTCTGATTGGTCAATTAATTTTGCTATGGACAGTAACTCTTCATCCACCAGACAGCACTTATTCACAAACACTTTTTTGGGTAGCTACTGTGTGGAACAATGTGGATTGATAACCTTTGGCTAGCGAAGATGTGTAATCATATGCAGCACATATATTGTAAATAAATGTGGCCAAAGAACACGTACAATCTCAATATCATGCTCTGTGTGTACTGCCTCTTATAACACATATGTGCTCATGGATTGAATTAAATTGTTTGAAATTTATTTCATTGCATCTTGAATTATTCCACCTAATTTTAGTTTTTGACTAACAAGAATAAATGTAAATTAAATACTCTTATTTTTGTGATTTAATGCACTGTTAGGACACAGCCTTGCTGGAACAGCTCTCAGTATAAGGGTCCCTCACTGATAACACAGATCACATTCCCATGAACAGAGAGGAACCATGGTGAGTTAGCATGCCAGACTCATGACCAGAAAAGGTGTGAGTTCCTACCATCAGATCAGTCTGGATCAGCTAATGTGGTGTATGCCTGGGCAAGGGACATTACTCCAATTGCCTTTGTACTAAATAACCTTCATAACACCAAACCAAACCAATCCCATGAACACAATTATAAAGAGTAAGTACTATATATACTCACTTATAAGTTGAGTCCAACTGCAAACAACATAGACCCTGATCTGATGTTGCATCACATGCTGGCAGATCAGGATCTATGTTGTTTGTTCTCCTGATTACTCCTAACAAACTACATATCTGCAAGTGCATTAGGCAATGGAAAATCTGGGTCTGTGCAGTTTGCAGTTGGACTCGACTTATAAGCAAGTATATATGTACCGTATATACAGTTTTTATGGATGAAAGACTAGAAAGAAAACGTGCAATAAAAGCAAGCATCTGATAGATGTCCTCTCCATCTAACTGTAAATTTTTAGTATCAATTTAAAGAAATGTGATGAAATGTAGCTATAATGAAAAGAATACTATCTGGCAATGACATTGTTTGGCTAACTGTGATTGAATGAATTACATGTGGTAGTAAATTTGATATGCTGAAGGATTGTAAGACTCAAGACTTCACATGCCAAGAGTGGTGTTACTTTTACTGGCAGCCAAGTGTTCTGTTAGAACTTACATGTATACAATCACAGTTTAATATAATCTTTGTTTAAGTTTATAATAAAAAAATTGGTTTTCTTGTGATGCACATACAGTTAGCTTTACACAGTCATACTTAAAAAAGTTACACAGTGATTCAGGGAAATCAATAGACACTTTCATTGAGTTGTTGCACTTTGCATATGTGGAGTGATTTCCCTTAGGCATTGCTTATTTTTTTAAAGTGCTGTCTTTGGTATATTAGTTGATTGATATTTGGTAAATCTGAGTTAATCTGTATTTCAGATACAGATTTGTATCTTTATTTAACAAAGCTAGAATCTGGGTCTCTATTTATATTCAAGTACATGTATCTTTTGTATCCATTTGTAAATATGAGAATAATTACTTTATTTAATCCGAATTTATAACATCAATTTTTAATTTTAATTTATACAAGGGCAAAAGTCCACATGGTAATATTACTTATTTTACTAAAACTGATGTATCCATTTTGTAATTTGAGTATAGTTTTAGCAAACCTTGATCTTTAATTTTGATCAAAACAATTAAAAAGTCTACAGCAACTTTCTCTATTTTATCAGATAACATGTGTGTACTTTAATTCATCCTTTCCATTGGATATTATAGTCTTGTTAGATTTTTACATCAATTCTTTTATTTTAATTGTAAAAGATAAACATACAAGAAAGAATTGGTCTCAGGATTTACAAGGCATAAAGGCGTAGCTCACCTAGTTTTAAACATCGGAATATTTAGGTATAAAAGTCTACACTGATATACTCCTTTGATTTTTTAATTGATCTATTTTTAATGTTGGAATATTTGTATCAATCTGGATTTTATGACATAGATTTTCCATTTGGATCTAATATTGGGAATTTATGTCAATATGTTTATATTTCTCATTTTATTATATTCTTTAATGTATCCACATTTTGATAAAATGCTGAAATAGTTGTTTCGAGTTGTTTATTTTTAGTGTTAGACTAATATTTAGTGAACTTTGATTTGTGAAATCAGATTTTTTATCTTGATCTAATAGGGGAAAAGGTTCACATAGTAGTAATTACATTCCTTACATTAAGAAAGTACATGTAATTTCTTTTATTGAATCAATTTTCATGCTAATACAACTTTAAATGTCAACCTGTATTTCTGACATCAATTTTCAATCATAAAAGGAAATATAAAAAATAGGTCTTCCAATATACAGGAAATTTGCAATTATGTTTTACCTTATATGATAGCAAGTCACTCTTTCACATGCAATAATCATTTGATTGTTAAAGTTTGTTGATTGAAATAAAACCTATTAATAAGTTAAAACTATTTTGCTCTATCTGGATTCTCTTATTCGCAAGGCATGGGCTTAATGGATAACCTTGTTAAATGCAGCATATGGTATGGTAGTTACATAAATTCAAAATAAAACCACAATGATTATGATGATAATCTCACACCTGCCAGTACGAGTGTGGTCTTTAATCCTTTTAGCTAGTAATCTACCAGCACTCGGCAGGCCCACATCTGGAAAGTTTTAATGTTATTTGCTTAAGATAATAATAATAATAATAATAATAATAATAATAATAATAATAATAATCAGACTTTGTCAAAGAAAGGTTTATACAACAATAAGAAAACTGGAGAGCCCAAAACTTGTAAATCCCACTTTATTTATAGAAGCAATCAATCATGTCAGTGCATGTGTAGGTTTACCTATTATCCATCGATCGATGTCATGCAGGGGAGGTAACTGAAAACTGATACTTATTGAAAGTGTTTATATAGGCAATCAGATTGGTTTTTAATCCCGTTATTATAATTTTACACTTCCCTTATTATACTGCAAATATATTGTGGTCAGTCATGTCTGTTCAATCATCCATGCATCACTCCACCCATCCATCTGTCAATTGGTTTTCTCTGTAACCTGAACTCCATATATATATGAGGGTGTTCATATTTGTTATGATGCTTCATCAGGATGAGCAGACGACAATGAAGGTTTTGAGATCTTGGATGTAGCCCCTGCGTTGGGGAGGAGAGGGGGGTGGGGTCAAAAGCCACATCTAAATGTATCAGATGGAATATCACTTGTATTCTGAATTTCGTCTACACTATATGAAGGAGGGTTATCGTATTTGGTATGATATTTCTCAAGGAAAACCAGATGATAATAAAGGTTTACAGCCCTGGGAGTGAGGTTTTGGGGTGAGATTGTGGTGTTGGGATTGGGTTGGAGTTAGATTTGCCAAAAAGGGTGGTTGTGTCTAAAGTAAAACAAAGTGCTAATTTTTTCCATTGCTTCCATTTCTTGTTTATGTTTTGGTTGTGTAAATATGCCGAGTATGAAAAATATTTTGTTAGTATAGAGTTTTAATGATGTGTATCATTAAAATGTGGTTTTCTTCTTTAATTTGTTAAAAGATAAGTTTTTTGAGCTAACTGATTTAGTGTAAAGAAGGTACTAAATACTTAATATTGGAATAAACTAATTTATAATACAGTAGATCAATTTCATATGAATGCTTTCTAAATACCGTATTGTGTATAAGCCTGGTCCAAATGCAAACAACATAGACCCTGATCTGCCATCGCATAATGCGCTGGCAGATCTGGGTCTATGCAGTTTGTAAGGACTAATCAGCAGAACAAACAACATTGACTCTGATCTGCCTGTGCAATATTCGATGGCAGATTAGGGTCCATGTTGTTCCCATTAGGACCCGGATTATATGCACGTATATACGGTAACCATTTTGCAGATGAAAAAGTGTTTACTATGTACAAGGCTTCTTTTCTTTTTACCCTCTGTAGACTCATTGATATAGAATTGGCCTGATGCACCATCCTGCATTCAGTGTTTCAGCCAGGTGTGAGAAAAAAGAGGCCAATTGATCCCTTCGTTGGAAAACGTGGACCAGTGGAGTGATCATAATAGGCCAACCTCATAATAAAATGAGATATCATATCATTTATGTAATTTATTTGACATGTTATCTGCATGAAAAGTCAAATAAATAACCTTCTTTATTTTAAGATTCCACTCTTTAATGCCTCCAACCATATTCTAACAGTGTGGGACAAATTAAAGTCTACAATTTTATGCCCCTTCATTCAACTGACTTTGCAAAGTTTCCATTTTCAAGTGATTTCTTGAGAGTGTGATAACATTGCTCTTCTCTGGCTCCACCATTTCTTTGTCAGAAGTTTGACTTACTGTTTGACTTCCATCTCGGCTTTTGTAGCTTTTACCGGCTTGTTCACTAGAGTCATCATATCTGTAGCAATTTTTATCACTTTCGTGATCTTAGTGCAATAATGAGGTAAATAAATCATCTTGTTCCATATCTACCTCTTTGCGAAACTTCTCTGCTTTTATAAATGATAAATGGCACTACATGATCAAGGTTGTATCATATGACTGGAAGCACGTGCTTATGAAAATTACTAAGACTAAAAAAGGTTCTTTTTGTCATAAATTTAAATAAAACAGGTAGAAGTAACCTCATTATATTACTTGAATTTGTTTCATATTTTCATCGTGAATATTACAATTTGGTAGCATGCCAAGCTTATTCTCAACCTCTCAACTGAGAAATATTATGGGATATACTGACAACACGATTATTTCCGGACAAACTGGAGTTGTGCCCTTTATGGGATTAGTAGAATGGAAGAAAACAGATAATCCGAGAATAGCAACCAGTGCAATCAGAAAAGATAACTTGATGGATTCTGTTCCTTTTCATACAAACAATCATTGAGCAGTTTGGACATTTAATAATTGATTGGCGCATCTGTATCAGATTAATGGTAAAAAGACGTGCCCTGTTAATTTTGTTGGTGCCAATATTGGTACATTAAATCTTTTCTGAAGGACCTGGTGTCTATTTTGTGCAAATCCCACAAGGGTGTGTCCTGGCTGAAACACTGTTCATGTCATAACAGGTGACTAATTGAGGCAGGAGCAGTGGTGACTTGGTAGTGTCTCTACTTGATAATAACCCTGTACCAACTGCAAACTGCATAGACCCAGATCTGCCGTTGCATAATGCGCCAGCAGATTTGGGTCTATGCTGTTTGCAAGGATTAATCAGTAGAACAAACAACGTAGACCCTGATCTGCTGGTGCATTATGCAAGAGCAAACCAGTGTCTATGTTGTTTACGCTGGACCCGGGTTATACGCGAGTATAGACGGTAGTCAGACTCTCAACCAAAACGGTGTGGGTTTGTATCCCATCATTGGATTAACAGGTCAGCTACCATGGTGTGTATATGTGTAAATATGCACACATTTCAAAAAGTGCAGATTATAGTTTTTATTGTTGTTTTTAAAAAATGTTTTTAAAAATCTGAATATTGAGGTTTTTAAAAAATTGTATTTATGATATATGGACCACAATATATTTTACACTTTTTATTAGATTTAGGACGTGTTTACGTGTACACTTTGTGTCCATTTTAAAATACTTGTTAATCTTATGGTTATTTACTATTGTGATAACTGAACAATAAATGATGTTTCTAGTCTTTGTTTAGAGGAATGCATTATTAAATAAATGTTAGTGATGATGTCATATCTTTTTTATTTTTTCCAAACCTTCTTTCATAATGATTAGGTTATTAGAACCCAACATACATACAAGCTGAGCAGCATTATGACCTAATTTTTCTTACAATTTTCTATTAAAGTCAATTCAACTAAACTTGAGGTCACTAGCATAATGGAGACCTGACAGTCACCGATATGAGGTAATGTTCTGTTGACATTTCAATTCACCAATCAAATAACAACTTCACATTAATGAAAGTGGAAAACATCATTGGGAACATATTGTTTCAAATGATTACTCTCCCTACATGAAACACAATGCTTTATTTGATAGGTTACTAAAAATAAGTGGACTGGGAATTCCAAAGGTCACCAGAACATGCCTGTCAGATCTACTTATTATAAATAGGCTATGTAGTAGCAGGTTAAAAACTAAACTAAGTTATAAAGAAAATAAAAAATCTGTAAATTTATTTTTTTGCCTGTGTTGCTGTCACTGCAGCTTTAGTAACACACTATCAAATAACCCTGTGGCCTTGACCTCTGATTTTTTAAATGCCCCTTGACCAGAATTATTTAGTCTCCTATCATAACCTTGAGTGTCAAATATGAAAACAATCCATATATATCCCTTCACAAAAGCTCATAACAATCTGCCCACACAAAAGCTAACAATTCATGCTGCGACCTTTACCCCAGACCCTTGAATCTGTCATTCCCCAAGGATACTCTATGAAATCTGGTTCAGAATCTAATGCCTATCAATGGACATGAACTATTTTTCTCATTTGTTTCTTTTTTATACTTAACCCACTGTACACTGTGAACTTGACCTTTGACTTCTACAGCAGTAGTGATATTTCATATCCCATGGTAAAGTTATTTACTCTGTCTGATGACAGTTCATCGATAGTAGTGGTAGATAGTACTGCCGGATCCAAGAACTTTAAGCACTGACCACCTAGCTAAAATTATTCAAACAATTGCTACTTGTGACCTTGACCTTTTAACTCCTTGTCCTTCAATCTCAAGTGATGTTCCCTCATCCTGTCACTTAACTAAAAGCCCTATAACTCCAATGACCCATTCTTACCTCTTCTCGGGTATGTAATTAAGATAATCCAGGATAATTACTCACTCACTTAGCTGTTGACTTTTATTCCTGCCTTGGCCTGACTGCTTGTGCGCGACCTTTGATGCTGGTTTTGTCTTTGCACTGACAATCACATGATCAGCCAGCTATGATAGAGTCAACTGATAGTGTGTTATATATACAGTGAAGCCCAGCTAAAAAAAAAAAAGCTTCATTATAGCACGGATATATCACAATGACTCCTGAAATTTTGCAACAATATCACCTATTTTTTTTTAATACAAAGCTTTAGTGCCAAAAATAAACAAGAGCCTGATTTAATAATTTGGCAAGATGTGTTGTATTCTTCAAGTACAAAAAAAAAACTTGCTTATTGTTGAAAAGACACTGGTTCCTTAACAAGCTGATAATTGTTAAACTAATTATTATTGAACCATCAACAATAACTCCATTAAGTCTTCTTTGTGTTTGTCTTCAATAAATCCTGTGAACAATTGTTGCTCAATCCAGGGTAAACAATATCCAGCAAATATTTGCTCACTCATCTGGCATAATCAACCAAGCACAAAACAATGCAGACGTATTTCAAGTTTCTTGCCCAAATTTATAAATCAGTTAATTTACTCAACTATTTAAGGGAAACAGTAGATCACCAATTCCTGCTCAATCAACCATCATACACACCTGCTGAGAAAGGTTTACTGCCCGAATGGTCAGGAACAGTTTTAGTCTCCCCCCCCCCCCATTCTTATTTCTTTTTATTTTAGAGTCCTCAAAAACTGACAGTGCAGTCGAGAACAAGTTTGATTTTTTGACAGAAGACCCTTATGGGGTTACATTTTGATAGTCCGAAGGTTCTGTGCTATGAAAGAAAGATTCACTGTTTTGAAGGTTTATTGATTCGAAGGGTCATCAGTCCAAAAGAGGGGTTCAATGGCTCGAAGGTTCAGTGGTCCGAAGGTGTGTTAATCTGAAAGTTTATTGGTCCAAAAGAAGGGTTCAATGTTCCGAATGTTCATTGTTCTGAAAGACGGATTTAATAATCCAAAGGTTCATTGTTCTGAAAGAAGGGTTCAATGTTCCGAATATGCGTTAGTCTGAATGTTCATTGGTCTGAAAGAAGGATTCAATAGTCCGAAGCTTCAGTGGTCCGAAGGTACGTTAGTCCAGACCAATAAATATATATTCAAAATAGTGAATGTTCAAACCAATGAACCCATTTTCAAATACCTTCAGACCAAAGAACTTTTGGACTTGTGAACCCTTTTTTTCAAATATTTTCGGACTAATGACCCTTCGGACCAATGGACCCCATGTTGTCAAAAACCTTCGGACCAACAAACCTTTGAACTTGTTAACCTCTGAACCTTTTCCTTTAAAGTTACAAACCCTCGGATCAATTAACCTTCGGACTATTGACCCCTATATTCTTCGAACTTGCGAACCTTTGGAACAATGGAACTTTGGGCTAAAATGCTCAGAAAATAGAGCTCTTGTACAAAAATTGTTCTGACTTATGAACCTTCGAACAAATGAACCTTTGGAACATCAAGCAGTTACCACTTTTTTGTATCCATCTAACACATATGAAAATTTTATATATGTTCTCATTTGCGCTCATCATTAATGAACAGAAAAATGAAGACAAGCTGTATTTTCACCTGTTATATGTCTGTCGTCATGTAGACATATTTCACTGTATCACCAAACTGGCATTTTATGTTTCTTTAAACAAGTTTGCCATTTAAATGTTGATTGCAATTAGTATGGGAGATTGTATTCTTTTCTTCTGTTGCTGATTGCATCTTGTGGAATTCTTAAGCGCAAATCATAATCAGTCATAATATTTGGATGAGAGTAGCTAAATATAGAAGAGGCGCATGAAGGAATGAGATCCACAGCAACAACAAAAACAAGAAGCAGATGATTATGCCATTTTTAACTCAAATGGTCTGAAACAGGAATGATGGCAGGAAATAAAATCACCATGTATTTTTTCATTACCTTGATTATTTTAAATTGCATTGATTGTCTATATTCTACCCTTCTATGATTATATATATATATATATATATATATATATATATATATATATATATATATATATATATATATATATATATAAATATATATATATGAACTCAGGCAAACAAGATCATAATATGAATAACTACAGGTTATTAACTGAGTATTGAAAGACATTGGACCCGAGGTCTTGTGGCACAGAATGCCCTAGCTTGCTAGGGCATTCCACACCGCATGAACGAGGGCCCAATATTTTTCAATACTCAGTCAATGACTTTTTAATTATATACTTAAAAACAAGCATATTAATCATTATGTTATGGTATAGGAATAACACAATTGAAACAGCAACAAACAATAATAATATTTCAACATTTTATTGAACATTTTACATCTTGTTCAATTAATGAATGAAGCCTGAACATGCTACTTTTAATTACTACTATGGAGGTGCATGCGTACATGGGGTGATTCTCACTCAACACTGAACGAAACTAAGTTTGTTAAAGAGGATGGAATGTCATGTAGCCAAAAAAAGACAACAAAATATAAATATTAGGAATAAATGCTGCAATATGTCAATGAAAATTTAAAATACCATTATGAAAAGATGAGCCAGAAAAATTCAGTCAAAGGTTACGGTATAATTGGGATAGTCTCAATGCTGCTGACATGGTGGTGGGTAAATTTGAATGTGCAGTGTGTATCATGATTGTTGCCTGGGTATTGTGGTCCATCGGTCTTGGATAATACCTCAAGAAAAGGATTTAGATTCATTTTCGACTCACTTTTGTTTCATTAATTTCTGGGTGAAGGATAAAATAATGCCATTCAGAGTGGATAACAGTGTACTGCTTACGTGAAAACGAAGTTGTTGAGTGATGCATTGTAACACTGAATCAAAGATTAGATTGACACTCTCTCCCTCTCATACTAACAGCAGCAACCAGCAATTAATAGCTTTCCATTTTCAATATTTTTATAAATCATATTTATTTCTATTTTTTTCCTTGCAATTTAAATCTTTGGATGTATTCAGATTTCTTTACTTAATTTGTATGATAGATAGTTTTATTTGGATCTAATGATTCTCTAGCACTGGTGTCATGTAGAAAGGATTAGTCTTTGTTGGTATCTGGTGGCCATCAGATTTATGACATCAGCATTCCAAGTTTCTGTTGCCACTTTTATTTAGCCATTGCCAGAAGTAGTTCATTGAATGCGGGCACATGTTTAAGGAAGTGGTGAATATATTTACTCAACTACAGTCAATACCGCTGGATCCTGACTGGTAGCAACAACGTTAATCTAATTTATGAAGTATATAATAATAATGTGAATCACACCCATACATTAAAGTTATGAAATCAGCACTGAACCCATTAAAAGTGCAATATTTCTTGGCATCATTGTTAATTTATTTAGATTTCATGAATTATTTTAATACATAATTTCATATTATCGTCTGTAGACTAAAGTACAAGTCATACAGGTCATGTAAGCATTCAGTGCTGACTATTTCAGTAATGGGTGTAATGTTTTAGAATTTGATTACATATACTTCTAAATAGTGATTATTTACTTTATTTTGATTCTCATACATCCACATTCCTTGAACATTTTTGGACGATGTCAACCTAAAAGTGTGATCTGGTACAAACAGAATTGAATGTCACATGCTTTGGTGTCACAATGTCACAATGAAAGCTGCTTGTGTTGAAAAAAATGTGTACTACCCTGATACTTGTTATGATAGACCTGACATCCTCTTTTTGTGACCCAGTTTAGTACCTAACCACCTCTGTAAAAGTCCAAAGCGATCAACAATTTTCATCCTGAAATTTTTGGATGATTGCAGTTTTTTTAAATATATTTATTCCTACCCTAAGGAACCTTACCAGGTCACATGTTATCTATATATAGTAACTTGTCAAAAACATAAATATGCAGTCGCGATGGTGTAAAGGTAAGAATGTTAACCATTTAGTCACAAGTAAAAGTAGGAGCAACCATTCAAGTCTTTCCTGAATCTTACGTTTTATTATTATTTTCCTTTCTTTTCCCAGTTAACAATACAACATTGCATCAATGTTGTTTCATAGTTATGGCTTTTTTACGTTGTGGCAACATGATTTGGTGAACTTGCTGGAATGTTGCTTCAACGTTGTTGTTTAGCGTCATGATATAACATTCCTACAACCTCCTGAAAACATTCAAAAGCTATTGATACAGTGAAATGAAAGCAATTTTGTGTTTGTGAAACACATATGCCCCTCTACTGTCAATGATGTCCAAATTTACAATTAAACATTATAAAAATAACTTAGTAAACTATATATACCCTCAACCCACACAAAGCGTAGTCCAAAATGTTCTAAAACAAATAAAAGTTTCAAAAGTGTTATTATAGCCCAGTGGTGCAAGTAAACTAGTACAGTCAGGTACACCGTACTGTTACGACATTTTCTGCCAGTGAGGCTGTTTAGGAAAAACAGGTTGGGGGGGGGGGTGGGGCGGTATCATATCGGTAAGAGTTAAAATCTACTTGCACCACTGTTATAACCTGTACCTTGTAGAAATGCATAACAGCATGCATACTAAGTTTAACTGGTCTACCTCAAGTGGTTTGTGCATAACTGTATGGAACAAAATTTTCTTCAAAAAAGGTAAGTTTCAAACTTACCAAATCAGTAATCAGTTAGTTTGTTTTGTTGGAAACTCGATCCTAAAAGTCTCTACGTATAGTCTCCTCTATTCTAATTTTTTTTTTTTTTTTACAATTTTGCTACAGATTCAAGATTATTCTTGTGTCTGAGCAATTCTTTTATTTGATAAATTTTCAGGTTTTCTAAAGAGTTAAAAATCCGGATGGAATGTGAACTGTTGCCTAATCATTATATCATCTTTTAACAAAAATAAATAGATTTTAGGCTGATTTAGAGGCCGTAGTCATTCCATAATCAGTTTAGAAAGATTATGAGAAGGAAACTGAAAATAAATTTGATTTTATATAATAAAACTGATAATTATTTGTAGCTCGATATGTATTCTCTCCTGTATATTGAGGCAAAATGAAGTGTCATTTTACAATTTCAAGGTATTCGTAGTCACCTTCAGAAAGGATCCAAAAAATAAACATGCCAAAAAGTGGCTGACATGAAGAAAATTTAGGTTCAGCAGGGTCTAATCTACTGAAATACATCATATTTTCTTTTTTGAACATCTGATATGAATTGAGAATATACTAGACAAAAATATCTTAGATCGGTAGGCTGACAGGAAAATGTATTGGTATTTCAGTGACATGGGCATAATGGCAGGGGCCATTTTATTCATTGGCATACCGATCTAAGATATTTTGTTCAGTACATTCTTGAATCACATCAGATGTAATAAAATGTAATATATTCGGGTAGATTTGAACCTGCCAAACCAACATTTTCTTCCTGTTGGCCACTGTTAGCAATATTTATTTTCCGTCTGCATCCAGTCTATGACTTGGAATACCTCTCTACCATAGTGTGTGTGTGTGTGTGTGTGTGTGTGTGTGTGTAGGAGATGGGGGGACTTGCACTAAATATAAGAAACACTATTTTATGCCTGATCATTTGAACACTGAGAAATAATTGTTATTATGACAAATAGGCAACTAGAACAGTACAATGAACAGGATAGTCATTTTAAAAACAGAAACTGCATATATATATATATATATATATATATATATATATATATATATATATATATATATATATATATATATATATATATATATGACAGCACATAGCACGTAAAAGACATTGCATCATTAGGGACCATTTTTTTTGGGGGGGTGGGGGAGAAGCCCAAATCGCCCTCATCAAACCTTTTCCTTTATTTGCAACTATGACTTTGCACTACTGCAAATGAAAAACAGGGAGTAGTATTTTTTTATAATAGCAATCCCTCCACCCCTATAACTTAAATGGTTCTGTTCCAGTCAATGGTCCACAGCAGTAAAAGCTATATACATATAACTTTACCATTACAGAGGGTTGTGTATATGAGTGATTTGCAACTGCTGTTTGCATTTCAAGTGTGTATGATGGTTGATTGAGCAGAAATTGGTGGCCAACTATTCCCCTTAAATAGGTATGTAAATTAACTGATTTATAAATTTTGGCGAGAAACTTTTAAGACCTCTGCATTGTTTGGTGCTTGGTTGAGTATGCCAGATGAATGAGCAAACATTTGCTCACTATTGTTTGTCCTGGAATGAGCAACAATTGTTCATAGGATATACTGAAGACAAACTCAAAGAAGACATAAAGGTTTTATTGTTGATGGTTCAATAATAATTAGATAAACAATTATCAGCTTGCTAAAGAACCAACATCTTTTCAAAAATAAGCAAGAAGATATTTTTTTTCTTCAAGAATACAACACATATTGTGACAAATTATTAAATTAAACTCTTGTTTATTTTGGCACTAAAGCTTTATATTACTTCAAGAAATAGGTGAAATTACTACAATATTTCGGAAGCCACGCCATGATCATGCTATATCGGAATTCATGCTATAAGGAAGCATGTTATAGCAGGGTTTCACCATATTACTTTTTTAAAAAGTTATTTTAGTGTATTAAAGCAAATGAAATGTCAACAACATGCTTAGAGGACAACCTCGTCTCTTTGATTGGTAACTATAAACTGAAGGCAATTGTCCTGGAATTGGTTTAAGGAAGTTATGTTTATTATAAATTCTATTTTAGTGCATAAAAAATGTGTGATTTGAATTAAAAGTTTGATTTTGGCAATTGTGGACAGAAAGCATAATTGATTTTATTGGGATGACCGAATTTGAGAATATTACAATTATCTTGATTCTTTGACATTACTCATAACCATCATGACTCAACATAACATGGCTCAGCAAAACATGGCAGTAAATAATGTGTATAACGTTTTTTACCATGCATGGATTACACAGCCTCATTTCCGAAGTATTGGACAATAAATGAAAATGAAAACAAATATATTTTCAACTAGTCAATGATTTTTATTTATACTTTGTCTTTCTGATGACATTTCCAATAGCACCTTCGGACATGTCAATAAAACTGGAATAAGAATACCTGATAACAAAACAAACAACAGAAACATCAGAGAGTATCCAAGTATCTCTGTCAGTATGCCGGTCAAGACAGAGAAAGTTAATTTACCAAGAACCTCTAATGTAGCAATAAATGTGTAATGACTGGCCTGGCCTAAAGGATCTTCATTTGGAGAGCAGTGCATCATCACTGTGAATGTTGCTGTGGTGATAGCACCACTGACTAGCAACATTATGCACAGATTTCCCACAGACATGACTTAAAAGAGAAATGCACATCATTAGCAAATTGCAAATAATAAAAAAGTGAGAAAGTAATTTTCAAACATGAGCTGAATGTACCATATTCGATGTAATACCTGCATTGTGCGCTTAAAAATTAATATTTGGGTACATTTTGTGAGGTTGAAGCTCATCATAATAAGTGCACACTGATGGTATCATAAAGAATGTTGTTATCATAAGAGTTAGGTTCCCTTTACATATGAGCTCTCCACTTTGGAGATGCATTTTCTCTACCAATATGGTTGTGCTGAATAAAGCATATGTCAGAGTCTTTAAGCAGTAAAATTTAAATGGTAACAAGACATCAGACACGTACTGTAGTAAGTTACAATAAATCCTAATGCTCTAGATGGGTTTCAATAGTTGCTTCCCTTCATGAGGCATGCTGAAATCAAGAAATGTGTGCTCAGTAAAAGGCTCAAAGGATATATCTTTTTGTGAGTTTTGAACAAAAAGTGTGTGTGTGGGGGTGGGGGGGTGGGGGGTGCTTATTAAGGCATGTGCAAGCATTACGTTGAATATGGTACAGAGTTGTGAGAAATAGCTAGAAATAAAATGAAAATACTACATTGAATACTTTGACCTTGCAGTTGACATATGAGAACAATATGTCTTACAAAATTATTTGATTATCATTATATGTATTATATATGTATTATCAGTTTATATTTAGAACGTTCATTTAGGGAATTTCTGTGATAATTAGGAACATACAATATGTAAGCTGTAAATATAAGATCTGAAAGTATTTACAAAACCCCAAACAACTGTACAATAGCCGTTCTGCTTGCTATCGATATTTCTTTTCCTGGATTTCAGGCATGGATTTTATTCATGACTTAAGCCACAAATTTCTGTTTTCAAGACATATTTTAGGAAGCATAATAAATGATCAGTAACAAATGTACCAAATTACATCTAAATTTGTATTGATCACTGCTCTGGTCAAAAGAAAATATTGTCATCTGAATATTTGAATTGTTATTTTAATTATTACTTATTCTGCATTCATATGTATATGGTTCTTTCTGTCTCTATAATAATAATAATGTCTAAATTACTTACTATTTTAAATATCATCAAAACACCGAACTTTTACCTGCGCGAGCATCCTCGTCACAATCATTCACAATCATGCACCTTGCGATGTATATTAGGCTGTTCGTCTACTAAAATAGCATTTTTTCCACATTGCACTCGCCGTTAACGACTTAATTTTTCCAAATTAAATAAGTTTGCGCAGACGGAACAAGTTTTGGTTTGAAATTTGTAAGGTTTATGGGATTAAATAATTCTCAGCTGCACAGTAACTGTGCCAGGTAAGTCTTTCCAAGACCAGAGGTGGAGTACGATTCCTGTTGGACCGTAGCCAGACGACCTTGTTGAGGCTACGACATCGTAACCTAGGCTTATAGTATTTAATTTAAGTCATACAGATCGTGTATGCGTTCAGTACCGACTATTTCAGTAATGGTTATCGATTTTTAGAATTTGATTATACATACCCTTAAATGTCGTATATTCACTTTATTTGGATCCTCATACATCCATATTCCTTTGGAAGGTCATTATTTACACCCCCTGAGAAACACATTCGGCAAAAATCAGTGTTAAAGTATCGTCCAACGGCCAGTTGTCGTTTTCCTTCTTCAATCGTGCGCCATGTTTCTCGCGATCTAACGCGCTTGTTGCGAGATAATGACGTCATCAGCTGTGTCACCAGCGTTCTAAAAGAGCGACAGAATTTAATTATATAGTAAAATCAAACAAAATGAGATTCAAAAAGGTAATTTCATGAAATTTTAAAAAATCGTCATCAAAATCTATGTTGTCACTAATGCCTTTTTGTGTCAGACATTTTGGCCGTGAATTTTCTATTATATGCTATAGATAGCGTCGCCGATCACGTGATGACTTTGTTTGCATATTTTGAACAGAAAAACCAACTTTGGGAATTAATACAACTAGAAAGCCAATGTAAATAATTGGTTTGAATCATGTGGGTTTCTTATATAACGTAAGAAAAATTTACACTCGAAATGTATATTCACTACTTACTTTTTCGTTTCAGTATTATTTCATAAGAAACATATATTCTATAACAAGAGACACTGAATCTGTTATAATAAATGTGTATCCATTCACCAGTGTCTATTTTTAAATTTCTCTCTCCTCTGTCTCTCTGTATGTATGTCTGTCTGTCTCTCTCTCAGTCTATTGAGTCATGTATCTATATGGTAAAGAACAACCAAGCAGTAATGTAAGAGCAAAAACTGCATAGAATTAACGGGAAACAATTATTCATTTTTAGATTTTTTTTTTTTTTATTTCAAAAACACGGAGACGCTATAAGCTAATAATATCCATACCTTGGTCTAACTGGCACAATCCGGTCATATGCCACGTGACTTTTTAGTGAGTGTCACGAACCATGGATGTCACTTCCGGAAATAAGTAAACATACACATGCTCGGAAAAACGGTAATTATGAACTAATGTACATGAATGCCAAAAAATATTTCACGCTGATTAAATAAGGTAGATATAGTTGAACACTTTTTATGGTTTATTTTAATAGATTATTATAATATTATAACGAACGCGTTACAATTCACGTTAGTGAACGAAAAGTGTTTACTCGAGGCTACGTGGACATTTTAAGACGCGGTCAACCTAAAGGAGTGGTCCAGTACGCAGGGGCTCAGATCCCCCCAGCCCACTATCCATTGACCCATACTCCTAATTTTGTTTGTAACGAGCCCCTGTGGTCCAGTACAAGACCGGATTGAATATCGCACGCTGTGATGTCATAATGAGAGCAGCGCGTGTTGAAAAAATATTCGTTGTACCTGTTATGTGTTGCGATAGACGTGACGTGCTCTTTTCTTGACCCGGTTTAGTACCTGGCTACCATTGTAAAAGTCCATAGCAATCAATAATTTTCATCTGGAAGTTTTTTGATGACCTTTAAGGTGCAGGGCATTCAACAATCAGGATTGAATAGACTTTGTATAAACTATCTTAGTAACGATATTAAATTTTAGAACAGCAATTAATATTTAATTTAATTTGAGTAAATGCGCCTAACCACGTTGACCAAAATTTAGCCTCGATCTTTGGGTGCAAGGGACAGTTTTTATGCACAAATTTAATGCCGCATCAACTAGTCTAATATAAAAAATCATAAAAAATAAAATACACAAGTAAGGTCAAAAAGGTCCATATTTTTGGATAGCTATATTAAAACAAAGCATAAAAATAGTATTCACTTGACCTGACAAGTCAATGGCAGTTCATAGCAGAAGAAGTTTATGCACCCCAACCCCAATTTATACCTGCATTTTTCACGTCCGAAGGTCATTTTTGACACCAAGTGATGCTCACACTGCAAACACAAGCCCTTTTCCTATGTGATTTTTCCTCAGAACATTGTGTACTAAACACCTTGATGCAATTCAAAATAGTTGCCATCCAAGCCGTTTTTGAGATATTCTTCTTGCCTTGAATCCACATGTTTTCTACTATGAGTGGCTAGCTCTGCTTCCTAGCCGACTATTGGTATTTCACTGTCTACATACTGTGAACTGACTATGGGAGGTGTACATGCCTCACATCAATTTGAAGAACAACACAAGCCCGAAACAACTAATTTACAAATATATCCATATCTTTAATTATTAAACAATAATAGCTCAAAAAGTCACATCATAGCTTTAAGTTAAGAAATTTGACAGGGGCCAATTTACAAAACTGTCCCCTGCCACCTTTGAGGAAAGTTTGAGGAATTCCTCGTTTTTTTAAATTTTTTTTTATCAAGAATAAAAAGGTGGGTCACGTTGCTATCACATGCTGAGCTGAGTGGCTGACTGGTAGGCTAACAAGTTGTTCTCCACCTTTTATTTTTTTCTGACATGCCGGAGAACAGATTGTTGCTCTTCCAATCAAGCCAATCAGCACGTGATAGCAATGTGACTCACAGTGGATAACTGCATCAGTAGCAGTTTAGAATGGTGACTTGTGTTTATAAAGTTTTATGTGGAGCTGTCGACACTGATATTTACAGGTGGCTCTATTATTGCAATTTATTTCAAATAAAACTTAATTGTACCATATAGTTTATAGTCAAATTGGCATCCTCTACCATTTTCTTATTTAGTCTCGAGTAACCACCTTTCGTGGATTTAACATGAATTTTAACGCATTCGTTATAATATTATGATAATCTATATATGTTTCGATTGTAAATTTTTCTTACGCTGTATAAGAAACCAACATGATTAAAACCAAATATTTACATTGGCGAACCAGTTGTAGAAATTCCCAAAGTGGATTATCCTGTTCAAAATATGTAAACAAAGCCGACATGTGATAGACGGCGCTGTCTGTAGCATATAATAGAAATTTCAAGGTCAAAAAGTTGGACAAAAAAAAAAGGCATTAGTGAAAACATAGATTTTCATTATGATTTTTTAAAATTACATGAAATTACCTTTTTGAATCGCATTTTGTACGCTTTTACTATAAAATTATATTCTTTCGCATCTGAAGAACGCTGGTGACACAGCTGATGACGTCATTATCTCCAAACAAGCGTGTTATATCGCGAGAAACATGGCGCACGATTGAAGGAGTTTAACGACAACTGGCCGCTGTACGATATATCTAAGTATTAGTTGTTTATATCTGATTGCAAATAAACAATTTTACTTTAACTTTTTTTTCTTCCATATTCTCTCTTAAGTAAATGAATCTTGACCTTTTAATATTCTTAATTTGTAGTTAGCAGTAAGAATGAGAAGAACTTGTAAACAAATCCTTTCTCCGGTAACTTTATGTATTTTGTCCCAGGTTATGTGCACCACTAAAGAAATGAGTTACGAAGAATGCCTTTTATTCTCAAGGTGCGAATCTGCATCTACTCTGCCCAGGGATGAGTACATAGTAAAACTTTACTCTGCCCAGCCAATTTTTACCTGGTCATGAGAGGAGTGGTTTTCCTGAATCCTGCTTATTATTGTAGAGCATCAGTCCCTTTGTGGGGCTTTTGTTTTATGTTTAAAATGAAATACAATTTTGGTCCAATTTGAGTATTGGAGTATCTACTTTAAGTAAGTAAGTATGTGTGTGTGTGAATGTATGTATGTAGGTAAATATTGGTATGTTGTATAAATGTGTGTTATTGCCTAGAAAATCCACAGGGGGGCAGCAGAAGTTCTCGCAATGTAGCTACTTATCCTGTTTCTCCTTGTCTGAAAGCAAATGGCCAGGTATTGTTTAGAAAATGAAAGTGCTGTGTGATTGTATGATGTATCTTACAAGTATTTGATCAAAACACTTTCAATTTGTTGGGTTGAGTGGAAGAGCATAGGCACTTGTAAATTTTTTAATTATATATATATATATCCAAGCTCTCTCACTCTCTCTCTCTCTCTCAAGACTTAGGCCACATGTATGAAGAGTTGATATGATAGTTGTGCCAAAGTCTGATAATTTTGATGCATTGATTTGAACTTTTTACATTTGAATTGAATTATAAATTGTTAACAATGAGTTCACAACCCTGAACTTTAGCACCTGGGGTAAAAAAATATATAAAAAAAAGTATTTAGATATGAATCAATGTAAGTTTTTCAAGAGGGTGATAATTGTTTCATTACAAAAACATTCAACAAATGATTACTTATTAATACGATGTTCAGATCTTGAGAAACAAAAATTATAGGATGCCACCCTTTCCCTCCCACAGTCTCATGACAGTGTGTAATCAGAAAATTGCCTTTTTAAGCCTCAGGTCTCTCAGTCTGTCTGCATTTATTGATACATATTTTACACTCTATTCAAATCTGATAATAACAGAGTTCACACATTGGGTATTAATAGATAACAGTTCATACTTCAATTTTATTTCTGAAAGACATCTTTAAATCTAAAGTGTCTTTCAGTCTTTCTGGTAGAAGACTTGTTTATAAGAAACCCCAAGGGTCAGTGATTTTATCTTTCTGTTAATGGTAAACAAAATTTTTTTAAAATCAGAAGAAAAACCCCACAGGCTACCTTAGCATTTAGGCTGTAGTTAAAGGTGCATAGAATAACCTGAACATTTTCTTAATCCAAGTTGATCATATGGTCTAATGTAGCTGTTAAATATTTTTTAACTTTTGAAAATATAATCCTGAGGTAAACTGTTTGACTTGCAAGTTTACATATTACATGTGACCAACAAACTTTTTTTTTTTTTTGCAGTTTTATTTCATATTGCTAATGTGATGGAAACAGATCCTTGACAGAGCAGTACAAGAAATCTATTGTTGGCGCAAAGTGCTTTAAAAATGTATTCTCTGTTTGCATAAGAGTTATGACAAAATGGATTCTAACATGTAACATGTCTTGATAGATAGACACAAAGATTTTTAAAAATAGATATATTTATATATTGAGATACCAAAGATTCACATCTCATTGTAGGAGTTTGCATACATTCAAAAACCTGAGATGGTGCTGAGATGATGATGCACTAGTCTCTTGAATGACTTGATCATAAATACTTTCAATCCGGAATGATATTCTTTATTCTTTATTTTGAAATAATATAAATAGGCATTCTGTACTTAATAGTGAGTAGATGACAATGATTATATCAACAAATGTGGCTTTTTTGGCCTTCTTGTATTTTCTGCAAGGTCTGCCATATGGTCTGCAATCTCAATTTCTTCCCCTGTATTTCCGCACCCATGGCATGGCCCTTTCCAATATCAGCTTTTTAAAGCTTCTACTCACACCATGGATTCTGAAAGCCCTATGGGCTCCACTGGTAGATAAATATGGAACAAAAAGAAAATGGCTGCTCTACAGCATGATTGGATTGGTACTTTCTTGTCTGATGGGATCCTGTACCAGCCCAGAATACCTGCCATCACTTATTTTCGTTCTGTTTCAGTTCAATTTACTAACAGCAACACAAGATATAGCAGTGGATGGAATTGCTATTCAAATTTTGACCACATCTGAACTGGCAGGGGGTAACATTGCCCAAGTTGTTGGCTATAAAATGGGATCAGTATTCAGTGGTGGTATTTTAACATGGCTTAGTGAATACTTAAGCTGGACATCTTTGTTTATTTGTCTTTCTTTAGTGTATGCAACAGCCTTTCTATTTGTTTATAAAATGGAGAAACCAGCTTCCTCAAAAGAAAATGGATCAAAGGAAGAAATCTGCACAATGTCTCATAATAGGGGAGATAACTTCAGAGAGGTAGACAGCAAGGGAGATAACTTCAGAGAGGTAGGCAGCAAGGGAGATGATTTTGGATCTACAGTTAATGGGGGAGGTGATTCTCTAGCTTGTGACAACAACAGGGGTAGCCACTGGATTATGCAGCACATGAAGCAGATTATTAACACAGAAGGAACATTGTGGATAACAGTATTTGTTCTTCTTTACAAACTTGGTAATAAATCAACAGAATCTTCCGCACATATGCAGGATAGGGAAATTGAACCTGAGGGGATAAGATTTGTGTCACGGATGAGTCACAAGGTCAGGGCCGCCAACAGAAATTCTGGGCCCTTAGACAGAGTAGTCATGGGCCACAAAACTAGTTAAATTTTTTGTATCTAAAATCCTGTGTACAGTTTTGCATATAAAACCTGTAGTAATCTACCATGACTTAGACTATTGCAGGGAACAAATTTTTATATTTATTGCAAGATAAATTTATATTTTATAATTGAGTTGATGGTGGGCGACATAGAAATCGTTGGGACCCTGGGCAATTCCTCCTCCCTCTTGGCAGGCCATTTCAAGGTTTCCCAAGTCCCTGGTAGAAATTGTATTCCTTGAGGTTTTGATTTATCTTATCTGCCCACATACACATGGGAAAGAGCATTTTTCTCAACCACCACTTTTGTTATTTTTCAGCTAACAATTTTGTAGAAAATGTAAAATCTGTCTACAATTTGCATATTTCAGTATGTCCATTGTAACTTCTGGTTTATGATGAAATAGGTAGTGGGTGGACTTGTCTACCCCAAGGGTAGGGTAGAATTAACTAGACCTGCACAGAATTTAGATAACTTTGTCTGCTGGGGATAAATGTTCCTCTATGCAAACCTGGTAACAGACAAACAGATATGTTTAAATATGGGTTAATAAACTGTTCCAATTTATGATGCGGTTTTTACGTGACAGATAAAAACTCTTAGTCAAATGAATAGGGCTAGACTCGCTGTATATGAATGATACTATACCGTACAAATCTATGTATAACATGCAGCATGCAGCTGTGAACAGCATAAACCCAAATCTGTCATTACATAATACAATTGTAAATCAGTAACTATGCTGTGTTGCATGTCACAGTGAGTTGCATGTACATAGAGCAGGTCTTCATAATTCCCATTTCCTGTGATCTGGGGCAAGTAAATTTTCACAAGGGCAAGTAAATACCCAGCTGTAGATTTACATCAAGAAATATGAAATTTTATACTACATATCGGGCCACTCTTCATCTTTTGCATAGTACAGAAAAGAATTTGCTTGAAATTTGCAGTAATTTTAAGTTATAAGCATTTACTTGAGATGAAAAAAATCTTACAATCTTGAAAAGATCTGTTAATGTTTTGTCATTTATCTTAAATGCTTAGGTAGAGAAAATGAAAATTTGACTGGGCAAGTAAAATGTTACCTTTATTTCCACATGGGTAAGTAAACTTTCCAAATATTTAAAAAAAACTTACACATATAAATATAATACATATATTGTTCCCATTGAATGGGTATGGTTTTAGATGTTAATTACTGCCCAACATAAGTGATTTAGAAGACATATACTTTGTTTTGAAAATTAAGAGACCAGAACTCAAAACTTGAGGTCTGGAATCATGGAGTCTCACTATGTACAGCTGTGACAAAAATAAGCTGCAAAAATCATTATAATTTGAAAGAATTGAACAATGCCAAAACATTATTCCATTATGTCAATTTGGTATAAAAGGGAAAAAAAACAATATGTACAGCATTCAAAGTTACAAAATTTTCATGAGCAAAAAACCCTTCATGAATCAAACAAAATATATAAGTGCATAAAAATTGTGTTCACATTACTGTACTTGCAGCATACATATAGTTATCTAAGTCTGCCTATTACTACAAAGTAAATCATTATAAGTCTGGTTCACAAACATGTTGAATGTTTAGAATTTGTGAAAACTCAATGATGCTAAAATGTTGTTTCAGTGTATCTTTTTAATCTCCCTTGCAGGAGAGCAAGGGTCATTAAGTGTGACCCCTCTGTTCCTTGTGGATCACAAAATGGCTGCCTCTTCTGTTGGATTCTGGACTGGGGTCATAGGTCAAGTGATATCCATTGCTGGCTCAGTAATGGGAGGCTGGCTCATTTCTCTCTTCAGGTAAGCTCTACTCTATCCTTCCTCACCTACTCACCCACCCCATCCCCTTTGGCTCCAGAACACATCTCGTTGTATAGGCTTCGGTATATAACTTTTGGCCAAGAGAATTAGCCATTGACCTATAACAAGACCAATAGGAAAATATACAGGTAATTTCTTAGTAGTATTTTAGCATCATTAAATTTTCATGAATTCTTAAATTCAGCATTTTGCAGTCTGTATCTTGGCAATATGGATTTTATATAACTATGTAGCTAGTAACATAAATAAAATGTTGACAACTTTAGTTTTCTCACAGAATTCAAACAGGCTTCTTGTGTTAAACTTTTGTATTTTACAGTACCGTATATACTCACCTATAACCTGGGTCCAAATGCAAACAACATAGACCCTGATCTGCCGTCGCATAATGCACTGGCAGATCAGGGTCTGTGTTGTTTGTTCTACTAATTAGTCCTTATAAACTGCATATGCAGTTTGCAGTTGGCATCAGATTATACACGAGTATATATTGTACATGATTAAACAATTCTTCTGTTTCAGGTTCAGCCCATATGAGGTCTTGAAGTTCTTCTGCCAGTTCAGACTTGTACCACTGACAGTTCAGTTTATTGTAATACTTTTCCTGACAAATGATGATCATTCATCAACCAGTCTCTTATATGGTAAGAACTGCATTTAAAGAATAAAATAAATACTCCAACCAAAGTATTTGATGACATTCTTGAAATTCTAACAGACTCTGTACCAATTTTTTCCCTTTGCCAAAAGAAAATTCAAGTATGATGGGAGTATTTACAATTTGTTAAAAATCAGGCTGTGGACTTATTATCAGACAAAGATATGCTTAGATACTGTAATTATTTGCCAAAATATGTAATAATGGAAGTTGGACTTATCATCAGCCATAATCCTATAATTGGATAAATATGGAAAGAAACATGTCATATTGAAGCTTGATAGCATTTCTGTGGCTTTAGCCAAATCATATTCATGACATCATTTGGGTTACAATATTCTCTATTTTTAGCCCATTTAGAAATAGCCTGGTTTGGATTATTTGTTAATCATGTTATGATTATGAAGTGACTGAAAATTTTCCTTACTTCAGCATGACTTTGACTTCTACAGTTTTCTCTGTATACAGTCTATACTCACTTATAAGTCAAGTCCAACTGCAAACTGAACAGAACCAGATCTGCCATTGCATAATGCGCTGGCAGATCTGGGTCTATACAGTTTGTTAGGATTAATAAGTAGAACAAACGACATAGATCCTGATCTGCCAGTGCATTATGCAATGGCATATCAGAGTCCGTGTTGTTTAAGTTGGACTCGATTTATAAGCAAGTACAAATGGTGACTTATATACAATAATTGCTTTTGATATACTGCTCTAATTTTTCTGGAAATTTTCTCTGTAAAACTGAAAACATGCTGAAATATATGGAAGTATTTTAAAAGAAAAAAAGAGTTTGATTGACATATAGGGTGCTATGCTAACAGGTAGGTTGAATTCTCTCTCCTCGAGCGATATGTTTATTATCAGTACATTCAATACTTTAAACTAATACCTTTGTTATGCAGAAATTTGTGGGTTAAGTCATGAATAAAATCCATGCCTGAAATCCAGGAAAAGAAATATCGATAGCAAGCAGAACGGCTATTGTACAGTTGTTTGGGGTTTTGTAAATACTTTCAGATCTTATATTTACAGCTTACATATTGTATGTTCCTAATTATCACAGAAATTCCCTGAATGAACATTCTAAATATAAACTGATAATACATATATAATACATATAATGATAATCAAATAATTTTGTAAGACATATTGTTTTAATATGTCAACTGCAAGGTCAAAGTATTCAATGTAGTATTTTGATTTTATTTCTAGCTATTTATCACAACTCTATACAATATTCGACGTAATGCTTGCACATGCCTTAATAAGCACACACCCCCACACACACTTTTTCGTCAAAACTCACAAAAAGATATATCCTTTGAGCCTTTTACTGAGCACACATTTCTTGATTTCAGCATGCCTCATGAAGGGAAGCAACTGTTGAAACCCATCTAGAGCATTAGGATTTATTGTAACTTAGTACAGTACGTGCCTGATGTCTTGTTACCATTTAAATTTTAAAGACTCAGAAAAGAATTCTGACATATGCTTTATTCAGCACAACCATATTGGTAGAGAAAATGCATCTCCAAAGTGGAGAGCTCATATGTAAAGGGAACCTAACTCTTATGATAACAACATTCTTTATGATACCATCAGTGTGCACTTATTATGATGAGCTTCAAGCTCACAAAATGTACCCAAATATTAATTTTTTAAGCACACAATGCAGGTATTACATTGAATATGGTACATTCAGCTCATGTTTGAAAATTACTTTCTCGCTTTTTTATTATTTGCAATGTGCTAATGATGTACATTTCTCTTTTCAGTCATGTCTGTGGGAAATCTGTGCATAATGTTGCTAGTCAGTGGTGCTATCACCACAGCAACATTCACAATGATGATGCATTGCTCTCAAAATGGAGATCCTTCAGTCCAGGCCAGTCATTACACATTTATTGCTACATTAGAGGTTCTTGGTAAATTAACTTTCTCTGTCTTGACCGGCATACTGACAGAGATACTTTGATACTCTCTGATGTTTCTGTTGTTTGTTTTGTTATCAGGTATTCTAATTCCAGTTTTATTGACATGTCCGAAGGTGCTATTGGAAATATCATCAGAAAGACAAAGTAGAAATAAAAATCATTGACTAGTTGAAATATATTTGTTTTCATTTTCATTTATTGTCCAATACTTCGGAAATGAGGCTGTGTAATCCATGTATGGTAAAAAACGTTATACACATTATTTACTGCCATGTTTTGCTGAGCCATGTTATGTTGAGTCATGATGGTTATGAGTAATGTCAAAGAATCAAGATAATTGTAATATTCTCAAATTCGGTCATCCCAATAAAATCAATTATGCTTTCTGTCCACCATTGCCAAAATCAAACTTTTAATTCAAATCACACATTTTTTATGCACTAAAATAGAATTTATAATAAACATAACTTCCTTAAACCAATTCCAGGACAATTGCCTTCAGTTTATAGTTACCAATCAAAGAGACGAGGTTGTCCTCTAAGCATGTTGTTGACATTTCATTTGCTTTAATACACTAAAATAACTTTTTAAAAAAGTAATATGGTGAAACCCTGCTATAACATGCTTCCTTATAGCATGAATTCCGATATAGCATGATCATGGCATGGCTTCAAAAAATTTTGCAATAATTTCACCTATTTCTTGAAGTACTATAAAGCTTTAGTGCCAAAATAAACAAGAGTTTAATTTAATAATTTGTTAAGATATGTGTTGTATTCTTAAAGAAAAAAAAATCTTGCTTATTTTTGAAGAGATGTTGGTTCTTTAAGAAGCTGATAATTGTTTATGTAATTATTATTGAACCATCAACAATAAAACCATTATGTCTTCTTTGAGTTTGTCTTCAGTATATCCTATGAATAATTGTTGCTCATTCCAGGGCAAACAATAGCGAGCAAATGTTTGCTCAATCATCTGGCACACTCAACCAAGCACCAAACAATGCAGAGGTCTTCAAAGTTTCTCGCCCAAATTTATAAATCAGTTAATTTACCTACCTATTTAAGAGAATAGTAGGTCACCAATGTCTGCTCAATCAACCATCATACACACTTGTTGAAATGTGCAAACAGCAGTTGCAAATCACTCATATACACAACCCTCTGTAATGGTAAAGTTATATGTATATAGCTTGTACTGATGTGGACTATTGATTGGAACAGAACCATTTAAGTTATAGGGGTGGAGGGATTATTATAATCAAACATACTACTCCCTGTTTTTCATTTGCGGTAGTGCAAAGTCATAGTTGCAAAGAAAGGACAAGGTTTGATGAGGGCTAATTTGGGCTCCCCCCCCCCCAAAAAAAAAAAATGGTCCCTAATGATGCAATGTCTTTTACGTGCTATGTGCTGTCATATATATATACGCAGTTTATGTTTTTAAAATGACTAACCTGTTCACTGAAATACCAATACATTTTCCTGTCATCCTACCGATCTAAGATATTTTGTCTAGTATATTCTCAATTCATATCAGATGTTCAAAAAAGAAAATTTGATGTATTTCAGTAGATTACACCCTGCTGAACCTAAATTTTCTTCATGTCAGCCACTTTTTGGCATATTTATTTTTTGGATCCTTTCCGAAGGTGACTATGAATACCTTGAAATTGTAAAAGGACGTTTCATTTTGCCTCAATATACAGGAGAGAATACCTGTTGAGCTGCAAATAATTATAAGTTTTATTATATAAAATCAAATTTATTTTCAGTTTCCTTCTCATAATCTTTCTAAACTGATTATGGAATGACTACGGCCTCTAAATCAGCCTAAAATCTATTTATTTTTGTTAAAAGATGATATAATGATTAAGCAACAGTTCACATTCCATCCGGATTTTTAACTAGAAAACCTGATAATTTATCAAATAAAAGAATTGCTCAGACACAAGAATAATCTTGAATCTGTAGCAAAATTGTAAAAAAAAAAAAAATTAGAATAGAGGAGACTATACATAGAGACTTTTAGGATCGAGTTTCCAACAAAACAAACTAACTGATTACTGATTTGGTAAGTTTGAAACTTACCTTTTTTGAAGAAAATTTTGTTCCATACAGTTATGCACAAACCACTTGAGGTAGACCAGGTAAACTTAGTATGCATGCTGTTATGCATTTCTACAAGGTACAGGTTATAACAGTGGTGCAAGTAGATTTTAACTCTTACCGGTATGATACCCCCCCCCCCCTCCCCCACCTGTTTTTCCTAAACAGCCTAACTGGCAATAAATGTCATAACAGTACGGTGTACCTGACTGTACTAGTTTACTTGCACCACTGGGCTATAATAACACTTTTGAAACTTTTATTTGTTTTAGAACATTTTGGACTATGCTTTGTGCGGGTTGAGGGTATATATAGTTTACTAAGTTATTTTTATAATGTTTAATTGTAAATTTGGACATCATTGACAGTAGAGGGGCATAAGTGTTTCACAAACACAAAGTAGCTTTCATTATTCACTGTTTCAATAGTTTTAGAATGTTTTCAGGAGGTTATAGGAATGTTATATCATGTCATTAAACAACAAAGTTGAAGCAACATTCCAGCAAGTTCACCAAATCAAGTTGCCACAACGTAAAAAAGCCGTAACTATGAAACAACATTGATGCAATGTTGTATTGTTAACTGGGAAAAGAAAGGAAAATAATAATAAACGTAAGATTCAGGAAAGACTTGAATGGTTGCTCCTACTTTCAGTTGTGACTAAATGGTAAACATTCTTACCTTTACACCATCGGGACTGCATATTTATGTTTTTGACAAGTTACTATATATAGATAATATGTGATCTGGTGAGGTTCCTTAGGGTAGCAATAAATATATTTAAAAAAACTGCAATCATCCAAAAATTTCCAGATGAAAATTGTTGATTGCTTTGGACTTTTACAATGGTGGCCAGGTACTAAACTGGGTCAAAAAAAGAAAATGTCAGGTCTATCATAGCAAGTATCAGGGTAGTACACATTTTTTTCAACACAAGCAGCTTTCATTGTGACACCAAAGCATGTGACATTCAATTCTGTTTGTACCAGATCACACTTTTATTTTGGCATCATCCAAAAATGTTCAAGGAATGTGGATGTATGAGGATAAAAATAAAGTAAATAATCACTATGTAAAGGTATGTGTAATCAAATTCTAAAACATTACGCCCATTACTGAAATAGTCAGTACTGAATGCCTACATGACCTGTATGACTTGTACTTTAGTCTACAGACGATAATATGAAATTATGTATTAAAATAATTCATGAAATCTAAATAAATTAATAATGATGCCAAGAAATATTGCACTTTTAATGGGTTCAGTGCTGATTTCATAACTTTAATGTATGGGTGTGATTCACATTATTATTATATACTTCATAAATAGTTGCATTAGTTTAACGTTGTTGCTACCAGTCAGGATCCAGCAGTATTGACTGTAGTTGAGTAAATATATTCACCACTTCCTTAAACATGTGCCCGCATTCAATGAACTACTTCTGGCAATGGCTAAATAAAAGTGGCAACAGAAACTTGGAATGCTGATGTCATAAATCTGATGGCCACCAGATGCCAACAAAGACTACCTAATCCTTTCTATATGACACCAGTGCTGGAGAATCATTAGATCCAAATAAAACTATCTATCATACAAATTAAGTAAAGAAATCTGAATACATCCAAAGATTTAAATTGCAAGGAAAAAAATTTTAAAAAATATGATTTATAAAAATATTGAAAATGGACAGCTATTGGTTGCTGCTGTTCGTATGAGAGAGGGAGAGATTGTCAATCTGACCTTTGATACAGTGTTACAATGCATCACTCAACAACTTCCCTTTCACATAAACAGTACACTGTTATCCACTCTGAATGGCATTATTTTATCCTTCACCTGGAATTTAATGAAACACAAGTGACTCTAAAATGAATCTATATCCTTTTTTTGTGGTATTATCCAAGACCGATGGACCACAATACCCAGGCAACAATCATGATGTACACTGCACATTCAAATTTACCCACCACCATGTCAGCAGCATTGAGACTATCCCAATTATACCGTAACCTTTGACTGAATTTTTCTGGCTCATCTTTTCATAATGGTATTTTAAATTTTCA
This sequence comes from Margaritifera margaritifera, assembly GCA_029931535.1. NCBI lineage: Eukaryota > Metazoa > Mollusca > Bivalvia > Unionida > Margaritiferidae > Margaritifera > Margaritifera margaritifera. The sequence goes on from JAQPZY010001646.1 coordinate 4,667,604, forward strand.
TTGACATATTGCAGCATTTATTCCTAATATTTATATTTTGTTGTCTTTTTTTGGGCTCCATGACATTCCATCCTCTTTAACAAACTTTGTTTCATTCAGTGTTGAGTGAGAATCACCCCATGTACGCATGCACCTCCATAGTAGTAATTAAAAGTAGCGTGTTCAGGCTTCATTCATTAATTGAACAAGATGTAAAATGTTCAATAAAATGTTGAAATATTATTATTTTTTTGTTGTTGTTTCAATTGTGTTATTCCTATACCATAACATAATGATTTATATGCTTGTTTTTAAGTATATAATTAAAAGGTCATTGACCGAGTATTGAAAAATATTGGGCCCTCGTTCATGCGGTGTGGAATGCCCTAGCAAGCTAGGGCATTCTGTGCCACAAGACCTCGGGTCCAATGTCTTTCAATACTCAGTTAATAACCTGTACTTATTCATATTCTGATCCTGTTTGCCTGAGTTCATGTATATATATATATATATATATATATATATATATATATATATATATATATATATATATATATATATATATATATATATAATCATAGAAGGGTAGAATATAGATCTCATTCCTTCATGTGCCTCTTCTATATTTCTATATTTAGCTACTCTCATCCAAATATTATGACTGATTATGATTTGCGCTTAAGAATTGTACAAAATGCAATCAGCAACAGAAGAAAAGAATACAATCTCCCATACTAATTGCAACCAACATTTAAATGTCAATTTTGTTTAAAGAAACATAAAATGCCAGTTTGGTGATACTGTGAATTAGGTCTGTATGACGACAGACATATAACAGGTGAAAAACACAGCTTGTCTTCATTTTTCTGTTCATTAATGATGAGCGCAAATGAGAACATATATAAAATTTTCATATGTGTTAGATGGATACAAAAAAGTGGTAACTGCTTGATGTTCCAAAGGTTCATTTGTTTGAAGGTTCATAAGTCAGAACAATTTTTGTACAAGAGCTCTATTTTCCGAACATTTTAGCCCAAAGTTCCATTGTTCCAAAGGTTCGCAAGTTTGAAGAATATAGGGGTCAATAGTCCAAAGGTTCATTGATCCGAGGGTTTTTAACTTTAAAGGAAAAGGTTCAGAGGTTAACAAGTTCAAAGGTTTGTTGGCCCGAAGGTTTTTGACAACATGGGGTCCATTGGTCTGAAGGGTCATTAGTCCGAAAATATTTGAAAAAAGGGTTCACAAGTCCAAAAGTTCTTTGGTCTGAAGGTATTTGAAAATGGGTTCATTGGTTTGAACATTCACTATTTTGAATATATATTTATTGGTCTGGACTAACGCACCTTCGGACCACTGAAGCTTCGGACTATTGAACCCTTCTTTCAGACCAATGAACATTCAGACTAACGCACATTCGGAACATTGAACCCTTCTTTCAGAACAATGAACCTTCGGAACATTGAACCCTTCTTTCAGAACAATGAACCTTTGGATTATTAAATCCGTCTTTCAGAACAATGAACATTCGGAACATTGAACCCTTCTTTTGGACCAATAAACTTTCAGATTAACACACATTCGGACCACTGAACCTTCGAGCCATTGAACCCCTCTTTTGGACTGATGACCCTTCGAATCAATAAACCTTCAAAACAGTGAATCTTTCTTTCATAGCACAGAACCTTCGGACTATCAAAATGTAACCCCATAAGGGTCTTCTGTCAAAAAATCAAACTTGTTCTCGACTGCACTGTCAGTTTTTGAGGACTCTTAAATAAAAAGGAATAAGAATGGGGGGGGGGAGACTAAAACTGTTCCTGACCATTCGGGCAGTAAACCTTTCTCAGCAGGTGTGTATGATGGTTGATTGAGCAGGAATTGGTGATCTACTGTTTCCCTTAAATAGTTGAGTAAATTAACTGATTTATAAATTTGGGCAAGAAACTTGAAATACCTCTGCATTGTTTTGTGCTTGGTTGATTATGCCAGATGAGTGAGCAAATATTTGCTGGATATTGTTTACCCTGGATTGAGCAACAATTGTTCACAGGATTTATTGAAGACAAACACAAAGAAGACTTAATGGAGTTATTGTTGATGGTTCAATAATAATTAGATTAACAATTATCAGCTTGTTAAGGAACCAGTGTCTTTTCAACAATAAGCAAGTTTTTTTTTTTTTACTTGAAGAATACAACACATCTTGCCAAATTATTAAATCAGGCTCTTGTTTATTTTTGGCACTAAAGCTTTGTATTAAAAAAAAATAGGTGATATTGTTGCAAAATTTCAGGAGTCATTGTGATATATCTGTGCTATAATGAAGCGTTTGTTAGCTGGGCTTCACTGTATATATAACAAACTATCAGTAGACTCTATCATAGCTGGCTGATCATGTGATTGTCAGTGTAAAGACAAAACCAGCATCAAAGGTCGCGCACCAGCAGTCAGGCCAAGGCAGGTGTAAAAGTCAACAGCTAAGTGAGTGAGTAATTATCCTGATTATCTTAATTACATACCCAAGAAGAGGTAAGAATGGGTGTCATTGGAGTGATAGGGCTTTTAGTTAAGTGACAGGATGTTTAATTAACAGATTAAATTTTTAAAGAATAGCAAGAAACATAAGAGCATATCAGCTCTGGTGCATCATGTTTTGGCAGGTTCTAAAGTACTGTGGGTTGAAATGAATGTGTATCAGGACTGCTGCAGTAAATGGCTCTGGGGAGAATGCTGGATTGAAAATACTCTTTAGACATACCATGAATTCACTGTTTTTCATGGGGTACCAATTTTCACAGATTTCATGGTTTCCCCAAACTGTGAGTTTAAAGACCCAGCAAACAAATATTTGGCTATGCATACAAAAGTACCTGTACCCCAAACTATGAATTAATTTTTTTAGTCTGATGAACATTTGATTTTTCTCAAAACTATTGACTATGATCCATATGAAAATAAATGAATTCACAATATTTTAAATATAAACATCATTTTATACTCATTTACACAACCTGCGGACAGAAACACATCTTACTTAACCTTTATCATATGTGTTGGTTTTATTTTCCTTCTGTTGACCAATTTACACACTACATGCATATTTCCATCATCACATTCTATTTATTTTAGTTTTTAATTACATAAATTATAACCTTTCCAAACTTAAAACATTTTAAATTTTGTATTATCTTGCCTGCAATGAATGTCGGAAAAAGCAAGACAAAGCAGTCAAAATGTCCATCCTTCATCTCTGCATCAGTCATTCCATTAGTCTGGTCTTAACTTCTTGGTTAAAGTTTTTTTTACAGGATCTCCTATTTGCATAAGTAATTTTTCATCAGACTTTGCCCACAAATGCGTCAGGGGGAGGGAACATCACTTGAGATTGAAGGACAAGGAGTTAAAAGGTCAAGGTCACAAGGAGCAATTGTTTGAATAATTTTAGTTGGGTGGTCAGTGCTTAAAGTTCTTGGATCCAGCAGTATTATCTACCACTACTATCGATGAACTGTCATCAGACAGAGTAAATAACTTTACCAAGGGATATGAAATATCACTACTGCTGTAGAAGTCAAAGGTCAAGTTCACAGTGTACAGTGGGTTTAGTCTAAAAAAAGAAACGAATGATAAAAGTATTTCATGTCCATTGATAGGCATTAGATTCTGAACCAGATTTACATAGAGTATCCTTGGGGAATGACAGATTCAAGGGTCTGGGGTCAAGGTCACAGCATGAATTGTTTAGCTTTTGTGTGGGCAGATTGTTATGAGCTTTGTGAAGGGATATGCATGGATTGTTTTCATATTTGGCACACAAGTTTAAGATAGGAGACTAAATAATTCTGGTCAAGGGGCATTTAAAAGATCAGAGGTCAAGGTCACAGGATTATTTGATAATGTGTTACTAAAGCTGCAGTGACAGCAACACAGGCAAGAAAATAAATTTACAGATTTTTTATTTTCTTTATAACTTAGTTTAGTTTTTAACCTGCTAATGGTACTACATAGCCTGTTCATAATAAGTAGATCTGACAGGCATGTTCTGGTGACCTTTGGAATTCCCAGTCCACTTATTTTTAGTACCTATCAAATAAAGCATTGTGTTTCATGTAGGGAGAGTAATCATTTGAAACAATATGTTCCCAATGATGTTTTCCACTTTCATTAATGTGAAGTTGTTATTTGATTGGTGAATTGAAATGTCAACAGAACATTACCTCATATCAGTGTCTGTCAGGTCTCCATTATGTTAGTGACCTCAAGTTTAGTTGAATTGGCTTTAATAGAAAATTGTAAGAAAAATTAGGTGATAATGCTGCTCATCTTGTATGTATGTTGGGTTCTAATAACCTAATCATTATGAAAGAGGGTTTGGAAAAAATAAAAAAAAAGATATAGACTAGAAACATCATTTATTGTTCAGTTATCACAATAGTAAATAGCCATAAGATTAACAAATATTTTAAAATGGACACGATGTGTACACGTAAACACGTCCTAAATCTAATAAAAAGTGTAAAATATATTGTGGTCCATGTACCATAATACAATTGTTTTAAAAACCTAAATATTCAGATCATTTTTTAAAAACAACAATAAAAACTATAATCTGCACTTTTTGAAATGTGCGCATATTTACATATATACACACCATGGTAGCTGACCTGTTAATCCAATGATGGGATTCAAACCCTCACCCTTTTGGTTGAGAGTTTGACTACCGTCTATACTCGCGTATAACCAGAGTCCAAATGCAAACAACATAGATTCTGATCTGCTGTTGCATAATGCACCAGCAGATCAGGGTCTACGTTGTTTGTTCTACTGATTAATCCTTGCAAACTGCATAGACCCAAATCTGCTGGCGCATTATGCAACGGCAGATCTGGGTCTATGCAGTTGGTACAGGATTATTATCAAGTATATACAGTACCAAGTTACCACAGCTCCTGCCTCCATTAGTCACCTGTTATGACATGAACAGTGTTTCAGCCAGGACACACCCTTGTGGGATTTGCTCAAAATAGACACCAGGTCCTTCAGAAAAGATTTAATGTACCAATATTGGCACCAACAAAATTAACAGGGCACATCTTTTTACCATTAATCTGATACAGATGCGCCAACCAATTATTAAATGTCCAAACTGCTCAATGATTGTTTGTATGAAAAGGAACAGAATCCATCAAGTGATCTTTTCTGATTGCACTGGTTGCTATTCTCGGATTATCTGTTTTCCTCCATTCTCCTAATCCCATAAAGGGCACAACTCCAGTTTGTCCGGAAATAATCGTGTTGTCAGTATATCCCATAATATTTCTCAAGTTGAGAGGTTGAGAATAAGCTTGGCATGCTACCAAATTGTAATATTCACGATGAAAATATGAAACAAATTAAAGTAATATATTGAGGTTACTTCTACCTGTTTTATTCAAATTTATGACAAAAAGAACCTTTTTTAGTCTTAGCAATTTTCATAAGCACGTGCTTCCAGTCATATGATACAACCTTGATCATGTAGTGCCATTTATCATTTATAAAAGCAGAGAAGTTTCGCAAAGAGGTAGATATGGAACAAGATGATTTATTTACCTCATTATTGCACTAAGATCATGAAAGTGATAAAAATTGCTACAGATATGATGACTCGAGTAAACAAGCCAGTAAAAGCTACAAAAGCCGAGATGGAAGTCAAACAGAAAGTCAAACTTCTGACAAAGAAATGGTGGAGCCAAAGAAGAGCAATGTTATCACACTCTCAAGAAATCACTTGAAAATGGAAACTTTGCAAAGACTGTTGAATGAAGGGGCATAAAATTGTAGAGTTTAATTTGTCCCACACTGTTAGAATATGGTTGGAGGCATTAAAGAGTGGAATCTTAAAGTAAAGAAGGTTATTTATTTGGCTTTTCATGCAGATAACATGTCAAATAGATTACATAAATGATATGATATCTCATTTTATTATGAGGTTGGCCTATTATGATCACTCCACTGGTCCACGTTTTCCAACGAAAGGACCAATTGGCCTCTTTTTTTTCTCAAACCTGGCTGAAACACTGAATGCAGGATGGTGCATCAGGCCAATTCTATATCAATGAGTCTACAGAAGGTAAAAAGAAAAGAAGCCTTGTACATAGTAAACACTTTTTCATCTGCAAAATGGTTACCGTATATATGTGCATATAATCCGGGTCCAAATGGAAATAACATAGACCCTAATTTGCCATCGCATATTGCACAGGCAGATCAGAGTCAATGTTGTTTGTTCTGCTGATTAATCCTTACAAACTGCATAGACATTATGCGATGGCAGATCAGGGTCTATGTTGTTTGTACTTGGACCAGGCTTATACAAAATACGGTATTTACAAAGCATTCATGTAAAATTGATCTTCTGTATTATTAATTAGTTTATTCCAATATTAAGTATTTAGTACCTTCTTTACACTAAATCTGTTAGCTCAAAAAACTTATCTTTTAACAAATTAAAGAAGAAAACCACATTTTAATGATACACATCATTAAAATTCTTTACTAACAAAATATTTTTCATACTCAGCATATTTACACAACCAAAACATAAACAAGAAATGGAAGCAATGGAAAAAATTAGCACTTTGTTTTACTTTAGACACAACCACCCTTTTTGGCAAATCTAACTCCAACCCAATCCCAACACCACAATCTCACCCCAAAACCTCACCCCCAGGGCTGTAAACCTTTATTATTATCTGGTTTTCCTTGAGAAATATCATACCAAATACGATAACCCTCCTTCATATAGTGTAGATGAAATTCAGAATACAAGTGATATTCCATCTGATACATTTAGATGTGGCTTTTGACCCCCCACCCCCACCCCCCTCTCCTCCCCAACCCAGGGGCTACATCCAAGATCTCAAAACCTTCATTGTCGTCTGCTCATAACAAATATGAACACCCTCATATATATATGGAGTTCAGGTTACAGAGAAAACCAATTGACAGATGGATGGGTGGAGTGATGCATGGATGATTGAACAGACATGACTGACCACAATATATTTGCAGTATAATAAGGGAAGTGTAAAATTATAATAACGGGATTAAAAAAACAATCTGATTGCCTATATAAACACTTTCAATAAGTATCAGTTTTCAGTTACCTCCCCTGCATGACATTGATTGATGGATAATAGGTAAACCTACACATGCACTGACATGATTGATTGCTTCTATAAATAAAGTGGGATTTACAAGTTTTGGGCTCTCCAGTTTTCTTATTGTTGTATAAACCTTTCTTTTACAAAGTCTGATTATTATTATTATTATTATTATTATCTTAAGCAAATAACATTAAAACTTTCCAGATGCGGGCCTGCCGAGTGCTGGTAGATTTATAGCTGAAAGGATAAAAGACCACACTCATACTGGCAGGTGTGAGATTATCATCATAATCATTGTGGTTTTATTTTGAATTTATGTAACTACCATACCATATGCTGCATTTAACAAGGTTATCCATTAAGCCCATGCCTTGCGAATAAGAGAATCCAGATAGAGCAAAATAGTTTTAACTTATTAATAGGTTTTATTTCAATCAACAAACTTTAACAATCAAATGATTATTGCACTGTGAAAGAGTGACTTGCTATCATATAAAGTAAAACATAATTGCAAATTTCCTGTATATTGGATGACCTATTTTTTATATTTCCTTTTATGATTGAAAATTGATGTCAGAAATACAGGTTGACATTTAAAATTATATTAGCATGAAAATTGATTCAATTAAAGAAATTGCATGTACTTTCTTAATGTAAGGAATGTAATTACTACTATGAAAACCTTTTCCCCTATTAGATCTAGATAAAAAATTTGATTTCACAAATCAAAGATCACTAAATATTAGTCTAACACTAAAAAATAAACAAATCTAAACAACTATTTCAACATTTTAAAAAACTGTGGATACATTAAAGAATATAATAAAATGAGAAATATAACAATACTGACATAAATTCCCAATATTAGATCTAAATGGAAAATTGATGTCATAAAATCCAGGTTGATACAAATATTCCAACATTAAAAATAACAGTGTAGACTTTTATATAGAAATAATCCAACATTAAAAATAGATAAATTAAAAAATCAAAGGAGTATAACAGTGTAGACTTTTATATACAAACATTCCAACATTAAAAATAGATCAATTAAAAAATCAAAGGAGTATAACAGTGTAGACTTTTATATACAAATAATCCAACATTAAAAATAGATCAATTAATAGTGTAGACTTCAATACCTATATACTCTGATTTTTAAAACTAGGTGAGCTACGCCTTTATGCCTTGTAAATCCTGAAACCAATTCTTTCTTGTATGTTTATCTTTTACAATTAAAATAAAAGAATTGATGTAAAAAATCTAACAAGATTAAAATATCCAATGAAAAGGATGAATCAAAGTACACACATGTTATCTGATAAAATAGAGAAAGTAGCTGTAGACTTTTTTAATTGTTTTGATCAAAATAAAAAATCAAGGTCTTAAATCATGGTTTGCTAAAACTATACTCAAATTACAAAATGGATACATCAGTTTTAATAAAATAAGTAATATTACCATGTGGACTTTTGCCCTTGTATAAATTAAAATTAAAAATTGATGTTATAAATTCGGATTAAATAAAGTAATTATTCTCATATTTACAAATGGATACAAAAGATACATGTACTTGAATATAAATAGAGACCCAGATTCTAGCTTTGTTAAATAAAGATACAAATCTGTATCTGAAATACAGATTAACTCAGATTTATCAAATATCAAACAACTAATATACCAAAGACAGCACTTTAAAACAATAAGCAATGCCTCGGGGAAATCACTCCACATATGCAAAGTGCAACAACTCAATGAAAGTGTTTATTGATTTCCCTGAATCACTGTGTAACTTTCTTAAGTATGACTGTGTAAAGCTAACTGTATGTGCATCACAAGAAAACCAATTTTTTAATTATAAACTTAAACAAAGATTATATTAAACTGTGATTGTATACATGTAAGTTCTAACAGAACACTTGGCTGCCAGTAAAAGTAACACCAATCTTGGCATGTGAAGTCTTGAGTCTTACAATCCTTCAGCATATCAAATTTACTACCACATGTAATTCATTCAATCACAGTTAACCAAACAATGTCATTGTCACATAGTATTCTTTTCATTATAGCTACATTTCATCACATTTCTTTAAATTGATACTAAAAATTTACAGTTAGATGGAGAGGACATCTATCAGATGCTTGCTTTTATTTCACGTTTTCTTTCTAGTCTTTCATCCATAAAAACTGTATATACGGTACATATATACTTGCTTATAAGTCAAGTCCAACTGCAAACTGCACAGACCCAGATTTTCCATTGCATAATGCACCAGCAGATATGCAGTTTGTTAGGAGTAATCAGGAGAACAAACAACATAGATCCTGATCTGCCAGCATGTGATGCAACATCAGATCAGGGTCTATGTTGTTTGCAGTTGGACTCAACTTATAAGTGAGTATATATAGTACTTACTCTTTATAATTGTGTTCATGGGATTGGTTTGGTTTGGTGTTATGAAGGTTATTTAGTACAAAGGCAATTGGAGTAATGTCCCTTGCCCAGGCATACACCACATTAGCTGATCCAGACTGATCTGATGGTAGGATTCAAACCCACACCTTTTCTGGTCATGAGTCTGGCATGCTAACTCACCATGGTTCCTCTCTGTTCATGGGAATGTAATCTGTGTTATCAGTGAGGGACCCTTATACTGAGAGCTGTTCCAGCAAAGCTGTGTCCTAACAGTGCATTAAATCACAAAAATAAGAGTATTTAATTTACATCTATTCTTGTTAGTCAAAAACTAAAATTAGGTGGAATAATTCAAGATGCAATGAAATAAATTTCAAACAATTTAATTCAATCCATGAGCACATATGTGTTATAAGAGGCAGTATACAGAGAGTCCTTATAGTTAGGGAGTACTTTATACTGACTTTCATTGATTAGACTTTAAAGTTTCTGCTTGCTTCAGTCAACTTTTCGGTTGAGTTGACCTTGAAGACAGATTAATAATAGTTGTGTCTTAAGTTATGATACTATTTGACAACAAAAAAAATTGCAAGGTTGAAGAAATAGTCCATTCTTTTGAATGAATTGTGTACAAGACAGTGTTTCAAAATGATGTCACAAGACTAGTATATAAAAGAACAAAAAAGGAATGTTAAACATTGAAGAATTCTTGATCCTCTTCATTTCAAAAGGAATAATAATAATAATAAAAAGTTCAACCACCTTACACTGTATCTTCTTCTAAAAAAAAGTAGCAACAGCTTCACAATATAATTTTCCATGGTATAAAAAAATGTCAAAAACATTGCTTTAACTACAAATATTCCAAAGTAAAATCATTGGTATATGCATTTGTGATACACTGTCAGAAAACATGGCTTATTTGCCACAGGCATCTCATTAAAAGAATATTTACAACAATTGATCTTTTAATCATCTAGCACTATCATAAGAGTTCAAAAGAATTCAATATCAATCACAATGAATCTAAGTGAATGTACATGTATATCATGTATGGTTTATTTATTACAATGCATGGTTGAAATGTCATGTATTATGCTAATCACAGGGTTCAACATTTACATTAGTCCAATGGCAAGAGGTTAGTATAAATATTGGGGGACTAGTGAAAGTTGTATGTAGCCCATCAGACTTGTGAAAAAAGAATAGAAAAACATAAACAAGGAAAACAAAAAAGAAAGAATAAAGAAATGGATACAACCCAGTCTGTCCAGTCATGGCAAGAAACCGTAAAAATAATGAAATTAAAAACAAAGTCTGACTCACATTTCAGGATATAGCCAGCTATGCTGTAGCATACTAATGAGGGGCAGACTGGGTGGTTACCCTGGACACCAGAGGTCTTGGGGCTCCGAAACAGCTGATAAAAATTTGATCCTCATATTCTGGCCTTTTGGGTCATCAAATCATCGCCTGGGGTGCCATTTACCCTTAGTATGCAACTGCAGCTATGTCCCTTGTTATGAATATATTTGATTAGTCCAGTGACAAGAGGTAAATATAAATGTTGGAGGACTAGTGGAAATTTTTATGTAGCTGCTTTGTAATAATTGTATGTAGTTAGTCCATCAGACTAATGAAAAATGAAAAGAAAAACATAAGGAAATAAAAAAGAAAGAATAAAGAAATGGATACAACCCAGTCTGTCCAGTCATGGCAAACAAACTGTAAGAAATAATTAAATTCAAAGCAAAATTCTGACTAACATTGCAGGATATAGCCAGCTATGTCCCTTGTTATGAATACATTTGATTTTCACACACAAAACGCAATGATCAAGAATGTCCTTGGGCTAGACACACGAACAAGGTTCTTAACATGAGAACAATGTTTTTGTGGTTCTTCTTGCCCAAACATCAAGAATGTTGTTCAAGAACTGACATGAACTTCAATCTTGAGTTGAAAACCCAAACCACTTCTGAAGTGGGAGTAGACAAGAACAAAGATGGCAGAACATGCTGAGATCAATTTGAGTTGTTATGTCATCAAAATACAGGGTTACATTTCATATCATGCACAACTAATGTCTCTAATCATATGTAACAAAATAAGTATCAAAAAGCTATAAATAATTTTTTTTTAAAAATTCTCTTGATTTTAACAATAGATAGTTTGTACATGGCACCACAAGTATTTGTATACTCAACAAAAAAAGGAAGGTATCAATTAACATACTGGTCAATTGTAATGCACTGGCTACAATATTTCTATGCACTAGTTACTTTGCCATTTACTAGTTACTTTGAAGTAAAGTCATTGTAAAAATGAATGCTCTCAGTGTTGTTCTATCTGATCATTAGGTGCAATGTATCTTTAACAGTGCAGGGCTGATAAAATCCCATAGCCTGATGTCCGGGGCTATTCACTTTCAAAGTAAGAGAAGTAAAATTTTCCAAGGCTTTAGTCTGGGACAAGTGCTTTTTTCCTATTTTAAAGCAAATGGGGCAAGTGCTAATTTTAATACTTGAATCACTGTATCATTTTTTTATCTGGCCATTAATACCCTCAGGCATAATGAATGCTTGAATCTTCCTCTCCATTTATTCATTCACATCCTGTGATACTACAGTAAGTGGTCATTGATAACTGTCACATGTGCGCAAGTTCTCTTACTGCTTGACTACATATTGGGCTAAGTGACCAAATTATCAGCCAATCAAAACTCTTAAAACAAAACAAATCTGGTATGATTAATTAGCAGTGTTTTAAACAACCTTGTTATCTTGTGTTTATTTAACCCACATACTCACAAGCAGATAACCATTTGATTTCAATCCACCAAGTCAATGCAATGAAATTAATGAAAGACACTTCACCGACATAAGTGTCCATTTCCATTTCCTTTTTGAACTGATTAAATGACAGCAATGAGTTTTAAATTTTTTACAGATCATACAGCAGATCAGCTTCAACATGTGATGTTGCATTTGAAGCAAAACAATTACTCTAATTAAGGATGGTCTGTGTTTACACTGAAATGACAAAATGTATGTTATGATCACTTTTGTAGAAGTAGTTGCCAAATAAGGTGATTTTTCTATTTGGATAAAATGAGTTTACTAAATTATTTTTGCAAGAAAGGTCATGAGGAAGATTCAGAGAAGGAAAATTCATGTGAAAGTGGAGGGATATAATGTAAGGCTGCCACTGAGTCTGAGGTAGCTATTTCTCCAAAGAGACATCTGTCAGACTCTGTGGCAGCAAAAAAATGTAAAATGTGACATAACTTAGAAACAAAGAAATTTTCAGCCATGTTCCTCGACTTGAATTTATTGACTCTGAAGGAAAGATGTTTTGCACTTGTTGCAAAACAACATCCCAAACTGGCACAGGTTGCAAATATAATGAGTGTATTTGTCAATGGAACTGTCAAATTCAGGATTTAATCAAGCAAATTTCATGACAGTTTTGGAATCGTGAACCCCATGCAGGACAGTATATGACGCTAGCCATCATGTGCAGAAAATCCTTGAAGCTGGATTTGCTGACACTCCACTTGTATAGGCCATTTTAAAACTAAATAAGAATGACATGAAAACAAATAAAATGAGAGCTCTTTTTAACACAGGCTACATCCTAGCCCGACATGGAAAACCATTTTCTCATATGGAAATGCTGTGTGCACTCCAGGAGAAGAATGCTGTTAAACTTGGTGCTAATTATAAGAACAGACTCAAGGCAAGAGACTTTGTTCTGTCAAATAATTAAGTCTTGAGAGAAGAAGTTAGGGATAGTCTGAATTCCAGTAAATTCCTTTCCATTCTTGCTGCTGGAAGTATTGATGCTACTGTATCATACCCAGAAATAGTGTGTGTAAATTGACCCCAAAAAGTCTAAAAAGTTAACATTTGAAGAAAAAAAATATGTTGTACATTATTTCCTTTGTTTTTATATGGAATAAAATGCATACATCTCCTTAAATCTAGGCAAGAGATTGAAACTTTGGGACAAGTGAAAATGTAGGTGGGACAAGTGAATTTTCTGAAACCACTTGTCCTGGACAAGTGGTTGATAAAACAAATTTATCAGCCCTGCCAGTGCTTGAGGTGAGAGAATTAAGCAAATGGTAGTGCCAGAATGAGGAACAACATTTCACACACAATCTGAAAAACCCAGATTCTCTCCTATAAATAGCATAATTACATCTTACAGAGAGTCTACTCAGAAATATGATATCACATGTTAGAAATTTGATGACATGAAAGATGAAATGCAACATCTGGAAAAATTGAATTTTTAAAAATACATACATATATATATATGTAGACAGAGATTTACCTATATATCAGACGTCATTCATTTCCAATTTTTCATTCAGTGACTTGATTTAAGAGGCCTACAATCAAATACCAGGTACACTTCCCTCAATAACTCGCGCACAATGTCCAAAAACATAGACATAACCTTTCACTTTTTTTATGCTTCCCCTTTACTTGATTTGATACGAAAGACGTAATGAACATGATGATACAAAGCATATCTACTTTAAATTGATTGTAACAAAGCAACAAACACTTATGAAAATCTATAACCATAACACAGTCGGCACTTAATTTGGATCTCATGGAAACTCTCGTGGGCATCGCTTTGACGGTTTATTGACACTTTCCACATTTGAATGAAGAGGGCATATCACATTTATAATGATTGCACTGAAACCAAATTAAAAGATACAACTGAAACACAAATTTCACTTGACAAGACTTATTTAATTGGCATTCATTTCTTAAAGTATTGCCACTAGCAGGCATTACTAACATTTTCATTTATATTTCCTTGTACATTGTTATTTACAATGTATTGAGAAATTTATTTTTAAAGAAACTTTAACAAAATATATTTCTTAATAAAAGTTTAAATTTCATGATGTTGATTCTAAATTTCTGCACTAACCACAGTTTTTGATGATAAAACAAGCGATACATCAAGGTTTCATTTACCAAGTTTGATCACAATAGTTTTCACTATCCTAATTTTTGGGGTATTTTCTATATACAAAAATGTGATCCACATCTGGCCCCACATTACAAGCAGATTTGTAAATTTTCTCTTCAAACAACTTTCATCAGATCTGTAATTTTTTCCTTTCAATAGAAAAATTATGGTTTTGTAAAAGAAAGATCATGTATACACATGCAGGTACATGTAGTAGCCTAGCTGGTTAATTCTGACATTCTGTTATCAACTAAAGCGCTTTGTACGGTGTACATGTGCTGTCTGTTGTACAGCATCACTGCAAAATGTATATAAATGTAGATTTGAGCCTAGCTTGGGGCTTGTGCATGAAATGCAATTCCTCATTCTGGCACTACCATCAGTAAATAATAAAGTAATAAGTGAGATTTTATACATACTGGCAGCACCATTGGATCTGCATTGTAACAAAAATCATTGTACGTTACGTTGTAATGAAATCATAGCCATAAACAATAAATACATGTTCTTTATTTATGAAAACTGCTATGATTATGTTGAATATCTGCTTTTTTAAGGCAAGTA
Source organism: Margaritifera margaritifera (assembly GCA_029931535.1). NCBI lineage: Eukaryota > Metazoa > Mollusca > Bivalvia > Unionida > Margaritiferidae > Margaritifera > Margaritifera margaritifera. Next base: position 4,682,706 of record JAQPZY010001646.1, read on the forward strand.
TTGAAATTGCCCACAGGTCTCGAAATAATTTCTGAAAATTGAAAATCTTTGTTTTGTTTTAATCTTAAATTAACTGTGCGGTTGTCAAATGGTCATCACCTTTATAGCCAGACCTTAAGGAATTCATTATTATAGTAAGGGTCAAACGTTGAACTCTTTTAGACATTCATTGTAACTATTACCAGCAGCAGGATTATTGCATTGATGTGAATAAAACAGATAAATTGATCATGAACCTTCTCCGTGCTCCTGCTTCTGCCATATTTATCATTGCCAGTGCATATATCTATTCTTTCCATCACATTATGATTAACGAGTGTGATTATTAACATTTAAAATTTCATCTTCTACATTTGCTTGTCCAAATTATTTTTATTTCCCCTTTGGTTTGTGTCTTGACTTTCAAAGTTGGTAAATGTATTATTTTGAAACCAGTCAAGTGTATCATGGGTAAATAAAAAAAATATGCAATACAAGCATACTCAGGAACTGTACATTGTAGCTAGAAAAGGCCCAAGATAATGTGTAATCTCACTACCACAATCTTTTAGAAAATGAAAAACCATATCTGAATTTTAACAAAGTGATTTTCTTTTCACACAGAGCATGATATTGAGATTGCACATGTTCTTTGGACACATTTATTTACAATATATGTGCTGCATATGATTACACATCTTTGCTAGCCAAGGGTCGTCAATCCACTTTGTTCCACACTGTAGCTAGCCAAAATGGTGTTTGTGAATAAGTGCTGTCTGGTGGATGAAGAGCTACTGTCCCTAGCAAAATTAATTGACCAATCAGAGCGTTTGGTACTTGACCAGTTAGATTTTCAATATGGTGACTGCCATGATATCCACATGCACTGACTTGAGAGCAAATACATGTATGAGAGGTTTAAATTGGAGAAATTTACACTTGACATGTGTTGTTGTCTAAGGATGCTGCTGTGATTATTCCCAACTATCATCCTAGGTAATAGTAAAAAAAGGGCCCTTTTGGGCACATGGTATTGGAGTCAGGGCTTGTGGATTTTGAGTCAGGGCTTGTGAATATTTTCAAGACACCAACCCTGGGCCTGTGTCTGAAAAAAACTTCTTTGAACACTGACTATCCTCCTAGGTAAATGGAATGAGCAATCTGGTCAGATTAGTTTCTTTCAGCTACATTTAATCGGATAGCAGAGTGGCAGATACTCTATTGGCCAGCTACATCCAATCAGATAGTGGAGTGGCTGATACTCTATTGGCTAGCTTCATCCAATCAGATAGTGGAGTGGCTGATACTCTATTGGCTAGCTTCATCCAATCAGATAGTGGAGTGGCTGATACTCTATTGGCTAGCTTCATCCAATCAGATAGTGGAGTGGCTGATACTCTATTGGCTAGCTTCATCCAATCAGATAGTGGAGTGGCTGATACTCTATTGGCTAGCTTCATCCAATCAGATAGTGGAGTGGCTGATACTCTATTGGCTAGCTTCATCCAATCAGATAGTGGAGTGGCTGATACTCTATTGGCTAGCTTCATCCAATCAGATAGTGGAGTGGCTGATACTCTATTGGCTAGCTTCATCCAATCAGATAGTGGAGTGGCTGATACTCTATTGGCTAGCTTCATCCAATCAGATAGTGGAGTGGCTGATACTCTATTGGCTAGCTACATCCAATCAGATAGTGGAGTGGCTGATACTCTATTGGCTAGCTACATCCAATCAGATAGCAGAGTGGCTGATACTCTATTGGCTAGCTACATCCAATCAGATAGCAGAATGGCAGATACACTATTGGTTAGCTACATATGCCAAAGGCTGATGTGGAAAGAAGTGGATCAATGGATCTTTGCTAGTAAAGATGATGGTTACACTCATATTGCATAATTGTCATTTATGCTTGATATACTTGACTCTTTTCAACAATATCTTGACCAATGACAAAGCCAGCATGCATACTGAAAGGTCAAATGAAATAATCTTGACAACCACATGTAATTTTCAATATTTTGTAAGTGATACCTTTCTCTTTTGGTTGGGTATATTTAACTCCACTGAAATCACTGTCAGCCATCAAATGGGTCATGATCTTATATAAAATGAAAGGCAAAAACTGTTTTCATGAACAATTTGTTAATTTACAGAAGCATTCATGTTTTTCAAAGAAAGAATATTATTTTTATAAATGTAAAACAAATTACAGTAAAGCTTATCTAGACCAGATGCTGTCAAAACAAAAATTTTTATGTTGTTTTATAAAGGTGGCCAGTATACAGAGGTTTGATTAGCTTTAGAATAACATTAGTGGGACAAAAATATTTGGCCAGTCTGCAGGGGAGGTTGGAGGTTAGGTTATTGAGGCACCGCTTTTGGGGAAGTTTCAAAAGGCATACTGGGGACACATTTTTATGTGGATCAATCTGAAAATATTTTGAAAATTATAAATTTTTTAACTGATGAGATTATTAATGGTTGGTCCAAAAGTTGGAGGATATCCCGTTTTCTGGGAATATAAATCTAAATTGCAGCAAAATCATGGAAATGTCAATGTTGCTTATTATCTGGAATCATTTGTCAGGAAATAATTTTCTTTTTTTTTACTCATATTAATTGTAAAAAGTAATATTAAAAGCTACATCCTATACCAGAAATAATGAAACCTGCTAAAAATAATTTGTATGAACACTTCCTGGAATTCCACATGAATAAAGGACACCTGTCTCATATTTCTGATATGGATAGAGGAAAGATAAAACATATTGTCCCAATTAAACACTGAAATGGCATATAACATATTTGTATTGTATCCAAATTATGACTTAAGTAATATTTTCATTGACAATGTTTTTTGCACCTAATCACTCCTTAAAAATAAAACTTGGTTTTGGGGTTGTTTTTTTTTTAATAGATAAAAAAAATATTTCTTTATCTCTCAATATTTCAGTTTTTAATGTCTACTTAATATTTAATTGAAAAATAATTCATACGTACAAATAAAATTAAAAACAAGAAGATAGTGTATGAAGAAATGTGGAGGCATTCCCTCCTATCTGTGGGAGTGGTCTAGTCACCCCAGTCCCTGATCAATTTAATTATCTTTGTAACTCATCAGAAGGAAAAGTAATTCTTCTTAATTTATTTCTTCAACTGATCACTGTATCTTGTTGGTGTGAGATTTATATACCCCCTATCCACTGGCACAGCCACTTTTTGGGACATGTGACTTCAGCAGACTAGTTTATAGTGGGCAATAATATCACATACTAGGGTTTTCCAGCTGGTGCACTAGGTTTGAATGACATCATCATTTAATGCAGCCAGGATTTGACTTTCATTAGCAGTAAAAAACAAACTCAAAATCAAGTTTTATGTAGAAATGGTGGTAAAAGTAGAAGTGACTAAACAACTCTCTTAAATTATTTACTGAATAGTAAAAATGAATTTATATTGTTTTGTAAAAACTAAAATAGTTAAAGTGTGAATCACAAAGCATAAAACCGCTGTAGTGTTATAGAAGTTTCTTGTTGTTTCAATATTAGCTGGTGTATAGTATTGTTGATACAACACAGTTCCTGGTGGGATTGTCAGGCCATCCACAGGATTAATGAAAGCAGTGCCTGTTTCCCAAATCTGGTCAGGGGTGGAGCAGGCTGAATTGGATAAATTCATCTTCATTGGTACTGAGTTCCAGTTCAGTGTTGGGTGCAATAAATCCTCAAGCAAAATTCCTTGCTCAGACAAACTGATTGCTTCAAAATCTAAAGTATCAAACAGAAATGGAAGAGAAAGGAATGGATTACTGTATTGTTCATTGTGCAGACAGTTTCTGAAATCCCAACAGCTTGACCTTGTGGTCCATCAGTAGAAGATTGTTCACTAATGGTGGATACATCTGTCAGATAGAGATGGTGTTTTTCAAAATGCATGTTCAGGTCTTTCTTCATTTTGTACGTCTTCTGGCCATGGTGGCAAAACACTTTTACACCAATATGGCCTATATTTTTGTATCATTCCAGAGATTGGCAGTGCTTATACTGCGCTTCACATTTGACACATTGGTAGGCCATTAAAAGGGAATTTCAAGTGCTAATATTAGAACACCTTCGGGATATCTGCAAGAAGGAGGATACCCCAGACTCTAAACACATTAACCAACCTGACCACAATATAAATTGTGTTCAGTATCAGATAATAGAAATTATTCTTTCTGATCCAGAGCTATCGAATAGCAACATTAAGATAAACTGGAAGACAGAGAACATTATTGGATACACCAATTATATACTCTAAATCTGGCAGGGATCAATATCTATGTTTAAATGGGAGTCCAGGCATTTTATTTCTAAGTAATAAAAAAAAAATTAACTTTTAGATTTTTCACCAAATAAAGGACAACTGTTTATAATGGATTTGTCCTCTCCCTTGCCAAGCTTTTGTTTACAGATTTCATTGCATTTCCTTGGCTTTATGCTTAATACCTCATCTCATTGTTTTAGATTGAGATTTTGTTGATTTGTAAGACCTTACAGAGGCCATACTTTTGGATTGTGATTTTGCCCATGTAGGTGATGGTGTCTCATCACCATGATCTTCACTCTCGTAACTGTTCTGGGTCCTATGGGTGCCTGACCCTGCTTGGTCATGGAAGATAAAGTCAAAGAGGAGCTTGTTCACTTCATCTGGTGCCTCCATCATGACCATATGACTGGCATTTTCTACCACTTCTAGTTTGGATTTGAAGATAGTCTGAAAAATAACCAAACAATAAAAACCCAAATACCGGTATACTATATCCTATATGGTTTCTTCATAGTCCCATTATGTTTGTAATGCACTGTATGATTAGAAAATAATTCAACTTGAGTTTGTTGTGATCGGTGCATCACAAACAACCCTGCTCTCTACAATTTACTTGGCAGAGCCTTCAACAGAAGAACTTTTGTTGGAAAGCCAAACTTTGGAGAAGATGGGTATTCAGGGGCCATAACTCTTTTCAACAATGACATGGAATGCTGGAAAACAAACTCATTCATATAAAGGTGCTTAATAAATCTGGCTTAAATGCAATATTCCTTAGTAAAATAATCCTGTGAAAACTAATGTTAGGAGGATATACAGTTAGGGGCCATAACTCTTCAAAATGTTAATGTGGAACACTTGAAATTAAACTCCTTAAAGGTCTCATCAACATAAGGCTGCATGCCAAATTTGGTTGAAAAGTTAGTAAAGTTATGCTTTGGAAACAAAAACCAGGAAGACAGGCAATCAGGGGTCATAACTCCTGTAAATGATGTTGTGGAATACATGAAATCAAATCATTAAAGGTCTTATCAATATGAAGCCTCATGCCAAATTTGATTGAAATTAAACACATCTTGGTGAAGTTATCTTGCGGAAATCAGCCAGGAGGAGGGAGGGGGGGCAAGAACTCTTCCAAAATTAGACTAAAACAATATAAGGCACATGTAAGTCTATGAGACAATATTGATACCAAATTGCTTCAGAATATGTTCAATAGTTCTTGAGCTGTGCTGGTTACAAGAAACATCCCATGTAAAGAAATTAACTGTCATGGGACATAACTCCATACAGAATTGACAAAACAAACCCATCAAAGGCACATCTAGGTCTTGAGACAATGTACACACCAAACTGCATCAGAATTTATTGAATGCTTTCTATGATATGCTGGTTACAAGGATCTGCTGTAGTGGAAATGTCCCATGTGAATATATGAAATTAACTGTCAAGGGTGATAACTCTGCTCAAAATGGAGTTTATGAGACATGTTGCATCAAAGACTAATCTAGGGCTTGGAGAAAATGTTCACACCAAACTGCATCAGAATATATTGAATTATTCCTGAGTTATGCTGGTTACAAGTATCGGCTGTATTAGAAATGTGATATTGATGGAAAAGGGGCAATAACTCTTTCAAAATCAGACCTAAAAAGATTAACCATTTGTAAAAGGCACATTTACATGTAATAGACAGATCACTTACAAAATTGGCATCCAATTATATGAAAACGTTGCAGAACTATGCTAGTTACAAGAAATGAAAATAGATGGACTTGTGGAAAAGGTGATTACTGTAGGGCTCCCGCATCTTGATACAGGGCCCTAACTATAGGAATATATAATAAGTGATGCCTGGATAGCTGGATGTATGCATCCCTGCAGTTTAATCTGCCTGCATTAGCATGTGTATATAAGGCTCATGCATGGTCTTTTGTGTGCAAACATGGGCTGGTGCACATAGAAAGATTTGAGCCCACATATTTGTTTGTTACTTTAAAGAAAAAGTACTTAAACAGCATATGTAATTTGAATGTCTAAAGATGACTGAAATCATAGAATTGCATGCATCAAACCATGTAAAACCAATCATGTTATCAAACATGGTTGTCACCCACCCAAGGTAAATACTTTCTTAAGGCACTTGAAGACCAGTTTCCAATAACTGATGATGGCAATGTTTTTTTGTCAGATTAAGTAGATTGTTGTTCATATTTTAATGATTTTGATTCCACTAAATGTGCAAAATGTTATAAGTTTTATAGAACTTTACGACTTAAAGTACCTTTCAGTAAGACAGTACATTTTCAAAGCTTCTGGGTTCCTGTTCAAAATATTTCCTTTTGATAAAAAAGGCACTTTCATTGGAAAGACTACCATATATACTCGCGTATATTTCCATCCAAACGCAAACAAGATAGACCCTGATCTGCCGTAGCATAATGTGCTGGCAGATCAGGGTATATGTTGTTTGTTCTACTGATTAGTCCTTACAAACTGCATAGACCCAGATCTGACAGCGCATTATGCAATGGCAGATCCGGGTCTATGCAGTTTGCAGTTGGTATATATTTATACGTGAGTATATACGGTAAATCGAGATTGAAGCCATTCTAAATACTTGTTTTGTTTTTTTTTTAATTTGACCTGTGCCTAACCCAATTTCCACCCCATTACCATGCCCAGGCATAGGTGCTGTATCCTGTGGAACCTAAATTACCATTTACTTGTACTGTCTTATAAAACATTACATCAAATATGACAAACCTCTCTCAAAGTCAACAGTGTTAAGGCAAAGACAGTGTATAATACAGGGATTGGAAACTCCAGAGAGTTGCCAGATATTGCCTGTTCCCTTTTGATATGCAAATGAGGTTCACAGTGGTCATTTGAGCAGTTGTTGTTCATCCTTTGAGTTCAAAGATGACCATTACATCACTATTTGAGCAGTAAGATCAAAGGCACAACAGAGGCAAATTTGCTCTTGAACTATAAAACTTGATGTGTTTACTATCTAGGTGACAGTAGAAGTTAGCTGTAACAGTGTTCTGTTGGAAAGCAACCTCTATTTTTTACAATTTCTAGTTTAAATTAAGATTTAATATGTTACCAGTATCAGTGCCAAAAGAAACATTAACTTTTCCCCTCCATTCTGGTGTTTTTTGTAATTTTACAATATATAGTGACACAGATAATGTCAGTGAAAAGATCTCTTTTTGCAACTTATGTTAACCTTGATTTTCAATTTTAAAGTATCAAAATTAAAAATGAAATAAAAATTATCAAAGTTAAATTAATAGCAATGCATTTGTCAACGTACTAAGAGTATATAAATGTACACTGTATTAATGTATCTTGCATAGAAATTTTGTAAAGTGGTTTACAAGAAGTCATGATGCAAATTTTTCAATTAAAATCAAAATTCATCTTTTAGCTCTCATTTTTCCAAACAGTCTGTATAACTGTCCAAATAATTTACACCAATGCACACTCCCATCTTTTGCCAATACAGGGATACCTTATTTCTTATGTTAATGATGAAATATAGGAGCAGTGTGCTTTAGAAAATATGTACCATGAATAAGTTTGTCTGGCATCTTACAGAGTACTGGCAACCTCATTTGCGTAACAACAGGGAACAGGTGATATTTGTTGGGCCATGTAGGGAGTTTCCAATCACCATGTAAGTTAGTTTCAGGTTAATGTTACAAGATGAACAGACACATGGATGCAAGGACAAACAAATGCATGGATGGACTGATGAATAAATGGACTCAGAGTTGGATGCAGACTTGTTACTGAACATGACTGATCACAAATGTGCAACAACAAAAAATTAGTTTACCTCTTTACTTTTAATTAATGAGTATAGTGTAACCAATTATATGCATGTTGTGTAGGATAGGGGAAATCCTTCTCTCTTGATCAGAATTTAAGAGGCAGGAACTCAGCAGAGCCTCATTTCTTTACAATGGAATTCATCCATCTCACACCAGTTAAGTTTTTTTATATATAAAATTTTATTTATTTATGCTCATCAAACAACAAAATGAATGGCACACTTTCCTCGATGTAGACACTAGTAGGGCATCGATGACTGGAGATTATAGATCAATGGATCTTAATGACCTTGACCTTTCATAAAGGCATGCACTCTTGTACAGAAACCATTATTTTCTTAGGATTACCATGACCTTTGACCTTTAGATGCCGTAATCTGTAGGTTTCTTTATTATCCTAAGTGCATGTTTTGTTCAGGGAATTTACACAAGAACAGAAGATATTCTACAAAACTTATTTTTGGGGGGGCCACAATCACCTTGATCTTTGATTTTTGGTCGCCAAAATCAGTAGGCCTCTTCCATACCTTAAATACAAGCCCTCCATAAAGTTTGCTCAAGGTAAGAGGTCTAGAAGTAATATTATTATGCAAAATTATTTATCTTCAGTCAGTCAGTGACCTTGACCTTTGACCTTCTGACCACAAAATCAATAGGCTTCATTCCTGCCCAATGTGTAAGTTGTCCAAAAACTTTGTTAAAGGTATGCAGTCAAGAACTAACATTTGTGTGCTGAAACCATTTGTCTAATTTCAGTCACAGTGACCTCGACCTTTCATCTTTTGACCCCCAAATCAATAGGCTTCATCCTTACCCTAAGTGCAATCCAGACACAAAGTTTGATTAAGGTCAATGCGGGCAGAACTAATGTTAATATGTGGAAATCATTCTTTTTCTTTCAGTCAGTGACTTTGACCTTTGACCTTTTTACCCCAAAGTCAATAAGCTTCTTCCTTAGCCTAAGTTCAAGCCATCCACACAGTTAGGTAAGTTTAGATGATGGAGAACTTGAGTTATTGTGCAGCAACTAAACAGGGAACCAAATTTTTTTCTTGGTTTCATGTTTTATGGCACAGTAACAATTTGAAGGATATATCGTGTTGAGGCAAACAGAATAAAGTACCTTGCCCAAGGACACATTATGGTAGTAGATTCAGGCTGATATGGTGGAAGAAACTGAACCTGCACCCTTTCAGTCCAGTACCTTAACCATCAGCCACTGTAACTCCCATGAAACAGATTAATGGCTAGACAGACAACATCATAACATAGTAATTAGTAAATGTAGACGGTGGCGAACTCGAGTTATTGTTCAGGCACAAAACTTACACAATACACTCTTTTTTGTGGTCTTTCAGGTGAAGAACTAGAGGAATGATGAGCAATTTGCTCACTTGAACATATTCTACCCTATGATGGAGTCTATAATACAAAATATGCATGTAACTCTTCTGAAAATAGTGCAAGAACAATAATTTGTCAACAAGCATATCTGATGATGATGATCATAACATGTACTAAGTTTAACAGCAATCAACTAACTGCTGCAAGAGTAGTTGCATTCATCAAATTCTGTCATACATTGCATCCAGCTGCAAGTCAAAATGGACAATAACTTGCAAAAATCATGGGAGCACAAAGATTTGTCAATACCATATTTTGGTGTGTATAACGCGAACTGATATATAATGCACACCCTGAATTTTGACCCAGAATGCCACATAACTCCATCAACAAAGCAAACCTTAAAATGGCCATTTTAAGGGCCGACCATAAAATCGGAAAGATATACTTTAAAGTTTGCCACTTTTTCATTCTTTCTTTTACGATATCTGTAAAAAAATAAAAGTATTGGTTATAATCGTGTGCTGCGTACCGACAGAAAAGACCAGAGAAACAGTCAGACGCTAGTTTATTGTAAAGAATTAAAACGTCATGTAACAAATGATGATTTGTGCACTATCCAAAAGGGCCAACTGTTGTCGCTACAAAACAGAGCAAAATTATTGATTTTAAAATGCTTTATATCACATTTGTGTTATATGGCAGAACTACGTTTCCTCCCCCCCCCATTCTGGGTCGAAATTCGAGGTGTGCGTTATACACACCAAAATACGGTACTATCATTTAAGATGAAAAATAAAACTAAGAACCAAGTTTATTTTCCAAAGGAAAAAAAAAAAATTCAGATTTAATTCATTAATTGATTATTTTGTTTCACTATCTGTTGGTGTTACTGTAACAGACAAACCGTAGTCGCAAAAAATGTGTCCCCTAAAGGTGACTCTGATGAGAACATTAACACTGCTTGATTTTAAATATTATGTTTCAATTCAAGAATAAATGAAGAAGAAATGTATCAGATCCACAGTTATGGAATACTGAACATTTATGGTACAGGTACGGTAATCATCATATTTGTTCCACTGCAATGCATTACTTTGCACAGCTTTAGAACAACAAGTTACCAGTCATTATGTACATGTATTTCTGGTTGAGGCACAGAACAAAACGCTACACAGTGATGTGAAATGAAATAAGTTTATTAACATAAGCATTCAAAGAACAAGATTATCAAGGTTTGTAAGCATTATATATTTCTTTAATAAGGCTAGTACCAGTAACCAATTGAGTTACAATGCAACATGCAACGGATTTAATAGTTCACATGAAGTGAATGTGACACATGTAGGCAGCTATAGTGCCTTCATCCTTTCGCCAGATCGACCTGGAAAAACTCATATTTTTCAGTTCTTCTATAAAGTGAGCACCCCTGACTGAAGATAAGAAAATTAGGTGAAAAAAGTGCACATTATACACAGCTAAATACGGTATGTGCATTTACAAGTTTTCACAGTAATCCATAAAAGTCTGCAAAACAAGCTGTTGGACTAGTGGCAATAACAAGATTGTGACATGCATTGCACTAGGCTAGTATATGAAAAGGGCAATATCTCAAACAAAAATTACTGGAGCAAAGTGATTTTTTGATACGCGCATCTTTAGGTGAAGACCATAATATTTACACAAGTTTAATGGCAATCCATCAAAAACTGCGGGAATGGTTGCGCTAACAATATTATGTTATACACTGCATTAAGCTACAAGACAAAAAAGGCAATAACTAAAACAAAAATTGCAGGAGCAAAGTGATTTGTCCATATGCATATTCTTCAGATGAAGACCATAATATTTGCCAAATTTCATTGCAATCCATCAAAAACTGAAAGACAAGTTGCACTAATGAGATTGAGTCATACACTGCTATAAGACAGAAAGGGCAATGGCTCTTAAAAATCACAGGAACAAAGTGATTTGTATACATAAGCATTTTCAGGTGCTGACCATAATATTTACCAAGTTTCAAGGAAAACTATAAAAAAAACTGAGACTTGTGCTAATGAAAGTTCGATGGAAGGGCAGATTAATGGACAGACTGATGCTAAGATTACTATATATCCCCACTTAAAAGGTAGGGGTATACAAAGTGAATACCTCAGGGAAACACCTTTCATGGACTACCATGTATCCTTACATGTGCTGGTGTTGGGAATCCAACTGGAGGATAATGAGATGCAATGCAAGCATTCTACTATTGTGCTCTCTAGGGCACCCAAATGATTGCTTCTGTGGGTTCTCTTACCCGCTCCATTTCCTGTTCTTCCTCCAGACTGACAAACTGGTCATGACGGCCATAGATAAGAAGGGTGCGCATGCTGAGCCAGTTGTGGTAAAGCTCATCTCCCTCCAACCAGTACTGGCCGCGCATTGTGTATGTCAGCACATGGGGTGGTACATCCAGTGCTTGCTCCACTGACTCTCCAGCTTTACTGCTGTCATGAAATGCTCGCCTAAAAGAATAAATTTCAATTCTTTGTTTTAATCACTTGTGTATTTTCCACACTATTATCACCTTAAAATCCACATTCCGGTACATAAATTTGTGAATCAAGTCCAACATCAGTTATCTGGACTCCTGGTGAGACACTAATTTTTTTTCAGATAACTGATCATCCAGATAAATAACAATATAAATAATATAAATATCACTGTCAAAATTCTGTTTCCATTACTTGCATGCTAAATGTCAAATAAAATGGCATTGTCCCCCACCCCCCAATTTAAAACATTCCAGGCACAAACAAAATTCAAGTGCCAAATCCTGAACTCCCTTCTTGTACTTCATAAAAAAGCCTCATTAAAATATATCATGCAAGGCAAAATAAAACAAAGTTTAAAGAATACTGACACTTTTTTTCATTTGAACTTTAAGTAAACTTACAGAATATAAAAATTTTGGGACTGTGAATTTCAAACTTGGAGAATACTGTGAATTTCATTATTTCCATGGGTATCAAATTTTGTGGATGGATTTGTAATACAAAATTATCTTTATATGGATACTTTAATTCATGGACATACCCAAGTTGTCTGTCTGTTGCCTTTAAAGATGGAAAACCTTAAGTGGGTCTTGAAATGTGTGCTTTGAAAGAACCACAAAAATCACGAAAACTGGTACACCACAAAAAATAACAAATTCACAGTACATGTCCATGAAGTTTTCTCCTCTAACATTGATCACACCACTGTCCCTTTTAGTAAACCTGAATTACTTTTCAAATTTGGAAAAAAGGCATGGCATCAAACAGGACAGCATGCACACTGGAAGGGAAAACACACTTCGCTGAGGTTCCAAAGGAGTTGGTCCACCTCCATTGATCAAGATAAGCTTGCTCACTCGTCTAACTTGCTTTCGACCCAAAACTGCTGCAAACGCTGACCTGTGTGAAAAATAATGCTTATAATAAAATCCTTGTTCTTTTTAATCAATCAGCTTGATACATATAATACAAAACATAACACTTTTACTACCACTATAGCCTATCAATAATGCATAAGTCAAATGTTAGTAGCTTTAAAATACAGTACCATATATACTCGCGTATAAAAACCCATACCAACTGCAAACTGCATAGACCCAGATCTGCCATTGCATAATGCTCTGGCAGATCTGGATCTATGAAGTCTGTAAGGACTAATCAGTAGAACAAACAACATAGACCCTGATCTGCCAGTGCATTATGTTGCTTGCATTTGGACCTGGATTATACGCAAGTATATACAGTACATATAAAAGCGCTTATGCATGTACTAATAATTCTGGACTTACTATAACATAAATATATAAAACTTAAATCATTTTGCTTGTGGAATAGTAAAGACCATAGGATAAGACTTGCTTATGAATTACATGGACAATAAAGACAATAGTAATGTCTTTGAAATGACTGTATAAAGAAAATAAGTGACAATAAAGCCATTCTAGTTCATAGGGTCACAGGCAACTAATTATTTTACGAGCTATGGAACCAGCCTATGTGTGGTGGTATATTAAATACTATATTTAACACATTTAATAGAATGAAAATCTCTCATTGGCTGAAAATAATTACCAGAAATAATTAACATAAATTTTTCATCAGAAGCTTGTGTATCAGTAAATTGTATGCATTAGTAGGCTTGAACCTGAAACCATTTTTATTTTATCGCTGTTACCACACAGGTAATACTGGATGTAAATAGGGACTTCTTGCGGGCTGGATTTTTATAATAAGCAACTACAAGTGAATTTTTGTCAAAAGTAAGGCATGCAGCATAACACTGTCATCATTTCAAAGGTTCCTCTTGGACAGAGTGTTCATATGATGTAAGTGTGATTTGCCAGTCTTACCACAAAAGTACAGTAATTTAGCAAAATATTTACATTACGGTCTATGGGAACTGAATTAATTGTATGTGTCCATTTGGTGGCTTGTAACATTAGAAATAGGTTTTCTGTCATTCCATTCTCATGAAATAATTGCTCAGTAATAAGATATGCATGTATACATCAATCCTAACAAATAGGCCATTATTTATTTCTATCAAACTTTGTGTAAGAAGTATGGGAAACCAGACTGGTATTTATTAGAAAAACTAGATATCTCATACACTATATAAGATATCTTATAAACTTTATAAGATATCTCATAAATTTTAAAAGATATCTCTTAAAATTGTTCATTATATAAAACTATCTTGCATGCTTGAAAAGATATATACTTAATCAGATATCATAAATCATATAAAATATCTCATATACTTTATAAGATGTCTTGTATATAATTTAACTTAAGATATCTTCAAGTTGTAAGTTTATAAGATATCTTATATAATATATAAAATATCTTAAGTTATTGAGCTATCTTATACAATTTATGAGATGTCTGAATTAACTCTGTTCATAAGATATCTGACAAAGTTTATAAAATATCTAATATAATTTATATGATCTTATAAACTTTGAGATATCATAGTTCATATCTTAAAAATTATATAAGCCATCTTACAAACTTTTTAAGATGTCTTAATTAAAACTGTATAAAAGATATCTTACAAACTATATAAAATGTCTTATAGACAGAGTTCATTTTTGACTGGCATTGTGCCACTGATCCTTATTTTTAATTTTTGACACAAGAAAGTTGTCTCTATGTTGCTCATAGGGTGCATCAAAAAGATCCCATAAAATAAAGATAAAAGATCATCACAGTTCATTTTAGACTGACTGAATCGAGTGCACCCAAGCTGACTTACGGAATAGAATGCACTCCTTGCCAAATAAGAATAAAACAATTCATTTCACTGGCTGTGAGAAATGTCTTGCTGAATTTTGATTACCTTCAGCACCAATCAAGAACACATGGTTGATGATCATGGATAGAAAATGTAAAGAAGAAATGATGAAATCTTCAGCATAACAACTGCTGCATTTATTTCCAAAGTAGTGTACAGGGAGGAAAATATGTAGACTCATATGTTCAAAATAAGTTGTAGTGGGGAATCATTACTCAAACATGAGGAATTTAAATCCAGGTACAGAAGGCTTGTGGCAGCATAGGTTGATAATGACATGTGTTTTATGTTTTTTAACACAGAAGGATATTTGCACCAGTTGTTTTTCTAAATTACCCCCCTTTTTGACCTAGTAGGGGACCTTGGGATCACTTTTTCCATTCCTGGAATGAACACTGTAATATAAGATATCTTATAAAGTATATGACATGTCTTAGATAGTTTCTGAGAGATATCTAGTTTTTGGAATAAATAGTAATTTGGCTTTGCATAAAGAAGTGTTCAAGTTTAATCAGATAATATATACATACTGGCTATTCATTTACTTTTGTGGTTTTGTGAAAAATAAAATTTTTATCTATGCTTAAATTTGTGGATTAGGGAAGGAACCCTATTGCTTCTACAGAAGGATCAGTGTTCATTGGGTCTTAAAATGTATGGTTTGTAGCAATCATAAAATCCATGTCAATTGGTACCATATATACTCACGTATAAGTTGGATCCAACTGCAAACTGCATAGACCCATATATGCCATCGCATAATGCACTGGCAGAGCTGGGTCTATGCAGTTTTGTTAGGAGTAACCAGTAGAACAAACAACACAAACCCCAATATGATGGCACATTATGCTACAGCAGATCAGGGTCCATGCTGTTTGCAGCTGGACCCGACTTATGTGCGAGTGTATACAGTACCCATAAGAAAAGTGAACTCACAGTATACAAATGCTGTTAATATATTAACGATGTTTCAATATATGAATTAACTTTGGCTTTGAATAGTATACACTTTACTACTTTTGTGTGGGTGATGCAATCATTAAAACTGATATTCTTAGACTTCACAAACACTGAAAAATGCACCAATGCTATTTTTTCTCAAAAAATTACTTACACTTATAGTTTTCCATTTTTAGATGTTGTAATCTGAGGTAACATTTCACATGTGGGTAGAAATAAACTTTACATATCTCAGTTTCTATCAATCATAAATTAAATATCACTACATCAAAATAGAGGGGAGAAATTTGCTTTTCTTTTTGTATAAATTTAATATAAATTTAGAATTTTAAATTAGTATACGTGTTTTAAAAGTTATAGGTCTCTTTCATCAGAATGCTGTTACAGCTTCAATAACTTTTAACATGGGTTAGTACAGCTGGAATTTATAGCCAGAGGGGATAATAACCCTTGCTGTTCCTTTGATCTTAGAATCATATCTGTGAGCTCAGAAGAGTTTCCAATCCCCTTGAATTTAGTCACAGGCTCTAAAACAAAATTCTGCTAATATAACAGAATGATCAAAGAGCTAATTTTTGTATAAAAGGGGGCATAACTCTGTCAAAGCTAACCTATTCAATGCAAAAATATGTTCGGGTCACTCTAATAGGGTGTATGAAAATGTACAATATTTCATTCCTAGCTGCAGACCAAATATGTCTGTACAATTTTGTGATGAAATGTAGATGGGCAAATTGAGGAGTCAATACAAAAAAATTGATTCCTATGCAAAGAAAGATTGACTGAAATGACGCAAAATCAATATTTCCTTTCTTGTCTTACAGTAAAGACATAATAATATTAGACACAATTAAAGGCATGAATAGTTCAGTAGTTAACACATTCACATATTACCAGAAAAGTCCGAGGTTTAATTAATAGTTCCACCATGTTAATCAACCATACCTAGCACCTCCTTATCTCTTGTAACCTATGAACAATAGCAGGGTCACCAGCTGTTTGCCTTATGTGAGTGATTATGCAGTATTACATAACACAGGTGAGCATGTGTCATCATTAAGTGACAAGATTCCCCAAAGTCGACTAAAATATATGGTAACTTTACACTGTGCTTTGATATTAAACTTATGTTGTATTATTTCAGACTCTGATGTTGGCTTATTTTTACCACATAAAAAAACGTCTGTTAAAATTTTATAATTATTTTACAATTAGGAAAGCCTTTTCTAATCAAATTAGAGTGGGTGAAGCTTTGGACAGATAAAAGAACCATTAATTTCTGGACATGAATTTGTTATGTGAGCATTGACCTTCTTTAACGTTTTCTGGTTTCGCCCATGTGAAACACCACCTTATGCAAACATTGACACCACTCACAGGTTCCAGAGCCCAGGGCTACCACAATGCTGGGTATGGACCACCACATATTGAATTCAGGCACCCCTGTGGGATACTTTTCCATGTGTAATCATTACTTGTTCTAGAGTTGTTTGAAGACATAACTATATACAAATTTTAAAAAGATACCAGT